>JAMWET010004279.1:92500-127500 GCA_024036415.1 Prochilodus magdalenae
GGACTGCGCTCTGACCAGTGAGGAAGAAGAGGGCACTCCTTCCTTGTGATGTCTGTGAATGGCTGCTGTGTATAGAAGCGTTCTCGTCTGAGTGACCTGAGGAGAAAGGCCTGTGGGCCACCTCTCTGTTATATCACACTCACCTGTCTTACCTGTCAGCCTGCAGACAGACTGAGTGAAGTATCAGAAGTGGTCATTCGCCCACTCCGGTAGACCACTCAGATCTCACTGCTACTGTAAATAACTCCAGCCAGCCCCTCTATCAGAAACCCCTCTCCTGTAGCTCCTCAATGCTGGAGCTCCTCTGTGGATGTACAGACCTGTCCATGCCCCGCCCACAAATCTACTTTGGATTAGATTGGATTAGAATTTGAAATATGTTATTAATTTAGTTAGTAATTTATTTTGAATCTTTGAATCACAGCGCTGCCCTTGGCTGATCATGTTTGCGTGGCAGACCACTCTCAGCCTGGCAGTGCCACTCTGTTACAGAGTTACAGAACGGCTGAGTCTGGTGAACTGTCTGCGTAGCTTCTAAATCTAAGGCTACACTGTGACTGACATGCTGCAGGTATACACTGGGCTGAATGGGATTTCGCTGTAAAGCCTGTCTAACACAGTGAGTAGCTACGAGCATCCTTTGTGTTCTCTCCATCTATCAAATAAATATAAATGTATCTGTATTATTATCTGTATCATATTTGCATGTATGAGTAATTATAATAAATTACTCAGTGTATACTATGAATTACTCAGTAACTACTGTGAATTATTCCTGTAACTAAATAAGTGTGTATTATAATTAATCAGCATGATAAAGTATTCAATATGAATTCCTCAGTAGGTACCCTGAAGGTAATCTGTAAGTATGGTGCTTAGGTTTGGTGGTTAGGTTTCATGGTTGGGTTTGGTGGTTTGGTTTGGCGGTTCAGTTTGGTGGTTAGGTTTCATGGTTGGGTTTGGTGGTTAGGTTTTAGGTTTTGGTGGTTCGCTTTGGTGGTTCAGTTTGGCGGTTCAGTTTGGTGGTTAGGTTTGGTGGTTAGGTTTCATGGTTAGGTTTCGTGGTTGAGTTTAGTAGTTAGGTTTGGTGGTTAGGTTTAGTAAAGTTTGGTGGTTAGGTTTAGTGGTTAGGTTTGGTAGTTAGGTTTAGTAGTTAAGTTTGGTGGTTAGGTTTAGTGGTTAGGTTTGGTGGTTAGGTTTTAGGTTTTGATGGTTATGTTTGGAGGTTAGGTTTGGTGGTTTGGTTTAGTGGTTAGGTTTGGTGGTTAGGTTTAGTAGTTAAGTTTAGTGGTTAGGTTTGGTGGTTAGGTTTTAGGTTTTGATGGTTATGTTTGGAGGTTAGTTTTGATGGTTAGGTTTGGTGGTTTGGTTTAGTGGTTGAGTTTAGTGGTTAGGTTTGGTGGTTAGGTTTTAGGTTTTAGGTTAGGTTTCATGGTTAGGTTTCATGGTTAGGTTTCATGGTTAGGTTTCATGGTTATGTTTGGTGGTTAGGTTCAGTGGTTCAGTTTGGTGGTTAGGTTTAGTAGTTAGGTTTGGTGGTTCAGTTTAGTGGTTAGGTTTAATGGTCAAGTTTAGTAGTTAGGTTTGGTGGTTATGTTTGGTGGTTAGTTTTGGTGGTTATGTTTTAGGTTTTGATGGTTATGTTTAGTGGTTAGTTTTGGTGGTTATGTTTTAGGTTTTGATGGTTATGTTTAGTGGTTAGTTTTGGTGGTTATATTTAGTGGTTAGGTTTGGTGGTTCGGTTTAGTGGTTCAGTTTAGTGTTTAGGTTTGGTGGTTAGGTTTAGTGGTTAGGTTTGGTGGTTAGGTTTAATGGTTAAGTTTAGTAGTTAGGTTTGGTGGTTAGGTTTGGTGGTTAGGTTTGGTGGTTAGGTTTGGTGGTTAGGTTTAATGGTTGAGTTTAGTAGTTAGGTTTGGTGGTTATGTTTAGTGGTTAGGTTTGGTGGTTCGGTTTGGTGGTTAGGTTTAGTGGTTAGGTTTAATGGTTAAGTTTAGTAGTTAGGTTTGGTGGTTATGTTTGGTGGTTAGGTTTGGTGGTTAGGTTTGGTGGTTCGGTTTAGTGGTTAGGTTTGGTGGTTAGGTTTAGTGGTTAGGTTTAGTAGTTAGGTTTGGTGGTTAGGTTTGGTGGTTAGGTTTAATGGTTAAGTTTAGTAGTTAGGTTTGGTGGTTAGTTTTGGTGGTTAGGTTTGGTGGTTATGTTTTAGGTTTTGATGGTTATGTTTAGTGGTTAGTTTTGGTGGTTATGTTTAGTGGTTAGGTTTGGTGTTTAGGTTTGGTGGTTATGTTTGGTGTTTAGGTTTGGTGGTTATGTTTGGTGGTTAGTTTTGGTGGTTAGGTTTTAGGTTTTGATGGTTATTTTTTGTGGTTATTCTTCGTGGTTAGGTTTGGTGGTTATGTTTCATGTTTAGGTTTGGTGGTTATGTTTGGTGTTTAGGTTTCATGTTTAGGTTTGGTGGTTAGGTTTGGTGGTTAGGTTTGGTGGTTAT
Organism: Prochilodus magdalenae; assembly: GCA_024036415.1. Lineage (NCBI taxonomy): Eukaryota > Metazoa > Chordata > Actinopteri > Characiformes > Prochilodontidae > Prochilodus > Prochilodus magdalenae. The sequence continues at coordinate 94,986 of JAMWET010004279.1, forward strand.
GTTTGGTGGTTATGTTTGGTGGTTAGGTTTGGTGGTTATGTTTGGTGTTTAGGTTTCATGTTTAGGTTTGGTGGTTAGGTTTCATGTTTAGGTTTGGTGGTTATGTTTGGTGGTTAGGTTTGGTGGTTATGTTTGGTGTTTAGGTTTCATGTTTAGGTTTGGTGGTTAGGTTTCATGTTTAGGTTTGGTGGTTATGTTTGGTGTTTAGGTTTGGTGGTTATGTTTGGTGTTTAGGTTTGGTGTTTAGGTTTGGTGTTTAGGTTTGGTGGTTAGGTTTGGTGGTTATGTTTGGTGTTTAGGTTTGGTGGTTATGTTTGGTGTTTAGGTTTGGTGTTTAGGTTTCATGTTTAGGTTTGGTGGTTAGGTTTGGTGGTTAGGTTTGGTGGTTATGTTTGGTGTTTAGGTTTGGTGGTTATGTTTGGTGTTTAGGTTTGGTGGTTATGTTTGGTGTTTAGGTTTGGTGGTTCGGTTTAGTGGTTTGGTTTGGTGGTTATGTTTGGTGGTTTGGTTTGGTGGTTATGTTTGGTGGTTAGGTTTGGTGTTTAGGTTTGGTGTTTAGGTTTGGTGGTTAGGTTTGGTGGTTATGTTTGGTGTTTAGGTTTGGTGGTTATGTTTGGTGTTTAGGTTTGGTGTTTAGGTTTCATGTTTAGGTTTGGTGGTTAGGTTTGGTGGTTAGGTTTGGTGGTTATGTTTGGTGTTTAGGTTTGGTGGTTATGTTTGGTGTTTAGGTTTGGTGGTTATGTTTGGTGTTTAGGTTTGGTGGTTCGGTTTAGTGGTTTGGTTTGGTGGTTATGTTTGGTGGTTTGGTTTGGTGGTTATGTTTGGTGGTTAGGTTTGTTGGTTAGGTTTGGTGGTTAGGTTTGGTGGTTAGGTTTGGTGGTTAGGTTTGTTGGTTAGGTTTGGTGGTTAGGTTTGGTGGTTATGTTTGGTGGTTTGGTTTGGTGGTTATGTTTGGTGGTTTGGTTTGGTGGTTATGTTTGGTGTTTAGGTTTGGTGGTTGTGTTTGGTAAGTGAGAAATTAACTGCAAGCTAATGACAGACGTGACTCTGAACACATCACTGCTTTGCGCCCAGCGTCTCTCACCCAGCTTCTGTAAGTCAGACCCAAAGTGGACTGAGCTTTTGAGTAACTGAAGCTCGCTGGTCTCTGTGGGGGGGCGTGTCCAAACTCTGTCTTCTAAATGAGTCTCTTCATATCTGTCTCTGTCTCTCGACTCTTCTTCACACCTTCACGCTCCTCTGCTCCTCTCTCTCTCATTTCCTCCGTCTCCTTCTCTCCCTCTCTCTCCAGTTATGCAGTACGCGTCTTTTTTCTTCTTTCTCGCAGACATCTCTTCCCTCCACCTCTAGGTCAGAGTGTGTGTGGGTGATAATAGAGAGCCCCCCACCCCCCACCCCCACCTCACTGTCTCTCTCCTTATAGCTTAGGTCAAGACACTCTAACGCCACAGCCACACTTCGGCTTGCTTTTCTTTTTCCCTTTTCTTTTTTTCTCTTTCTACTGGAGCCTGGAAAATTTCCACTGGGACGCATTCAGAATCTCCCCCTCCCATAATCCCTCACTTACAATGAAAGAGCTCCTCTGTGCATCCTTCAGAACAGAGTGACAGAGAGAGAGAGAGAGAGAGAGAGAGAGAGAGAGAGTAAGTAAAGGATGAATACAGAAAGAAAGAGAGGAGGGAGAAAGATGAAAACAGAAAGAGGGAAAGTTGTTCCAAAGAAAACAGGGAGATTAAAAAAGAAAGGTAGAGATAGACAGAAAGAAATAAAGGAATTTTAAAAAGGCACAGATGAAAGAGAATAAAGAGAGAATGAAGAATAAAAGAGAAAAAGATGGACAGAGAGGGAGAGAGACAGAGAGAAAAAGAAATTGACAGAGAGCACTAGAAAGAGTGAGAATGTAGAACAAAAATGAAAGAAAGAAAATAAATAGAGAATAAAAATGGAACATTGAGAAAGGGATGGGAAGAAAGGAGAGAAAAATGGAGAGAGAGAGAGAGAAAATGAGACAGCGGTGTCCAGATGGAGCGAGGAGAGGAAGGAAGAAAAAAGAGAATGGAAGAGGGACAAAAAGACTCAGAGCAAAAGAACAAGAGGAGAGAGGAATAGTGAGGGAGGTAGAGAAAGAAGCAGAGAGAAGCTGATAGAGGAGAGGTAGAGGTAAAGAGAAACAGATGGAGAGAGAAGAGGAGAAAGAGAAACAGAGAGAGAGTGAAAGAGGTAGAGAGAGAATCAGAGAGAGAGGAGGTAGTGAAAGTGGTAGGTAGAGAAACAGGTAGAGTGATATGGGTGAAGAGAGAGAGAGAGGTAGACGGAGAGATGAATTATGTATCAGTTCCTGAGAGGAATATCTCTCCTCTCTGTAGCTCTTTTTAAATCGATACCGGCGCCCTGTCACGGGTCACCAGGGCCGCCGCAGCATCATTCTCCAGCTGCTAAAACCGTGGTGATAAGTCTGTCATATTTACGCACTGAGAGCGCGCACACGCTTTCATTCTCCAGCTGCTGGTTCCCCCACCACTGAGAGTCCCATCTTTTACGCACAGTTCTCTCTGTGACCTCCGCAACACCACATTACACCGACACTCTTCAATTCTCAACTCCAAGTTCATCCCAATCAACACTCCAACATCCCCCCGCCACTGAGAGACCCCCTCCTTATTACAGTGTCCTGTCTGTCACCTCCGCAACACCACATTACACCGTAACACAATCTTCACAATCAACACTGACACACAACACAGTCATCCCAATCAACACTCCAACATCCCCCCGCCACTGAGAGACCCCCTTCTTATTACAGTGTCCTGTCTGTCACCTCCGCAACACCACATTACACCGTAACACAATCTTCACAATCAACACTGAAACACAACACAGTCATCACAATCAACATCCCCCCGCCACTGAGAGTCATCCCAATTACAGTGTCCTGTCCTGTCACCTCCGCAACACCACATTAACAGCCGTAACACCACTTCACACAGGACACTGCAACACAACACAGTCATCCCAATCAACACTCCAACATCCCCCCACCACTGAGAGACCCCCTTCTTATTACAGCGTCCTGTCTGTCACCTCCGCAACACCACATTACGCCGTAACACAATCTTCACAATTAACACTGAAACACAACACAGTCATCACAATCAACACTCTAACATCACCCCGCCACTGAGAGACCCCCTTCTTATTACAGCGTCCTGTCTGTCACCTCCGCAACACCACATTACACCGTAACACAATCTTCCTCAACAATCCCCAACACTGCGCCACACAATTACACAGTCTGTCACCTCCCAATACCACAACCGTAACACAACTTCACAATCAACATGAAACACAACATAGTCATCCCAATCAACACTCCAACCTCCCCCCGCCACTGAGAGACCCCCTCCTTATTACAGTGTCCTGTCTGTCACCTTCGCAACACCACATTACACTGTAACACAATCCTCACAATCAACACTGAAACACAACACAGTCATCCCAATCAACACTCCAACATCCCCCCGCCACTGGGAGACCCACTTTTTATGACAGCAACCTGTCTATCACCTCCGCAACACCACATTACACCGTAACACAATCTCCACCATCAACCCTGCAACACAACACAGTCATCCCAATCAACACTCCAACATCACACATCAGAGAAAACATCTGTCACCTTCCGCAACACCACATTACACCGTAACACAATCTTCACCATCAAACACTGACAACAACACAGTCATCATGCCACTGAGAGACCCCCTTCTTATTACAGCGTCCTGTCTGTCACCTCCGCAACACCACATTACACCGTAACACAATCTTCATAATCAACACTGACACACAACAGTCATCACAATCAACATCCCCCCGCCACTGAGAGACCCCCACCTTATTACAGTGTCCTGTCCGTCACCTCCGCAACACATTACATCAACACTGCAAACACAACACAGTCACACAACACAACACAGTTATTACATCGTCCTGTCTGTCAACACTCCCAACATTACCCCACCACACAAACACAGTCATCCCAGAGACATCCCCTCCCACTGAGATTCCAGCGTCCTGTCTGTCACCTCCGCAACACCACATTACACCGTAACACAATCTTCACAATCAACACTGCAACACAACACAGTCATCCCAATCAACACTCCAACATCCCCCCGCCACTGAGAGACCCCCTTCTTATTACAGCGTCCTGTCTGTCACCTCCGCAACACCACATTACATCAACCGTAACACAACAAGTCTTCACAATCAACACTCCTGTCTGTCACACAAACACAGTCACCGTCACAATCCAATCAACACTCCACACATCCCCCCGCCACTGAGAGACCCCCTACTTATTACAGTGTCCTGTCTGTCACCTCCGCAACAACACATTACACAACACCGTAACACAATCTTCACAACATCCCCGCCACTGAGAAACACAACACGACCTGTCATCACAATCAACACACAACATCCCCACGCCACGTCATTACAATCAATACCCCCATCCCCTTCTTATTACAGCGTCCTGTCTGTCACCTCCGCAACACCACATTACACCGTAACACAATCTTCACAATCAACACTGAAACACAACACAGTCATCCCAATCAACACTCCAACATCCCCCCGCCACTGAGAGACCCCCTTCTTATTACAGCGTCCTGTCTGTCACCTCCGCAACACCACATTACACCGTAACACAATCTTCACAATCAACACTGCAACACAACACAGTCATCCCAATCAACACTCCAACATCCCCCCGCCACTGAGAGACCCCCTCCTTATTACAGTGTCCTGTCTGTCACCTCCGCAACACCACATTACACCGTAACACAAACTTCAAAATCAACACACACACACAACACAGTCATCACCAATCAACACTCCAACATCCCCCCGCCACTGAGAGACCCCCTCCTTATTACAGTGTCCTGTCTGTCACCCTACACCGTAAACACAATCAACACATTACACCGTAACACAATCTTCACTAAATCAACACTGAGAGCAACACACTTCTTATGTACACAGTCATCTCCAATCAACACCGTCCACACATCTTCCCCCGCCAACTGAGAGACCCCCTCCTTATCCCCCACCACTCGAGAGACCCCCAGTCTTATACAGTGGTCCTGTCTGTCACATCACCTCCATTAACCGTAACCAATCTTCACAATCAACACTTACACAGTCATCCCATAATCCCCCCGCCACTGAGAGACCCCTTCCTTATTAGTGTCCTGTCTGTCACATCACATTACAGACCGTAACACAATCTTCATGACACACAACACAGTCATCCCAATCAACACTGCAACACAACACAGTACATCACTCCACAACACCACATTACACCGTAACACAACCACAATTCAAGCACTGCAAACAACACAGTCATCCCAATCAACACTCCAACATCCCCCCGCCACTGTGAGACCCCCTTCTTATTACAGCGTCCTGTCTGTCACCTCCGCAACACCACATTACACCGTAACACAATCTTCACAATCAACACTCCAACTTCCCCCGCCACTGAGAGACCCCCTCCTTATTACAGTGTCCTGTCTGTCACCTCCGCAACACCACATTACACCGTAACACAACCTTCACAATCAACACTGCAACACAACACAGTCATTACAATCAACACTCCAACTTCCCCCACCACTGAGAGACCCCCTCCTTATTACAGTGTTCTGTCTGTCACCTCTGCAACACCACATTACACCGTAACACAATCTTCACAATCAACACTGCAACACAACACAGTCATCCCAGTCAACACTCCAACATCACCCCGCCACTGAGACCCCCTCCTTAATACAGTGTCCTGTATGTCACCTCCGCAACACCACATTACACCGTAACACAGTCTTCACAATCAACACTGAAACACAACACAGTCATCCCAATCAACACTCCAACATCCCCCCGCCACTGAGACCCCCTCCTTATTACAGTGTCCTGTCTGTCACCTCCGCAACACCACATTACACCATAACACAATCTTCACAATCAACACTGAAACACAACACAGTCATCCCAATCAACACTCCAACATCCCCCCGCCACTGAGACCCCCTCCTTCTTATTACAGTGTCCTGTCTGCCACCTCCGCAACACCACATTACACCGTAACACAATCTTCACCATCAACACTGCAACACAACACAGTCATCCCAATCAACACTCCAACATCCCCCCGCCACTGAGAGACCCCCTCCTTATTACAGCGTCCTGTCTGTCACCTCCGCAACACCACATTACACCGTAACACAATCTTCACAATCAACACTGCAACACAACACACTGTACTGTAAGGAGGGAGCCGTGAGGGAGCTTTTACAGATGAACATCTGGTTCCATTCACCACCACTGTAAATATGTCTGACCGCTCTGACCCACGCTGAATGAGCTTACAGCTGAACAAATTTGAGATTTCAGCGTCTGATTGTCCTCCTGGAGCTGAACATCTTTAACACGTAATTAATCTGCTGTGTGAAACCTGTAGGGCAGAGCATGCTTTCTGTACCAACACACACACTCACACTCACACACTCACACTCACACAGCTCTAATTACCTGCCCGCCGGCCCCGAGGAGCCCATGGCCTTCTGGGTATTTTTCTACTTCACACAACACCTCTGTGTTCCTGTCAACACACCAGAGACACAAACGCTCATTTCACTCTCTCTTTCTCTGTTCTCTCTCTCCCTCTCCCTCTCTCTCTCTCTCTCTCTCTTTCGCCCAGCTCTCTTTATCCCTTCTCTCTCTTTGTCTTTCTCTCTCTCCTCTTCAGTTGAGGAGGTGTTACATTATCACCTGCAGGTGTAAACAGGTGAAGAATCACCTTCTTTCAGTCCGTCTCTCATCTCTAAGATCTGATACAGCTCTCTCTCTCTCTCTCCTCTCTACCTCTCTACCCAGGCATCCTTTCTCTCTGTCTGCCTTAATTCATCTTGCTTGTTCCCTCTTTCATCAAACTAACTCTCCTCTAAGCTTCCTCATGCTCCTCTCACGTCATCCGGTCAGGCTTTTCTTAGTTTTCTCTCATCCTCTAGTAATCCTCTCTCTTTCTTTCTCTCTCTCTTCATCTCCCTTCATCTTTCCTCTCGCTCCTTCTTCAGTGGTTAGGTCCCCCACGGGGCCAGACTCCAGCAGCACTGCTGTGTCTGATCCACTCGTACCAGCTTAACACGACTGTTGGAAAGACGACAGTCATGTGATGAAGGTCGAGGGGATGTTGACTGATGGCAGAATCACTGGAGAAGGGAACGTTTCACAACAAGTGACCAAGCAGAGCAGGTCGTTCCTATTCCGACAAGCCTTCAGAGAACCGGGAATCTCGCAAACCTGTAGCCCACATAGGCTCACTTTAGGCGGGCTTGCCAAGACACTCATCCATGGTGGAGTTCTGGAGAACCCGTGAAATGCAGAGCACCGTAACTCAGCAAAACTAAGAGTACCACACATGACATGAACCTTTTCCAACAAGCCCTGGATCGCATTGCTAGCTTTCAAGGGGGGAACAACGATAGAGGAACGCCAGGCTCCACAGGTCAGTCAGTAGAGTGTGATGTGTACATTCCATTGAGTTCTAGATCACATTGCTAGCCTTCACAGAACCAAAGATACGGGCCCTGAAATTTAGCAAGTTGCAAGCTACTTAACCAGGCGTGCTAAGACACTCGCTGAGGTCTGGAGAACCGGAGAAACGTAGAGTGACATAACTCAGCATGTGTTAAGGTTCCTCTCCAACCACACATGACTTTTTATTGTAGTGTGCAGAAACACAGATATAGCGATGTTCAGTATCTGATCTCTGAAGCTCTGGAGATCAGTGGAGAAGGTTTAGAACAAAGCCAGACTCCACAGGCCAGTAAACCAACCTGTACCCTTTCCAGCAAGCCCTGCTTCATTGTTAGCCTTTGAAGAACCAGAGATACAGACCCTGGAGTCGTGTAAATTTGCATCCTACTTAGGCTCACCCTAGGCGGCCTTGCTGAGACCCTTGCCCATGGTGGAGGTCTGGAGAGCTAGAGAAGTGCCGTAACTCAGCCAAACTAACTGGCTTCAGTTTCATGGGACTATAGGGCGTAGTCCTTACTCTCCAACCCCAGAGGACTGTTATTGTAGTATTGTAGAAACCAGAGATGATGGCGTTCAGTATCTGGTCTTTGAAGCTCTGTAGATCAGCGGAGAAGTGTTAGAACACAGCCTGACTCCACAGGTCACCAGAGCCTGGTGTGTCCTTTCCAGTGAGCACATTTCTAGCCTTTGGGAAACCGGAGATACTGACCCCTGAATCACCAGACCCCTCGCCGGCTATCCTGCCTGAGGTGTCCATGTTCTTGGTGTCATTACTAGGTGATCAGGTTAAGGCATTATTGCCAAGAAGCCAATTTAAGTGAACCCCTAACACACCACCATCACATCAGTGTCACTGCAGTGCTGAGAATGATCCACCCCCCACATCATACCTGCTCTGTGGTGGTCCTGTGGTGGTCCTGCCCATTGTAGAACAGGGTAATACAGTATACAGAGAAACAGATGGACCACAGAGTGTCCTATACGGTCAGTGGAGCTGATAATCTGGAGAGTGAGTGTAGGTATACGAAGGTTGGTGCGCTCCATGAAGTAGCCAGTCGGAGGCGTGGAAGCCACGTGTTCCTGTATGGTATGTATACCTATGTACCGTATAGGTGCTCTTTTGTGCTGTTAAAACCCGTGTGGACTCCAGGAGACAATAGAGACATGCAAGTGAGGGTTTTATCCGAGAGCCCTTAACTCAAATTCAAAAGCCTCTCCAATATCTAAAGAACAGAAGCGGCAGACAGGCCGAGGCGTGTGGGCAAGGCACTTCATTACAGCGTAAACCCGCGCCGCTAGGTTTACAGGCAGGGTTTATGGAAGCCTGTTGCCTTGACCCAGCTCCGATGTGGTTTTCTTCTAGTTGCGTAACTTCGGGCAAGTCCAAAACTTAGTTTCTGGAGGTCGCTTGGTAAAGCTCAGTAACAAATGAGATATTACTGAGACCTTTTTCCTTCCACCAACCTCAGGGAGCCGCGTGATACATCGGCTTATGCAAGACGACGCACAGCGGAGAAAAGAGAGAGAAAGGAACAAATGGATATACGGAGCCGAACTGAAGAAATGTGTAGAGTAATTGGCCTGGACGTCGGATGGTGTACAGAATGTAGAAGCTGCTGAAGCTTTTAGATGTCCACATCATTAGCGGGTGTAACAGGAACGCAGCTGTAGCATTGAAGGCTTTTGGACACGGATGTATTCAGATATAGGAGAGGTCGCCTTTTGATTTGGGTGGAGAAGGAACAGAATGCTACACCGTGTTATTTCTCTGGATGGGTTTATGAGGGGTCCAGACAGCTTAACACACTGTTCCAGCAGGTCTTGCTGGGAGTTGAAAGACCTCTGCTACAGAATGGAGGATGATGATAATAATTACACCAGGAATAATAATCCCACTGCGACAAGGAAAACATCGGCCTTACAGTGAAGAGGCTATGACAGCAACTTTTGTGAGAAAGAGAAAGTAAAGAATTTAGCTAAAAAGTCACTAGATTATTTGTATGGTTGATAATCTATTGCTAAGGCATTCCTATGTTATCCCAGGTGGTTGTTAATGTATTGCTAAGGCAGTCCTAGGTTATTCCAGGTGGTTGTTTGCTTGGCCAGTCCTAGGTTATCCCAGGTGTTTGTTAATGTATTGCTAGGCCATTCCTATGTTATCCCAGGTGGTTGTTAATGTATTGCTAAGGCATTCCTAGGTTATCCCAGGTGGTTGTTAATGTATTGCTAAGGCATTCCTATGTTATCCCAGGTGTTTGTTAATGTATTGCTAGACCATTCCTAGATTATCCTTAGTGGTTGTTTGCTTGGCCAGTCCTAGGTTATCCCAGGTGGTTGTTAATGTATTGCTAGGCCATTTCTAGGTTATCCCAGGTGGTTGTTAATGTATTGCTAGACCATTCCTAGGTTTTCCTTAGTGGTTGATCATGTATTGCTATGCCATTCTTGTTTTTTTCCAGGTGGTTGTTAATGAATTGCTAGGCCATTCCTAGGTTATCCCAAGTGGTAGTTTACGTATTGCTAGGCTATTCCTAGGTTATCCATAGTGGTTGATAATGTATTGCTATGCCATTCTTGGTTTATCCCACGTGGTTGTTAATGGATTGCTAGACCATTCATAGGTTATCCTTAGTGGTTGACAATGTATTGCTATGCCATTCTTGTTTTTTTCAGGTGGTTGTTAATGAATTGCTAGGCCATTCCTAGCTTATTCTAAATGGCTGATAATGTATTGCTAGGGCATTCCTAAGTTATCCTAAATGGCTGATAATGTATTGCTAAGAAATCAGCTGACAGGACTGAAACGGTGGGTAGGTTTTGACATTGAGACAGCATACTGAGACTCTGCACACTGAGAGACACTACTTCTATATGTGAAGCTCAGTAAATATGGGTGCACTTCCTTCTGGGTGCAGCATGAGTGTAAATGGTAGAAATAGTGTTTGAGGTTGAACTTCTTACCTGGTAGGCAGAGAGTTCATGGTGATACTCTACCATCTAAGAGTCACTTTTGTGTGAAGATGCTTTCAGGAAACCCTGAAATCCAGTCTAGTTCAACTTTCATGAATTCATAAAATAACCGCTTGACTGTCTGTTCCAAGAGCCTCTTAATCACTGTGTCCAACCGAAATGACAATCGCAACAATCCTGCAAGCTCTCCAGATCTCACTGATCCTGCCGATTGTAGCTGCGGTGTGGGGAGGGATGAGGAGTTGGGAGGGAGCCATGTTGTCTATGCCAGAGCAGAAGGACGTGCAGCTTTCAGCGCGATTTTCTCCTGCTGCTCAGAGTGACAGGTCTTTACCACGGCCTACAGTGCCAGATACAGAGCAGCCAAGCATTTCCCCCCACCTTCATCTCTTCACATGCTCAGTTCAGCTGATAGAGTTACATATAGTGCCTCACACATGCCTTGCAGCAGGGCACCCTTATGGCACTTTTGGATCTGTCCTGGAAAGCCTTGTACCATCGCGCAGAAGAAGCTGCATAGGCTTGATGTCGCGATGCTCAGGTGGCTGGCCCGGGAAGCCCCATATGATCATTTAAGTGACCTGGCCAGGTAGCCTTGTATCTGCAGTGTATCATCACTCAGACAGATGGCTTGAAAAGCCACCTGGGCGCTATGCAGCATTGCTCAGGTGGCTAGCTCGGGTAACCCCATAGCCGTGGTGCAGGTTTGCTCAGGTGACATTCCAGGAAAGCCTTTTATCGTAAGTAACTCTGTAGCCCTGGAAAGCTTCATAGCAGCAGTGTGAAGTCTCATTACTCATAAGCATGGAAGCCCATGTGTAGTAATTGAGAGGTTTGGTCTTGAGGGGCTTGTAGCTACAATGTATAATCATTATAGCAAATAACCTTGAAGGCCTTATAGCTAAAGTGTATATTCATTCTGTCAACTGACCTGAAAAGGCTTGTATCTGAGGTGTAGCTGACACATAGGTGGCTGGCCTGGAATGCTTCATACCCAACATGCAGTCACTGGGGTTGTTAGCCTTGAAGGCTTTGTAGTTGTGGTGTAGTGTCACACAGATGGCTGTCTAGGAATGCTTTGTAGCTCAAATGTATAATCATAATAGCAAACAGCCTTAAAGGCCTAAAGTGTATAGTCATTCAGTCACCTAACTGAAAAGGCTTGAATCCAAAGTGTAGCTGTCATATAAGTGGCTGGCATGGAATGGTTCTTAGCTGAGATATAGTCACTGAGGTGGTTGGCCTTGAAGGCCTTGTAACTGCAGTGTAGCGCCACATAAGCAGCTGGGCAGGAATGCTTTGTAGCTGCAATGTATAATCATTGTAGCAAATGACCTTGAAGGCCTTGTAGCTAAAGTGTATATTCATTCTGTCAGCTGACCTGAAAAAGCTCATATCTGAGGTGTAGCTGACACATAGGTGGCTGGTCTGGAATGCTTCATACCCGAGATATAGTCACTGAGGTGGCTGGCCTTGAAGGCATTGTAGCTGTGGTGTAGTGTCACACAGATGGCTGGCTAGGAATGCTTTGTAGCTGAGATGTATAATCATTTAGCAAACAGCCTTAAAGGCCTTGTAGCTACGGTGTAAGGTAACCTGAAAAAGGCTGAGGTGTAGGGGTCATACAGGTGGCTGACCTGGCGTCTTAGCTGAGATATAGTCATTGAGGTGGTGAGCCTTGAAGGCCTTCTAACTGTGGTGTAGTGTCACGTAGGTGGCTGACCAGGAATGCTTTGTAACTGCAATGTATAAACATTGTAGCGGCCAGCCTTGAAGGCATTGTAGTGTAAGGTAGTGTCAGCTGACCTGCAAAGACTTGTATCTGAGGTGTACGGGTCACATGGTCAGATGGCTGGCTAGGAATGCCTTGTAGCTGAGAGGTATAGTCATTGTAGTGGCCAGCCTTGAAGGCATTGTAGCTCCGGTGTAAGGTAAGTCAGCTAACCTGAAAAGGCGCATATATCTGAGGTGTAGGGGTCGTATAGGTGGCTGGCCTGGAATACTTCGTACCCGAGATGTAATCTTTGAGATGGTGGGCCTTGAAGGCCTTGTAGCTGTGGTGTAGGGTCACATAGACAGCTGGCTAGGAATGCTTCTTAGCTGAGATGTATAATCATTGTAGCGGCCATGTGGCTCCAGTGTAGTGTCTCATAGCTGTAGTTTATGGTGGCAGTGGATTGTCCTACTATCTCCCGGCTAGAGGAGCTTGGGTTCTACTCCCTGCTGGAGCATCCAGGGTCCTTCTGTGTAGAGTATGGATGTTCTCCAGGTGCTCTGATTTCCTACCACAGTCCAAAGACATGCAATCTGTTGGACTGGACACACTAAACTGCCCTCTGGTCCGAGTGTGTGAGTGTATGTGTATGTCCGTGTGTGTCCCTGAGATGAACTGGTGGGCTATCCAGGGTTTTGGGCCTTCTTCCCAAGGAGTGCTGGGATAGACTCCACCACCCCCGGGATACATGAACAGGTGTTCCCCACATCTTCTCCCCTGTTTTCATGAGCTACCAGTAAATTCCTTGTATTTTGGTAGGAGGCGTGTAAGGAAGAGGTCCTGTGTTGGGCCTCCTCCGACTGAGGAGCGGGGGCTGGTGGGCTGCGCAGCAACAGTCTGTAATTGCTCAGTGGTTTCTGTATTAATAAGGCCACTGGTGTCTGCGGTGTGAATCCGCCGGGGTGCGGAGCAAGCTTCTTTATCTCTCCTGAGAAACAAAAGGGAAATGAAGCCACAGGATGGCCACCGGTGCTGCTAATGATTAGCCATGCAGAACTGAGGAGGTGCACATGGACGCACTTATCTCCCTTCTGCCTGATAACGTCTTATGAAAGATGCTTCTTTGCTTGTGTTACTTACCGAGGAGGAGAATGAGGACAGCTCTGATCTCTATCGCCTACAACGTCTGGAGTTTGATTCCCAGTGATGGGAATCCATCAGCGTGTAATTGCCCATGCTGGTGGCTAGTATGGTCCTCCTTCACACCCTCCATAATGAAGTGTGATGCTACTAATCGCAGGCATCTGTTAGCCGGTGTTCAGACTCTCCTCTACATGTGTGTGGAGTTGAGGTTGTGGTTGCATTGTGGGATGTAGGGGGGACCTAGGTGCTTCTATGTCACAGTGACAGCACTTCCAGTTGTCTGGGGCAGCTCTAGCAGGGCTGGAGCTCCACAAACTGACTCATGGTGAAGGCAGCACCCTATGGCAGTGGCGGGTTTAAGGTCACTGTGCTCTTCAGTTCTGCTACCAGGGTTGGTCGGCGGAGGCTGCATGGATGTTCTTTACTTCGTACACCTGTTAACGACGAGGAAGGATGGAGTGATGAGGACAGGGATGAGTAATGAAAAGGATGGCTGATGAGGAGAGGGATGGAGAAATGAGGAGAAGGATGGAGTGATGAGGAGAAGGATGGAGTGATGAGGAGAGGGATGGAGTGATGAGGAGAGGGATGGAGTGAGAAGAGGGATGGTTTGATGAGGAGAGGGATGGAGGGATGAGAAGGATGGAGTGATGAGGAGAAGGATGGAGGTGGAGGTGTTGATGAGATGGTGATGAAAGAGGGCGGTGTTATGTATTTAAGAGTGTGAGGTGAAAGGTGGAGTGATTGAGAGGGATGGTTGTGTCAGGGTGATGGGTGATGGGGGATGGGGGAGGTCGGAGAGGAGAGGTGAGGTGTGATGGGGTCAGGAGAGGGAGAGTGATGGAGTGAGGGATAAGGGATGGTGTGGTCAGGAGAGGGATGGAGTGAGGTGGTGTGTGAGTGATGGCAGATGAGAAGGATGGAGTGATGAGGAGCAAGATGGGGTGATATGGAAAGGGATGGGGTGATGAGGAGCAGGATGGGGTGATGAGGAAAGGGATGGAGTGATGGGATGAGGAGAAGAGGGATGGAGTGATAAGAAGGATGGTTTAATAAGGAGCAGGTTGGAGTGATGAGAGGGATGGAGTGATGAGGAGAAGGGTGGAGTGATGAGAGGGATGGGGTGTTGAGAGAGATGGAGTGATGGAGAAAGGGTGGCTGTAATGGAGGTGACCTGCTCAGTACCTGGTCCCTCTTGTGGAGATCTGTCTCTCCCTTGGTGTTATCTATTTCCCTCTGTGTTCTGAGGTCAGAGAGGTGTGTGTGTGGTTCAGAGAGGTGTGTGTGTGGTCAGAGGGATGTGTGTGGTGTGTGTTTAAGCAGTGGCACTGATATGATAGGTGTCATCTTCCCTCCATTCCTCCATCTCTCCCTCTCTCCCTCTCGTTCTTCCTCTCTCGGCTGGTTTGAGTGACGCTGTGTTTGATTACTAATGACAGCTAGAACAAATGGACTGTAATGAGGTGACCTTATACCTCCCTCTCTCTCCCTCTCTCTCTCCCTCTCTCTCTCTCTCTCTCTCTCTCTCTCTCTGTCTCTGTATATTTCTCTCTGTATCTCTCTCGCTCTCTCTCCTGCTCTCTCTCTCTCTCTCTCTCCCTCTCTCTCTCTCTCTCTCTCAGTATCCCTTGCTTTCTCTCTCTCTCCCTCTGTCTTTCTCTCAGTATCCATCGCTTGCTCTCTCTCTCTATCGTTTTCAGTATCTCCTCTCTTCTCTCTCTCTGTCTCCTACCCTCTCTCTGTATCTCTCTCTCTCTCTCTCTCTCTGTATATTTCTCTCTGTATCTCTCTCTCTCTCTCTCTCTCCTGCTCTCTCTCTCTCTCTCTCTCTCTCTCTCTCTCTCTCTCTCTCTCTCTCACTAGCTAGCACAGTAGAACACCACTGCGTCCACTCTCTACCTTCATTACAGCTTCCTTTCCTTTCAGGTCCCTCACTTTCAGCTCCTTATAGAACCCCGGCTCTTGAACTGGCTCTGTTCGGTTGAACCACGATGGTGGAGCGTGTAGATTAGCTGTGAGTGTTTGGGCTGTTACTCCAGAAACCAAGCACAGACCAACTACTGGAGATAAGGAGACGTAGAAGAGGGGTGGGCAGTGCATTGTCTGAGAACAGCAGCAGCTTCTGTGTTGGATGTGCGTCTCCTTTTCTCAGTGAGGAGCTTCTTGAACAGCTACACCTCCTTTCAGGGTGGACACGTAACATACTGGGGGAGGTGAGGTGTAGTATGGTGTGTCTGTAAGAGGTGGGCTTATATACGTGTACCACATCAACAGCAGCGTCCACAGCTGACCAGGGGGTGCCCAGACTTTTGCACACGACCGCGCACCTCCGCATCTCTCAGACCTGTCGATAAACACAGCCGGATCTGAGCTCCACTGAGCATGTGCAATCACATCTGCACCGCGGACCACCCACCGCTGCCATTCGGGCTGAAATGGCTGCCCACCTGCAGGGAGCTCCTGAAGGGGGTCCGAGTGCACTTCCTGGAACCAGACGAAGACGGAGACGTAATGGAACGACCGCAGAAAGAAATATTGCTGCTTTGATGTTGCCTTGGTGATATTTCCATGCTGATCGATGCAGGTTATTTACGAAACGTGGAATGAAGCCCACTCGAGCCGGAGAGAGTGGTTTTTAAATTGGGGGGCTTTTGGAAGGAGGCAGGTACGAAATGATGAGAAAACATGAAGGATGCACAAAGCTCATCAGAACGTCTCTGGATCACGAGGAGGCAACAGAGTGAACCCGCACATCGCATAATCACTAACCCCTACACTTACAATAATCACTAACCCCTACGTTTACACTAACCCCTACACTTACACTAATCACTAACCCCTATGTTTACACTAACATAGAAACCCTACATATACACTAATCACTGAACCCTATATTTACATTAATCACTAACCCCTACACTTACACTAATCACTAACCCCTATGTTTACACTAACATAGAAACCCTACATATACACTAATCACTGAACCCTATATTTACATTAATCACTAACCCCTACACTTACACTAATCACTAAACCCTATATTTACACTAATCACTAACCCCTACACTTACACTAATCACTAAACCCTATATTTACACTAACATAGAAAGCCTACACTTACATTAATCACTAACCCCTACGTTTACACTAATCACTAACCCCCGATGTTTTCACTAACATAGAAACCCTACATTTATTTTAATCACTAACCACTACATTTACACTAATCACTAAACCCTATATTTACATTAATCACTAACCCCTACATATACACTAATCACTAACCCCTACATTTACACTAATCACTAAACCCTATATCTACATTTACATTAACCGCTAACCCCTACATTTACACTAACATAGAAAGCCTACATTTACACTAATCACTAACCCCTATATTTACATTAATCACTAACCCCTACATATGTACTAATCACTAACCCTTACATATACACTAACATAGAAACCCTACATTTATTTTAATCACTAACCCCTACATTTACACTAATCACTAACCCCTATATTTACATTAATCACTAACCGCTACATATATACTAATCACTAACCCTTACATATACACTAACATAGAAACCCTACATTTATTTTAATCACTAACCCCTACATTTACACTAATCACTAAACCCTATATTTACATTAATCACTAACCCCTACATATACACTAATCACTAACCCCTACGTTTACACTAATCACTAACCCCTATGTTTACACTAACATAGAAACCCTACATTTATATTAATCGCTAACCTCTACATTTACACTAATCACTAAACCATATATTTACATTAATCACTAACCCCTACACTTACACTAATCACTTAACCCTATATTTACATTATTCACTAACCCTTACACTTACACTAATCACTTAACCCTATATTTACATTAATCACTAACCCCTACACTTACACTAATCATTAAACCCTTTGTTTAGACTAATCACTTACCTGTATTTTTACAGTAACTGCTACCCCTACATTTACATTAATTACTAACCCCTACATTTACACTAACCCCTACATTTACATTAATCACTAACCCTACATTTACACTAAACAATAACCCCTACATTTACACTAACATAGAAAGCTTATATTTACATTAATCACTAACCCCTACATTTACACTAACCGCTAACCCCTACATTTACACTAACATAGAAAGCCTATATTTACACTAATCACTAACCCCTACATTTACACTAAACAATAACCCCTACATTTACACTAACATAGAAAGCCTATATTTACATTAATCACTAACCCCTACATTTACACTAACCGCTAACCCCTACATTTACACTAACATAGAAAGCCTATATTTACATTAATCACTAACCCCTACATTTACACTAACCGCTAACCCCTACATTTACACTAACATAGAAAGCCTATATTTACACTAATCACTAACCCCTGCATTCACACTAACCGATAACCCCTACATTTACACTATCCGCTAACCCCTACATTTACACTAACATGGAAAGCCTATATTTACACTAATCACTAACCCCTACATTTACACTAATCACTAAACCCTATATTTACACTGACATAGAAACCCTGCATTTACACTAATCACTAACCCCTACATTTACACTAAACCCCTAACCCCTACATCTACACTAAACCCTAACCCCTACATTTCCACAAAACCCCCTAACCCCTATATTTACACTAAATCCCCTAACCTCACATTTACACTAAATCCCCTAACCCCTACATTTACACTAAACCCCCTAACCCCTACATTTACACTAAACCCCTAACCCCTACATTACACTAAACCCCTAACCCCTACATTTACACTAAACCCTAACCCCTACATTTACACTAAACCCTAACTTCTACATTTACACTATCCCCTAACTCCCCCTACATTCACACTAAACCCTAACCCCTACATTTACACTAAACCCCTAACCCCTACATTCACACTAAACCCCTAACCCCTACATTTACACTAAACCCCTAACCCCTACATTTACACTAACCCCTAACCCCTACATTTACACTAAACCCTAACCCCTACATTCACACTAAACCCCTAACCCCTACATCTACACTAAACCCCTAACCCCCACATTTACACTAAACTCTAACTTCTACATTTAGACTATCCCCTAACCCCCCTACATTCACACTAAACCCCTAACCCCTACTTTACACTAAACCCCTAACCCCTACATTTACACTAACCCCTAACCCCTACATTCACATTAAACCCTAACCCCTACATTCACACTAAACCCCTAACCCCTACATTCACACTAAACCCCTTACCCCTACATTTACACTAAACCCCTAACCCCTACATTTACACTAAACCCTAACCCCTACATTTACACTAAACCCCTAACCCCTACATTTACCCTAACCCCTACATTCACACTAAACCCCTAACCCCTACATTTACCCTAACCCCTACATTCACACTAAACCCTAACCCCTACATTCACACTAAACCCCTAACCCCTACATTTACTCTAACCCCTACATTCACACTAAACCCCCTAACCCCTACATTCACACTAAACCCCTAACCCCTACATTTACTCTAACCCCTACATTCACACTAAAACCTAACCCCTACATCTACACTAAACCCCTAACCCCTACATCTACACTAAACCCCAGTGTGTATGTTTCTGTTGAATGTACCAGGCTGTAAATGAATAACGCATTAACTGGTGGTTTTGAGGGGAAATGAAGTCAATGGAGTGTGGTCTTTGACTTTGGTGCGGTACTGTAGTGTGCAGCCGAGCTTTTGGAAGGCAGCTCGTGCTAATTGGGCCTCCTGGAGGAGATCAGGCAGAATGGATAATTTGCTTCTACAGTGACAGGTAGAGCTTCCACTGTCAGTGTGTGTACTCAGTGGGGAGTGTGTGTGTGTGTGTGTGTGTGTGTGCACATGCATGAACAATGTGCCCGAGCACGAACGTGCAGGAATGTGTATTAGTTCTAATTGTGCAGTAGCAAGAGCGAACGCCCGGTGGGGGTCTTCTCCTGGCTGGCTGCCCGTGAGTTGTGGCACGCTGCCAGCTGTTTTTATCACGCTCGGGGTAATGCAGTGCGCTGCCGTATCTTCTGCTTAATCCCATCATAAGATTATAATTCGTTTAATTCTCCTCTGTGATGCGGCCCCGGCTGATTGGTCACAGGTAGCACATGAGCGGTCTCGCCGTGAGGGAGCAGGGGGATAAAAGGGAGCGAGAGAAGAGAGATAATCGCTGCAGACGCTCCACTGATTGTCACTCAGATAGCTCCAGTGAATAGCGGGGCTGATTCTGATCCGCACGGCTTTACTGAATAGTGGAGTGATTCTAACTCGTCTCATGGCTTCAGTGACGAGCCCGGACTGAAGCCCCGTCTCTCTGTAATTAGAGCCGGATGTACTGGTGTTCAAGCTGGCCTGTTTACACTGCAGAAATACAGATGCAGTAGAGCAACAGTCCCACCTCCATCAGCACCCAGCAGAATTCAGCTCCTCCACGTCCTGGGTCAAATAAACAAGCCAGGGGCGAGTGACACTGGCACAGAGCGCTGCAGTTCAGCGAGCAGGATCGGCGGGTTTCTGCCCCGTTACTCTCTATCACTTTACTCCTGCCCACTTTACTCTCTCTCATTACTCCTGCCCACTTTACTCTCTCTCACTTTACTCCTGCCCACTTTACTCTCTCTCACTTTACTCCTGCCCACTTTACTCTCTCCCACTTTACTCCTGCCCACTTTACTCTCTCTCACATTACTCCTGCCCACTTTACTCTCTCTCACTTTACTCCTGCCCACTTTACTCTCTATCACTTTACTCCTGCCCACTTTACTCTCTCTCATTACTCCTGCCCACTTTACTCTCTCTCACTTTACTCTCTCTCACATTACTCTCTCTCACTTTACTCTCTCTCACATTACTCTCTCTCACTTTACTCTCTCTCACTTTACTCTCTCTCACATTACTCTCTCTCACTTTACTCTCTCTCACTTTACTCTCTATCACTTTACTCCTGCCCACTTTAAACTCTCTCACATTACTCCTGCCCACTTTACTCTCTCTCACTTTACTCCTGCCCACTTTACTCTCTCCCACTTTACTCCTGCCCACTTTACTCTCTCTCACTTTACTCCTGCCCACTTTACTCTCTCCCACTTTACTCCTGCCCACTTTACTCTCTCTCACTTTACTCCTGCCCACTTTACTCTCTCTCACTTTACTCCTGCCCACTTTACTCTCTCTCACTTTACTCCTGCCCACTTTACTCTCTCTCATTACTCCTGCCCACTTTACTCTCTCTCACTTTACTCTCTATCACTTTACTCCTGCCCACTTTACTCTCTCTCACATTACTCCTGCCCACTTTACTCTCTCTCACTTTACTCCTGCCCACTTTACTTTCTCTCACTTTACTCTCTCTCACTTTACTCCTGCCCACTTTACTCTCTATCACTTTACTCTCTATCACTTTACTCCTGCCCACTTTACTCTCTCTCACATTACTCCTGCCCACTTTACTCTCTCTCACTTTACTCCTGCCCACTTTACTCTCTCTCACTTTACTCCTGCCCACTTTACTCTCTATCACTTTACTCTCTCTCACTTTACTCTCTATCACTTTACTCCTGCCCACTTTACTCTCTCTCACTTTACTCCTGCCCACTTTACTCTCTCTCACTTTACTCCTGCCCACTTTACTCTCTCTCACTTTACTCTCTCTCACTTTACTCCTGCCCACTTTACTCTCTCTCACTTTACTCCTGCCCACTTTACTCTCTCTCACTTTACTCCTGCCCACTTTACTCTCTCTCACTTTACTCCTGCCCACTTTACTCTCTCTCACATTTCTCTCTCTCTACTCATTCTCACTTTACTCTCTCTCACTTTACTCTCTCTCACTTTACTCTCTCTCTCTACTCATTCTCACTTTACTCTCTCTCACTTTACTCCTGCCCACTTTACTCTCTCTCACTTTACTCCTGCCCACTTTACTCTCTCTCTTTTTACTCTCTCTCTACTCATTCTCACTTTACTCTCTCTCTCATTTTACTCTATTTTACTTTACTCTCTCTCTCTCTCTCTACTCATTCTTACTTTACTCTCTCTCACGTTACTCTGTCTCACGTTACTCTCTCTCTCACTCTCTCACTCTCTCACTCTCTCTCTCTCTCTCTCTCTCTCTCTCACTCTCTCACTCTCTCTCTCTCTATCTCTCTCTCTCTCTCTCTCTCACCTTACTCTCTCTCTCTACTCATTCTCACTTTACTCTCTGTCACTTTACTCCCTCTCTCACCTTACTCTCTCTCTTTCTCTCTCTACTCATTCTCACTTTACTCTCTCTCACTTTATTTCGCTCTTACCTTACTCTTTCTTGCGTTACTCCCACTCGCTTTACTTCCTCTCACTTTACTCTCTCATATTACTCTCTCTCAGTTAACTATCACACTCTACTCTTTCTCTGTTTACTCTCTCTTTCTTTACTCGTTCTTTCTTTACACTCTCAATTTACTCTGTCTCTTACTTTACTCTTTCACTTTACACTTTACTCTCTCACTTTACACTTTACTCTCTCACTTTACTCTCTTTTTACTTTATTCTCTCTCACACACATGCTTTTCTCTCTCCCTTTGTCACCCTTTCTCATTTTGCTCTCTCTCGCCTTACTCTCTCTTCCTTTTAGTCCTCTTCTCTATTACCTGCTACTTTACTCTCTCCCACCCTCACACACTCGCTCTCTTATCTCTCTCCTTCTCACTCAATTTCTTCCACTTTATTCTCTCTCTCTCTTTCTCCCTCTCTTTGTCTCTCTTCCTCTCTTTTTGTCTCTCTCTCCCCCTCTCTCCTCCTCTACCTCTCTGTCATACTCGTTTGTTGACTCAGAAGGAGCAGTGGAAGGCTTCCTGCTTTGATTTCATCTCTCAGGTTTATCAAAGCCGCGCCGGCCGAGCGCCGAGCTGCCATTGAAATTCAGCAGGGTGATTCTGTGAGCGGCTGATTGTTCCTTTTCTTAGAGTGGAGAAAGCAGTGCGCTCTGAATTCATGCTCGCTTTTCTCTCTCTCTCAGAAATGAGGAGTCTTGTAAACGGCCCTCAAATGGCTGCATATATATCAGTCCAAAAACGTGACCGTGAGCTCACCTTCTAATCTCCCCCAGGCAGTTACGGGCCTTATCATCGGAAACAGTGTTTTCAGCTGAAATGAACAGCATCAATAACGTCAACAACAACAACATCAACAACGTCAACAACGACAACGTCAACAACGACAACGTCAACAACACCAACGTCAACAACAACGTCAACAACAATGTCAACAACAACGACAACAACAATGTCAACAAAGAAGTCAACAACAACGTCAACAACAACGTCAACAACGACAACCATAATAAAAACAACAACAACAACAATAATAATTATACATTCATCAGTTTAGCCCCACCCATTTAGTCTATAGTAGTTTAGCTCCACCTATTCAGGTGCGAGCTGTTTACCTCCACCCATTAAGCCTACAGCAGTATAGCCCATCCATTCAGCCTACAGCAGTTTACCTCCTTCCATTCAGCCTACAGCAGTTTAACTCCACTCATTCAGCTACAGCAGTTTAACTCCACCCATTCAGCCTTCAGCAGTTTAACTCCACTCATTCAGCTACAGCAGTTTAGTGTGTTGATGTCCAGATGGAAAGTCCATAGCCAGTATAGGTAACCGTAGTAAACGAATCCGTGGGTGGAGGCACCGTGGTCAGCACCAAGATGAATGGTTTGTTGTCATACGTCCAGAAGACCTGGTGTCACTCCACCTCCACCCCTACCGCACCATCTGCAGGAACTGTGTGAGGATGTTCAAGCTGCATGGGATGGATTATCACAGGACACCATCAGGAACCTCTACAGCTCCATACCGAGACGTCTGGCGTGTTGGGTTAGCAAACACGGCGGCCCGACGCCATACTGAGAGACAGACTTCTGTATGTGTAGCTCAATAAATATTGATCACATCAGTCTAAATGTATCATCAGTTATTGATCCTGGTCACCTTTATGTTCCTCACCAACAGTAAGGCTTATTCGCTGGACTCATTCACTTCTGCGGAATGGTGCTAGTGAACGATGTTTGAGTTCTGCATTTCTCTCTGCTCATTGTAGATGAAAAATGAACAAGGTGCATCATCCATCTGTCTCTCTCTATGTTCCCTCTCTCTCTCTCTCTCTCTCTCTCTCTCTCTAAATGATAGATAAGTGCGTGTACTGCTTTCATATGTGCGGGCGGACTGTCTGTCAGACCCGCTGCAGTAAAGCAGGACTGATTGCCCCTCTGACGGCTCTGGTGGTCCTCCCCTCCACTTTAAATGCTCTAAGCACTTCCACTGTTACAGAGAGCAGGACTGAGTGTGGGCGGCCAAGACTGAGAACAGATATTAAAAGAACTGTCATGGAAATGGAGCTTACTCAACACATAAGTGGCCAGTTAGTGGAAGTAGAAGGTGGGTGTTTCTAATAAAGTGGCCAGTTAGTGGAAGTAGAAGGTGGGTGTTTCTAATAAAGTGGCCAGTTAGTGGAAGTAGACGGTGGGTGTTTCTAATAAAGTGGCCAGTTAGTGGAAGTAGAAGGGGGGTGTTTCTAATTCTGTAGAAGTGGGGTTTTCTAATACGTGTGGCCAGTTAGTGGAAGTAGACGGTGGGTGTTTCTAATAAGTGGCCAGTTAGTGGAAGTAGAAGGGGGGTGTTTTCTAATAAAGTTGCCAGTTATTGGAAGTAGAAGGTGGTCGTTTCGTAATAAAGTGGCCAGTTAGTGGAAGTAAAGGGGGTGTTTTCTAATAAAGTGGCCAGTTAGTGGAAGTAGAACGATGGGTGTTTCTAATATAAGTGGCCAGTTAGTGGAAGTAGAAGTGGGTGTTTTAATAAAGTGGCCAGTTTTAGTGGAAGTAGAAGGGTGGGTTTTCTAATAAAGTGGCCAGTGGAAGTGGAAGCTTAAAAGGTGTTGTGTTTCTGATAAAAGTGCGACCAGTTTAGTGGAAGTAAAAGGTGATTGTTTCTAATAAAGTGGCCAGTTAGTAGAAGTAGAAGGGGGGTGTTTCTAATAAAGTGGCCAGTTAGTGGAAGTAGAAGGTGGGTGTTTCTAATAAAGTGGCCAGTTAGTGGAAGTAGAAGGGGGTGTTTCTAATAAAGTGGCCAGTTAGTGGAAGTAGAAGGGGGTGTTTCTAATAAAGTGGCCAGTGGCCAGTTAGTAAAGTGGAAGTAGTGGAACGAAGGGGGTGTTTTCTAATAAAGTGGCCAGTTAGTGGAAGGTAGAAAGGGGTTTCTAATTCTAATATAAGGGGGGTGTTTCTAATAAAGTGGCCAGTTAGTGGAAGTAGAAGGTGGGTGTTTCTGATAAAGTGGCCAGTTAGTGGAAGTAGAAGGGGGTGTTTCTGATAAAGTGGCCAGGTAGTGGAAGTAGAAGGTGGGTGTTTCTAATAAAGTGGCCAGTTAGTGGAAGCAGAAGGTGGGTGTTTCTAATAAAGTGGTCAGTTAGTGGAGGTAGAAGGGGGTGTTTCTGATAAAGTGGCCAGTTGGTGGGTGTTGGTGATGAGGGGAGCTGAGATGCTGATGGGTGTTTGATTGAGTGATGTGATGAGTTACTCATTCCCGGGAAATCTTTTTCTGAATACGGAAGGGAGCAGACTGCCTCGCTCTGCCTCGCTCTGCCTCGCTCTGCCTCGCTCTGCCTCGCTCTGCCGCGCTGCTTGTTTATGTATAAGGCTGAACACTATGCCTCACACGTCCTCTTTGACTTTTATCATCTAGTGCCTTTTGTTTACTTGTTTTCTTTGTCATTGTCGATCCCGACACTCCATTGGAAAAGGCCGCTGTTCAGGAGCTCTTCAGACATCTTGACTTTTTCAGGACAGGCCCAGAATAGAGAGAGAGAGAGAGAGGGAGAGCGAGAGCACTTACTCCTGATGAAGCAGGTCAGGCCTCAGCCTCAACAGCCAAATGGAGTGTGAATGAGAATCAGATATACAAGCGCGTCCTTGTTCTGCTCTTGCTTCCCTTAACAGAAACACTGGGGTCTTTACTCGTCCAGCCTCGGAGGGGGCAGTGCGAAGGTCGGGACATCAGGGGCTGCTCTGTTTCTCAGCCACTAGTGTTTCCATCAAACTCCTTTAACCCGAGACTGAACATGTGATCCATACTTACTGAGCTACACATACAGAAGTCTGTCTCTCAGTATGGTGGAATCGGGCCGCCGTGTTTGCTAACCCAACACGCCAGACGTCTCGGTATGGAGCTGTAGAGGTTCCTAATGGAGTCCTGTGATAATCCATCCCATGCAGCTTGAACATCCTCACACAGTTCCTGCAGATGGTGCGGTAGGGGTGGAGGTGGAGGGACACCAGGTCTTCTGGATGTGTGATAACAGACCGTTCATCTCGGTGCTGAACACGGTGCCTCCACACACGGGTTCGTTGGGCGTCTCCACCAAGACTAAAGCGGGACTCGTCACTGAAGATGACCCGCTGCCATTCTGAGTCACTCCATGACAGTCTGGTACGACACCACTGCAGTGTTTGGTGACGGTGACGTGGTGTTAAGGACGGTCGTGGTAACGGTCTGTGTGCAGGTAGTCCTGTGTGGTGCAGCCGTCTGCCGATGGTACTCCAGGATGATCATGGAGGACACCACTGCTCGCTGGATGTCTGTAGTCGTGGTGGTTGGGTTACTCATGTGGGACCGTCCGTTGGTTCTCTCTCCGTGGTTGGTGTAGTAGTATCTGACGGCCAGTGGGGGGCGGAGTATGTTGCCATTCCGGGTTTCCTTTAGGAAATGCACGTCACTGGTTGTTTATAGAGCTGGAGATGGCTTCACACTCTTCTCTGTCTTCTTTTTCTCCTCCTCCTTTGTCTTCTTCCACTTCTTATTATTTTTCTTCTTCTATTTTCTTCTTCTCCTGCTTCTTTTTTTTCTTTCTCCTTCCATCTTCTCCTGCCTTTTTGCTTCCTTTTCTTCCTCTTCTTCTCCTTCTTTTACTCCTTGTCTTTTCCCCCTTGTTTGTTTCATCTTCTTCTCCTACTTCTTGTTCTTCTGTCTTGTCCTCCTTCTTTTGCTTCGTCGTCTTCTTCTTCTTCTTCTCCTCCTCCTCTACCTTTTCTTATTTTTCTCATTCCTCATTTATTCTTCTTCTACTTCAATTACTTATTTTTCTATGAATACCTTAATCATCTCCTCTGTCTGAATTGTTGGCACTTATTCTCTCTCTTCCTATTCTTCTCTTCTAATTCATCTTCTTCTCCTTCTTACTCCTTCTTCTTGTCTTAATCTTATCCTCCTACTTACTTGTCTTCTTCTCTCCTTCTCATCTTGTTCTCCTTCATTTTCTTATACATCCTCCTTCCTTCTTCTTCTCCTCCTCCTTCTTCTTCTCCTTTGTTTTTCCTCTTCTCCCTCTTCTTCTTCTCCTTTCTTTTCTCTCTTCCTCCTCCTTCTTCTCATTCATCTTCTTCTCCTTCTTCTTCTCCTTCTTCTTCTTCTTCTCTTTTTCTTCTTTCTTCTCCTTCTCATTCTTCTCCTCCTCCTCCTCCTTCTTTTGCTTTATCTTCTCCTTCTTTTACTTCTTGTCTTTTCCCCCTTCTTTGTTTCATCTTCTTCTCCTACTTCTTCTTCTTCTGCCTTGTCCTCCTTCTTTTGCTTTGTCGTCTTCTTCTTCTTCTTCTCCTCCTCCTTCCTTCTTCTTCTCTTCCTCCTCCTTCCTTCTTCTTCTTCTTCTCCTCCTCCTCATTCCTTCTTCTTCTCTGCCTCCTCCTCCTTCTCCTTGTCCTTTCTTCTCTCTCTTCCTCATCCTTCTTCTCATTCATCTTCTTCTCCTCCTCCTTCCTTCTTCTTCTCCTCCTCCTCCTTCTTCTTCTTCTCCTTTGTTTTTCCTCTTCTCCCTCTTCTTCTTCTCCTTTCTTTTCTCTCTTCCTCCTCCTTCTTCTCCTTCATCTTCTTCTTCTCCTCCTCCTTCTTCTCCTTTGTTTTTCCTCTTCTCCCTCTTCTTCTTCTCCTTTCTTTTCTCTCTTCCTCCTCCATCTTCTCATTCAACCTCATCTCCTCCTCCTTCCTTCTTCTTCTCCTCCTCCTCCTTCTTCTTCTCCTTTGTTTTTCCTCTTCTCCCTCTTCTTCTTCTCCTTTCTTCTCCCTCTTCCTCCTCCTACTTCTCATTCATCTTTTTCTTCTTTCTTCTTCTCCTCCTACTTCTTCTTTCTCCTCCTTCTCCTTCTTCTTCTCTTCCTCCTCCTCCTTCTTCTTCTCCTTTCTTCTCCCTCTTCCTCCTCCTACTTCTCATTCATCTTTTTCTTCTCTTTCTTCTTTTCCTCCTCCTTTTTCTTTCTTCTCCTTCTTCCTTCTTCTTTTTTTCCTCCTCCTTTTCTTTCTTCTCCTTCTTCCTTCTTCTTCTTTCCTTCTCCTCCATCTTCTTCTCCTTTCTGCTCCTTTTCCTCCTCCTACTTCTCATTCATCTTCTTCTTCTCTGTCTGCTTCTCCTCCTTCTTCTTCTTTCTCCTCCTTCTCATTTTTCTTCTCCTCCTCCTTCTTTCGCTTCTCCTCCTTATTTCATTGTGCTAAGTTGTTTATCTGTCCTAGTGGAATGTCCTATCTTCCGTAGAGGATAATACTGGAATGGTATGGACCTGCTCAGTGTCTATACGGACTGCAGCGCTCGATCCTGTAGGGTTCCGCCCCCGCGGAGTTCGTTTAGCATTTAGACTCGCTTTAAATATTTGATGTGTGCCTGCTGGGGGTGGGCTGTGTGGATTGGAGGTGCTATGACACCGTGACGGAGGGATGACTGGAACAGCTGGAACGCAGGAAAAACGAGTATCAGCTGCAAAAGAATTACACCGGCTGAGGCGTAATTAACCGCACTTGAGAAATGACTTGGAAATCAAGTTTGACAACTGTGTTTTCACGGCCTGTCTGGAATAATAGGAGAAGTCAAGACGATTTAGACTAAAACAAAGCCGCTGCGCCGAGCGGGCCCGAGCGCACGTGTGCGGGAGCGTGTCCCCAGCACGGCGCGGGAATTATACAGTGATTGAAGCCCAGGAAGCCTCTCCGCCGCCGCGTCCGCCGCGTCCGCCGTGCCGGCCACTATTTAAAAGGATGGCTTGTTGGAAAAACCTCACTCCAAATGTAGAACGCTGTCCATCAAGCGCATGCAATCCAAGCATCTCAAATCTAACACCTCTCGTTTTCATTAGCACGGGTTCCGATTCGAAGTGGGAACGATTTCGGAATTCTGTGGGAAAATCCTGCGGGATGGAGTTTGGGAGCTGGTACAAACACTGCCAGCCAAAAGCATTCCTCATGGCACACCCGCAAGCCTATATTCCATGTTGGTCAGACCTGCACTCATCTGTTAGTGTATTTTCCCCCATCCCTCGTTCCTCCATAGACTCCCATTCATTTTCACCCCCATTCAAACCCTGTTGTTTCCTTTAACCTACAGTCAACCAACAGCATGTGCTCACTCAGGGCAGATCCCCAACTCTAATCCCCAGCCATACTGACCCGCACTCCTCTATGAGTCCTTTATTCATCCCTTGTTCCTCCTATAGACTCCCATTCATACACCCATGGCACCCCCCCCCATTCAAACTCTATTGTTGGCTTTTACCTACAGCCACCAACAGCATGCACTCACTCAGGGCAGATCCCCAACTCTAATCCTCCCATAGACGCCCATTCATTTTCCCCCCACTGCCCTCCAACACCAACCCGCCACCATTCAAACCCTATTGTTGGCCTTAACCTACAGCCAACCAACAGCATGTACTCACTCAGGGCAGATCCCCAACTCTACTCCACAGCCTAGCTGACCCAAACTACTCTATGAGTCATTTATTCATCCCTCATTCCTCCCATAGACTGCCATTCATACCACCCTCCCCCCCCAGCCCCAAATTCAAACCCTGTTGTTTCCTTTAACCTACAGCCACCAAACACCAAGTTCAGGGTAAATCCCCAAACTCTAATCCACAGCCATGCTGACCCGCACTCCTCTATGAGTTATTTATTCATCCTTCGTTCCTCCCATAGACTCCCATTCATACACCCATCACACCCCTCCATTCAAACCCTGTTGTTGCCTCTAACCTACAGCCAACCAACAGCATGTACTCACTTAGGGCAGATCCCCAACTCTAATCCACAGACACGCAGACCCACACTCCTCTATGAGTTGTTTATTCATCCCTTGTTCCTCCCATAGAGCCTTGGGTCAGCAGTGTTAAAGCCCTGTTGAGTATCATGTGAAGCATTTTAGTATTCCTGTGTTAATGTTGTGGGATTGTAAAATAATGGTATTGCACTGCAAAACTACATCCTGATCTTATTTCTAGTTGACATATCTTACAATTCTCGTTTTGGCTTTGTTGTAAACTCATTTTAAGTATATTTGGCGTATTTCCAGACACGTCTTGCTTGCTTTAATTTTAGTAAGCTAAATTGTCTCGCTATATTGGCAGATAATTTAGCTTATTTGAGGAAATTTGCTTGAAACAGGTCAAATTAACTGACAATATAGAAAGAGAATTAGCAAAATATCAGTTTAAACAAGTTTAAAACTCTCAAAGTAACTGAAATGATCTTTAAATAAGCTTACACTATTCTCAAGATGGATGAACAATGCCTCCCCTTTCATTTTCCGTGTTTGCCTTCAACTTTTAACAATTTAGATATTTTTTTATTATTGTGAAGCAAAACAACAAATAGGACAAATTAACAGAAAACTTCAGCGTGCATAACTATTCACCCCCTAAGGTCAGTACTTTCCTCAAGGCAAAACTGCTCCAGCTGCTTTCGGTTAGATGGCTCCCGTTGGTGAACAGCAATCTCCAAGTCTGATCTCAGATTCTCTATTGGATTGAGGTCTGGGCTTTGACTAGGCCATTCCAATACATTTACACGTTTCCCCTTACACCACTCGAGTGCTGATTCAGCAGTAGGCTTGGGGTCATTGTCCTGCTGGAAGGTGACAATGTCCCAGTCTCAAATCACAGACAGACCAAAACAGGAATATCCATGTGTTTAGCACCATCCGTCTTCCCCTCGACTCGGACCAGTTTCCCAGCCCCTGCTGCTGATCCACATCCCCACAGCACAATACTGCCACCACCATGTGTCACTGTGGGGATGGTGTTCTTGGGGTGGTCAGGTGTGTTGGATTTGCGCCAGACGTCGCGTTCAATTTTGGTGTCATCTGACCAGAGCACCTTCCTCCATACGTGTGGGGAGTCTCCCACTCAAAACGAGCCTTCCTATTTGTGTCTGGGAGTAAGGCTTGTTTCCGGCCACTCCTCCGTACGGGCCAGCTCTATGGAGTATACTTGTTGTGGTCGTATGGACAGGTACTCCAGTCTCTGTTTGGGAACTCTGCAGCTCTTTTAGGGTTACCCATGGTCTCTGTGCTGCCTCTCTGGTTAATGCCCTCCTTGCCCGGTTTGAGAGTTTTGGTGGGCGGCCCTCCTTGCCCGGTTTGAGAGTTTTGGTGGGCGGCCCTCTCTTGCCTGGTTTGCTCCTGGATTTTTGAGCCCCGGTTTGAGAGTTTTGGTGGGCGGCCCTCTCTTGCCTGGTTTGAGAGTTTAGGTGGGCAGGTTTGGGCGCACGTGGTGGCCCTCTCTTGCTGGTTTGGTTTGAGCGGAGTTTTGGTGGGCGGGGCCCTCTCTTGCCTGGTTGAGAGTTTTTGAGAGTTTTAGGGCCCTCTCTTGCCTGGTTTGAGGGTTTAGGTGGTGGGTGGCCCTCTCTGCCCGGTTTGAGAGTTTTGGTGGGGCGGGCCCTCTCTTGGCCCGGTTATGAGAGTTTAGGTGGGTGGCCCTCTCTTGCCCGGTTTGAGTTTTGGGTGGGCAGCCCCCTTGCCCTCTCTTGCCCGGTTTTGTTTGAGAGTTTTGGTGGGTGGCCCTCTCTTGCCCGGTTTGAGAGTTTGGTGGGTGAACCCTCTCTTGCCCGTTTGAGAGTTTAGGTGGGTGGCCCTCTCTGCCCGGTTTGAGAGTTTAGGTGGGTGGCCCTCTCTTGGCCCGGTTTTTGGAGTTTTGGTGGGCAGACCCTCTCTGCCCCGGTTTTGAGAGTTTAGGTGGGTGGCCCTCTCTTGCCCGGTTTGAGAGTTTAGGTGGGTGACCCTCTCTTGCCCCGTTTTGAGTCGTTTAGGTGGGGTGGCCCTCTCTTGCCCGGGTTTGAGAGTTTAGGTGTTGCGGTGGCCTTGCCCGGTTTGAGAGTTTAGGTGGGCGGCCCTCTCTTGCCCGGTTTGAGAGTTTTGGTGGGCGGCCCTCTCTTGCCCGGTTTGAGAGTTTAGGTGGGCGGCCCTCTCTTGCCCGGTTTGAGAGTTTAGGTGGGTGGCCCTCTCTTGCCCGGTTTGAGAGTTTAGGGTGGGCGGCCCTCTCTTGCCCGGTTTGAGAGTTTGTGAGTGGTGTTTGAGGCGGCCCTCTCTTGCCCGGTTTGAGAGTTTAGGTGGGCGGCCCTCTCTTGCCCGGTTTGAGAGTTTTGGTGGGTGGCCCTCTCTTGCCCAGTTTGAGACGGTTTGGAGAGTTTAGGTGGGCGGCCCTCCTTGCCCGGTTTGAGAGTTTCTGTGGGTGGCCCTCTCTTGCCCGGTTTGAGAGTTTTTGGCCCTCTCTCTTGAGAGTTTTGGTGGGCGACCCTCTCTTGCCCGGTTTGAGAGTTTAGGTGGGTGGCCCTCTCTTGCCCGGTTTGAGAGTTTAGGTGGGTGGCCCTCTCTTGCCCGGTTTGAGAGTTTTGGTGGGCGGCCCTCTCTTGCCCGGTTTGAGAGTTTAGGTGGGTGGCCCTCTCTTGCCCGGTTTGAGAGTTTTGGTGGGCGGCCCTCTCTTGCCCGGTTTGAGAGTTTTGGTGGGTTTGCAAAAACCCTCTCTGGCCCGGTTTGAGAGTTTTGGTGGGCGGCCCTCTCTTGCCCGGTTTGAGAGTTTAGGTGGGCGGCCCTCTCTTGCCCGGTTTGAGAGTTTAGGTGGGTGGCCCTCTCTTGCCCGGTTTGAGAGTTTAGGTGGGTGGCCCTCTCTTGCCCGGTTTGAGAGTTTAGGTGGGCGGCCCTCTCTTGCCCGGTTTTTT
>JAMWET010004279.1:132500-152500 GCA_024036415.1 Prochilodus magdalenae
TCTATCGTGCTCTCTCTCTGTGTGATTTGTCCTGTGTTGGGATCAGTGTTCAGTGTGTGCAGTGTGTAATTGTTGTCTCTGGTGTGTGATCTGTGGGAAGCGTTTGATTCAGCTGCGTTCTCTAAATGTTTTATGAAAGCTTGGAAAGAGGAGGAACGACGCGGGCGGGAATCAAAGTGGCCCAAAGTCGGAGCGTTTTGGTTGCGCTCCGCTGACACGCTCTTAGCGCTCAGGCCTCTAATCGCGTTACAGCCCTGCATATTCATGTGTCTGCGGGCCGAGCTGGAGCTCTGATTGTGCTTAAGTGCTTGTGCGTTTGATTGTAGGAGGTGCTGGAGCTGAATACGTGTTCATGCATTGATTCCAAGGCTGTTTCCACAGAGCTGACCCAAACAGGAACCAGCAGAACTTAGCATTCTGTACTTTGTTCATTTTCTACCTGGAACCACAGTAATAACCATTTTACGCCACTTAGAAGTGCCTAATTTGACGAATTAACTACCTTACATGCTAGTTAGCTTAGCATATCAGCTAATACACTGTGCACTGTTTCATGACCACAATTAGACTACTCCTATATAACACATGTATCAGAACCTAGGATCTATATATCCATATGTCTACAGAACTTCATATATATAAATAAATATATATTGAACTACATATATATATATATTTCTATAAGAATTTTGTGTAAATATATATATATGGATCTATAAATATCAATATGTCTATAGAACCTCATATCTAAACATTTGGATCTATAACTATCTATATGTCTGTAGAACATCGTATCTAAATATTTGGATCTATAAATATCTATATGTCTATAGAACCTTATATCTAAACATTTGGATCTATAAATATCTATATGTCTATAGAACCTCATATCTAAATATTTGGATCTATAAATATCTATATGTCTGTAGAACCTTGTATCTAAATATTTGGATCTATAAATATCTATGTCTATAGAACCCCGTATCTAAACATTTGGACCTATAAATATCTGTATGTCTATAGAACCTTGTATCTAAATATTTGGTTCTGTAAATATCTATATCTCTATAGAACCCCATATCTAAATATTTGGATCTATAAATATCTATATATCTGTAGAACCTCATATATAAATATTTGGATCTATAAATATCAATATGTCTATAGAACCTCATATCTAAACATTTGGATCTGTAACTATCTATATGTCTATAGAACCTCATATCTAAACATTTGGATCTATAACTATCTATATGTCTATAGAACCTCATATCTAAACATTTGGATCTATAAATATCAATATGTCTATAGAACCTTGTATCTAAATATTTGGTTCTGTAAATACCTATATCTCTATAGAACCTCGAATCTAAATATTTGGATCTATAAATATCAATATGTCTATAGAACCTTGTATCTAAATATTTGGTTCTGTAAATACCTATATCTCTATAGAACCTCGAATCTAAATATTTGGATCTATAAATATCTATATGTCTATAGAACCTTCTGTCTTGTCTGTGAATTGAATCTTAATAGAACGTGAGTCGTGCAGCAAGACCACGACCCTAAGCACAGTAGTTGTTCTACTAAAGAACAGTTATAGCAGAAGGTTCTGGAATGGATAAGTCAAACTCTAGACTCTACTTACCACAGATACAGCGAGCACCTGTTGATGTACTCTCACCATCACAGACCTAAAGCCCTAGAACCGTTCCTCGATAGAGAAGTCAGCCAGTATAATATTTCTGTTCTTTAATTATGTTCTCTTTATTTGCTTTTAGAACTTGTAGAACCAACTCTCAAGCGCCTCACTAGAGCCAAAGTTCACTGGTTCACTGCATGGTAAAATGTTTCTCCAGACTGATGGAGAAGGTATTAGGCAGGGTTCTGTAAAGAACCTTTAAAAGTGGTTCTATGTATCATGAATGCTTCTTCTAGTAAAGTATCTAAATATTTGGATCTATGAATATCTACAGGTCTATAGAACCTTGTATCTAAATATTTGGTTTTATAAATATGTATATGTCTATAGAACCTTGTATCTAAATATTTGGTTTTATAAATATCTATATGTCTAAAGAACCTTGTATCTAAATATTTGGTTCTATAAATATCTATATATCTAAAGAACCTTGTATCTAAATATTTGGTTTTATAAATATCTATATGTCTAAAGAACCTTGTATCTAAATATTTGGTTCTATAAATATCTATATATCTAAAGAACCTTGTATCTAAATATTTTGGTTCTATAAATATCTATATGTCTATAGAACCTTGTATCTAAATATTTGGTTCTATAAATATCTATATGTCTAAAGAACCTTGTATCTAAATATTTGGTTTTATAAATATCTATATGTCTATAGAACCTTGTATCTAAATATTTGGTTCTATAAATATCTATATGTCTAAAGAACCTTGTATCTAAATATTTGGTTCTATAAATATCTATATGTCTAAAGAACCTCATATCTAAACATGTTTCTCCAGCCTGATGGAGAATGTATTGTGCAGGGTTCTGTACAGAACCTTTAAAAGTGGTTCTACGTACCATGCATGCTTCTTCTAGTAAAGAAAAGGTTCTATAGGTAGGAACAGGTTCTCCATCAGGCTGGAGAAACATTTCACAAGAACTATGTAGGTGTCATATCTGTGGGTGTGCCTGCCTCCGTTCCTCCGGACTCCAGTTCCCAGAGGGAACAGTCCCTCACACTCACTACGATGTTTTGTCCATTTCTATCTAAATGTCCCTTATTGGCTTTACCCCAGTCTTCGGCTCTCTGGACTTCTCCTCACACTGATTCACAGCGTAGCTCTCCTCTCTTGTTCTGTCTGCACTTCTCTGACTGCGTCCCTGGTTTCGACCCTCGCTCTGTCTATTGGTGTATGACCTGGTTGTGCCCCCGTGTCCTGCTGTACCGATCTGCTGTACTGATCTGCTTCTGTTCAGTGTATTAAAAGCTCCTGGTACTTTTGGCTCAGCACACACCACGCCCAGTTCTTTGCACTTGACGTTAGGCATGCAAACAGTTCAAGAACCCTACTAAAGAACCCATGAAAAACCCAATTTTTGAACCCAATTTTCTCACCATATTGGCAGATAATGTGTTTATTGGTCATTGGATGTGAGCCATACTGACAATGTTTCAGCTTCTGAAATGATGGAAATGATATTTTACAAACTGGCACTTTGATCTTACTCTGAAACGCCACTGCTAAAAAACCCTGGCATGTATGCAAGTCTTATTTCTAGTTGATATCTCATAAAATTCTTATTTTAATATTGTGTATGACATCATTCAACTACTTCCAGGCATTTTCAACTTGCTTTAGTTAATTTGGGTGATTTTTGTTCATTTTTAGGGATTTTAAGCCAATTTTTCTCACTATATTGGCAGATAATGTCAGTTTACTGATAATCAGAAGTGAGCTATATTGCACGTTTCAACTTCTAGCTAGTTGTATTTGACACACTGGCTCTTTGAGTTTATTCTGATCAAACGAACTGGTAAACTTCAAAACCACTGAGAAAAACCCACATCCTAGTAAAACAATCTTATTTCAAGCTGATAAATCTCAAAATTACTTAATTCCAAGGCTGTTGTAAGCTGATTTTAGGATTACTGAACTTCAGGCATTGTCTACCTGTTTTAAGTGACTTTAGAGATTTTTTAAGATTCGAGATTTTAGTGATTTTAGATATTTTGGTTATTTTAGTGATTTTAAAGATTTTAGAGATTTTGGTTATTTTAGTGATTTTAAAGATTTTAGAGATTTTGGTTATTTTAGTGATTTTTGTTATTTTAGAGATTTTAATGATTTTAGTGATTTTAGAGTTTTGGTTATTTTAGAGATTTTAGAGATTTTGGTTATTTTAGAGATTTTAATGATTTTTGTGATTTTAGATATTTTGGTTATTTTAGAGATTTTAATGATTTTAGTGATTTTAGAGATTTTGGTTATTTTAGAGATTTTAGAGACTTTAGTTATTTTAGAGATTTTAATGATTTTAGTGATTTTAGAGATTTTGGTTATTTTAGAGATTTTAATGATTTTAGAGATTTTGGTTATTTTAGAGATTTTAGAGACTTTGGTTATTTTAGAGATTTTAATGATTTTAGTGATTTTAGAGATTTTGGTTATTTTAAAGATTTTAATGATTTTAGAGATTTTAAACGACAGTTTCTCACTATATCGGCAGATAATGAGGCTTGTTGTCAAACACGCTTCCTAGAATTACAAAATTATCCGCCTGTGTAGTGAAAAAATTTGGTTGACTAAAATTACTTAAGACAAAAGTAAAAAGAAATGTAGAAATAAGCTAAATAATCATAAAAAAAATTACACTTTATATATACTATTATATATATATACTATACCATTATATATATATATATATATATAATTATAATATATTTGAATTTAATGGATTTTTATTGAAAACATGTAGATAGATATCTCAGCTACATATAAGATCAGTTTACTTGCCTAGATATGATTTATTATCCATTACACTTTACACAGGTCTCTCCTACTGACAGCATAACCAGAATCAAATCTGAGTAATTAAATGTATTAATGTTATTAATTTCTGTTTCTAAAAAGCTGCTCTCTGGGCCGAGACCCCTTTACCTGGCTGTGTTTGCGCTCCAGTGGGGGTTCTCTGTAATTTACGGTGGAATTGTTTTTGTAGCATGGAGATGAGAATTGATTTGCGGTGACGGTGAGCTGGTAATGTGCTGTGCTCTTCATTTCTCATGCTGGGTTCTGGTTTAGAATTGAAAGCACATACTTGTGCATGACGCCGACACATAAACATTACCTCCACGTCCGCTGAAACCCCCCCTCTCTCTCTCTCCCTCTCTCTCTCTCTCTCTCTCTCTCTCTCTCTCTCTCTCTCTCTCTCTCTCTCTCTCTCTCTCTCTCTCCCCCTCTCTCTCTCTCTCTATCTCTCTCTCTCTCTCCAGTGGAGCAGAAGGGCCAGTTGGAGAAGGAGAGCGGGGTGAAGATTCTGGAGGCTGGACTGAGTGATGTAAGTATGGAGAAACCATTCATCCCTCACTCCTTCACCTTCCTCTTCCTCTCTCTGCTATGATGACACGATTCCTCTTCGGTGTGCAACACTGTGATCCTCCAAAATCCTCCTTCGACCGCTTCCCCCGGCTTACTGTAACACACACACAGAGTTCCCTACTGTACAAGAACGTGCGGTACCTCACTGCACAAGCCCTCACTGGAGAACACATACATCAACACATATAGCTCAACATGAAGATGTCCGTTTCCATACTGCAGTGTGAAAGCACCATTCTGATTGTGGTTCCTTTATCTAGAATATTCCTGGTTCCTTGTTCTGGAACATGGCCTGTTTTCTACTCCAGAAAAGAACAGTTTGCCGTTCTTTGATCTAGAACAGTTAGATTTTCCTTCCTCACTCTACAACAAATACAGGTCCTTATAGAAATGAACGTGTTTGTGATATTACAGTTCAGTAATATTAATATTGAAAATATAATGTCTTGCTATTTACACACACTGTGCTCTAGAAAATGTACACTTCTCTTTTAAAAATAAAAAAACGTGAGCACTGAGCTCCACCGTCTAGTAGAAGCTGGAACTGAGCTCCACAGTGTAGAAGCAGAGTAGCTAAAAGGGTCTCTCCAGGATTCTACAAACGGTATTTGCAGAAGTTGAGCATCTGTAGATCTAAGATCACGAGCTGGAACACAATCAGAGACAGGTATTGTGATGTAAGCAGGTGCTAGATAATTCAGAGCCTTATAGACCAGCAGTAGAACCTTAAACTCTACTCTAATAGATACAGGCAGGCAGTGCAGCTGGTTAGTCATTAGTCGCCAACCCGAGACGGTAGCGTACCTGGTTTAACGTTTATTGCCAAATGGACCAATAGAAAGAGTCGGACACAGTGCGCTTCTTATTGCTCTAGACAGTATAGGACTCCTTGCTATGGTAGTGTTACAGTTCCATGTGTTACCATGCGGTCAACAGGCCTGGTACCTGACCAAACACGGGACACCATCTTCCCAAGAAACCAGCTTATTAGCTGGTCATGTTCCCTTAAAAGCCCTAATGGTAAGATGGCGGTTAACAGGAGGACGAGTTCAGAGACCGAGCATGTGCCAAAACCACAAACCCAACAACTACAGGCTATAAACACCAACCGAACCTGAACACTACGTGAAACGTAAACACCAGCCAAGCTAACCTGATTCAGCCTGAGCCGAAGAGAGTGGAACAGCAAGCGCAGGGCTGCTCTGGACAGGTGCACTTCTAGACCAGGTAAGAGGGGCAAGACGGTGGCTTGATGACCTGTCGAATGGACAGCGACCCCGTGTGGCCGATGCACATGACAGGAACAGTATGCTTCACATACTTCAGTATTCACAGATCTAGGCTCTAGAAGAGGTTTAGTTCCTGTTATCTGTATAGACAGTATTTATTGTCATTATACTAATACAGTGCAGTATAACGAAACACAGTCAGGCTCCTCCCCCAGTGCAGTATATATATATATATATAAACAGTGTAGTGTAAAGACACATAGACTAAAACAGCATGTGTAAACAGGACAGTAGGATGTGCAGTGTAGTACCAGTGAAGTATGTGGGTGTAAACAGTGTAGATATATAAGATGTACAGTGCAGGTAGTAGAATCAGCTTAATGTTCAGCTAAACAGCTAACAGTACAGATGTTCAGTAGATAAACAAATATAGATAATAAATACACAGCTGGATACACAGGTATACAGGTTACAGTTACAGTGCTGTGAGGTAGTGAAGCACAGTGATCCAGGCTAGAAATTAGTAACAGTCTTTAGTGGTGTAGTCATTATGTAGTCATGTTCTGGTAGGTGCTGTAGTCATGTTCTGGTAGGTGTTGTAGTCATGTTCTGGCAGGTGTTGTAGTCATGTTCTGGTAGGTGTTGTAGTCATGTTCTGGTAGGTGTTGTAGTCATGTTCTGGTAGGGGTTGTCGTGTTCTGGTAGGTGTTGTAGTTATATTGTAGTCATGTTCTGGTAGGTGTTGTCGTGTTTTGGTAGGTGTTGTAGTTATGTTGTAGTCATGTTCTGGCAGGTGTTGTAGTCGTGTTCTGGTAGGTGTTGTAGTTATGTTGTAGTCATGTTCTGGCAGGTGTTGTAGTCATGTTCTGGTAGGTGTTGTAGTCATGTTCTGGTAGGGGTTGTCGTGTTCTGGTAGGTGTTGTAGTTATGTTGTAGTCATGTTCTGGCAGGTGTTGTAGTCGTGTTCTGGTAGGTGTTGTAGTTATGTTGTAGTCATGTTCTGGTAGGTGTTGTAGTCATGTTCTGGCAGGTGTTGTAGTTGTGTTCTGGTAGTTGTTGTAGTTATGTTGTAGTCATGTTCTGGTAGGTGTTGTAGTCATGTTCTGGTAGGTGTTGTAGTCATGTTCTGGCAGGTGTTGTAGTCATGTTCTGGTAGGTGTTGTCGTCTTCTGGTAGGTGTTGTAGTTATGTTGTAGTCATGTTCTGGTAGGTGTTGTCGTGTTCTGGTAGGTGTTGTAGTTATATTGTAGTCATGTTCTGGTAGGTGTTGTAGTTATATTGTAGTCATGTTCTGGTAGGTGTTGTCGTGTTCTGGTAGGTGTTGTAGTTATATTGTAGTCATGTTCTGGTAGGTGTTGTCGTGTTTTGGTAGGTGTTGTAGTCATGTTCTGGTAGGTGTTGTAGTCATGTTCTGGTAGGTGTTGTAGTCATGTTCTGGTAGGTGTTGTAGTCATGTTCTGGCAGGTGTTGTAGTCGTGTTCTGGCAGGTGTTGTCATGTTCTGGTAGGTGTTGTAGTCATGTTCTGGTAGGTGTTGTAGTCATGTTCTGGTAGGTGTTGTAGTCATGTTCTGGCAGGTGTTGTCATGTTCTGGTAGGTGTTGTAGTCATGTTCTGGTAGGTGTTGTAGTCATGTTCTGGCAGGTGTTGTAGTCGTGTTCTGGTAGGTGTTGTAGTAGTATTGTAGTCATGTTCTGGTAGGTGTTGTAGTAGTATTGTAGTCATGTTCTGGTAGGTGTAGTCATGTTCTGGCAGGTGTTGTAGTCGTGTTCTGGCAGGTGTTGTAGTCATGTTCTGGTAGGTGTTGTAGTCATGTTCTGGTAGGTGTTGTAGTCATGTTCTGGTAGGGGTTGTCGTGTTCTGGTAGGTGTTGTAGTTATGTTGTAGTCATGTTCTGGCAGGTGTTGTAGTCGTGTTCTGGTAGGTGTTGTAGTAGTATTGTAGTCATGTTCTGGTAGGTGTTGTAGTCATGTTCTGGTAGGTGTTGTAGTCATGTTCTGGTAGTTGGGTATTGTGTCGTGTGTTCTGGGTAGGTGTGTAGTAGTTATGTTGTAGTCATGTTCTGGCAGGTGTTGTAGTCGTGTTCTGGTAGGTGTTGTAGTTATGTTGTAGTCATGTTCTGGTAGGTGTTGTAGTCATGTTCTGGTAGGTGTTGTTGCGTTCTGGTAGTTGTTGTAGTTATGTTGTAGTCATGTTCTGGTAGGTGTTGTAGTCATGTTCTGGTAGGTGTTGTAGTCATGTTCTGGTAGGTGTTGTAGTCATGTTCTGGTAGGTGTTGTCGTCTTCTGGTAGGTGTTGTAGTTATGTTGTAGTCATGTTCTGGTAGGTGTTGTCGTGTTCTGGTAGGTGTTGTAGTTATATTGTAGTCATGTTCTGGTAGGTTTTGTAGTTATATTGTAGTCATGTTCTGGTAGGTGTTGTCGTGTTCTGGTAGGTGTTGTAGTTATATTGTAGTCATGTTCTGGTAGGTGTTGTCGTGTTTTGGTAGGTGTTGTAGTCATGTTCTGGTAGGTGTTGTAGTCATGTTCTGGTAGGTGTTGTAGTCATGTTCTGGCAGGTGTTGTAGTCGTGTTCTGGCAGGTGTTGTCATGTTCTGGTAGGTGTTGTAGTCATGTTCTGGTAGGTGTTGTAGTCATGTTCTGGCAGGTGTTTGTAGTTCATGTTTCTGGCAGGTGTGTTGTATTGTGTTCTGGTAGGTGTTGTAGTCATGTTCTGGTAGGTGTTGTAGTCATGTTCTGGCAGGTGTTGTAGTCGTGTTCTGGTAGGTGTTGTAGTAGTATTGTAGTCATGTTCTGGTAGGTGTTGTAGT
Organism: Prochilodus magdalenae; assembly: GCA_024036415.1. Classification (NCBI taxonomy): domain Eukaryota; kingdom Metazoa; phylum Chordata; class Actinopteri; order Characiformes; family Prochilodontidae; genus Prochilodus; species Prochilodus magdalenae. The sequence goes on from JAMWET010004279.1 coordinate 141,616, forward strand.
AGTATTGTAGTCATGTTCTGGTAGGTGTAGTCATGTTCTGGCAGGTGTTGTAGTCGTGTTCTGGTAGGTGTTGTAGTAGTATTGTAGTCATGTTCTGGTAGGTGTTGTAGTAGTATTGTAGTCATGTTCTGGTAGGTGTTGTAGTCGTGTTCTGGTAGGTGTTGTAGTAGTATTGTAGTCATACGCTTCCACACACCTGCAGATTCAGCTACTTCCTCACACTATGGTCTTTGGTCACGCCCACATGCAGTCCCTCCTTTTATCCAATCACTAACATCTGCTCTGGAGCCATTTTCCACACATGGACCGAGACATTCCCTGCACTGTACCACCTCCTCCCAATCTATGGATCCCGTCACTCACACCCCACAGGGAGTTATAGACCCGTGATTCCAGTGTAGCGCCATCTGCAGGAGCCTGAAGCTCCTACCTCTTTTTGTCTGGTGAGCTTATTTACATTTGAAGTCTCTCTTACTGCTGCCGAGGTACTACCCACCGTGCCCTTTGGGGCTTGCTATACCACATGGCCACGCCTTCTTTGCATCCACAATCAAACAACTTCCCCAGTCTTCTTTGGATGCCGGCAGTAAACAGATTTATAAGCTGAAGGCGGTGGGAAAATATGGATTGGTGGAACAGCTGAAGCCTGCTGGAGCCGTTGTGATGCGTGTTTACACCTCCGTCCGGTTCCGCTTCAGGCTGAATATGATCGGAACATGAGCTAAGAAAAAGAGAAGATCAGAAGTAAGGAATAAGCTACGGATCCATTTGAATGCGAGCCGCCGCCGCCGCCGCCGCCGCCGCCGCCGCTTTCCCCCTCCAAACAACAATGTTGACAACATAATAACCACATCCCTCTGTGTGTGTTGCTCTGCCGCACACGCATGCGTGTGTATGATTGTCATTAAGTAGCACTAAGCTGTTGTGTGTGTGTGTCACTGATTCAATAGGCTGTCGGCCGCATGGCAGCATGCCAAACACACTCTGTCAATCAAAATGGCTGGGAGAAAGAGAGAGAGAGAGGGAAGGAGAGAGAGAGGGAAATTGAACAGATGGCTATCAGTTATCCTTATCAGATAGACGAGCAGAGATTTGAGTGTTAGCTAACAGGCCGACATTTGGCGATTTCATGCATATCTTGAATTGAAATGATTTGGACTTCTCATTTGCATAATGCATTCACCAGGACGCTCGCTCTAGTCCACGAGCGAGCAGTGCGGCTTTCTGGAGAATACTGAGTAGACTGATCGCTCTGGTTTGGTTTCATAGAACTTCAACAGGCATGATAATTTTGTCTTGCTCCGTTGGCTGTGGTTTGATCACTGATCTGGACAGCTTTAAAAGACTGGTAGCTTGATTGGTTGATAGACCGTTTGGTTGATTGATTAATAGACTGTTTGATTGATTGGTTAATAAACCATTTGGTTGATAGACTATTGGGTTGATTGGTTAATAGAATGTTTGGTTGATTGGTTGACGGACTGTTTGGTTGATTGGTTAATAAACCATTTGGTTGACTGGTTGATAGACTGTTTGGTTGATTGGTTAATAGACTGTTTGGTTGATTGGTTGATAGACTGTTTGGTTGATTGATTAATAGACTGTTTGATTGATTGGTTAATAAACCATTTGGTTGATAGACCATTGGGTTGATTGGTTAATAGAATGTTTGGTTGATTGGTTAATAAACCATTTGGTTGATTGGTTGACAGACTGTTTGGTTGATTGGTTAATAGACTGTTTGGTTGATTGGTTAATAGACCGTTTGGTTGATTGATTAATAGACTGTTTGATTGATTGGTTAATAAACCATTTGGTTGATAGACTATTGGGTTGATTGGTTAATAGAATTTTTGGTTGATTGGTTAATAAACCATTTGGTTGATTGGTTGACGGACTGTTTGGTTGATTGGTTAATAGACTGTTTGGTTGATTGGTTAATAGACCATTTGGTTGATTGATTAATAGACTGTTTGGTTGATTGGTTAATAAACCATTTGGTTGATAGACTATTGGGTTGATTGGTTAATAGAATGTTTGGTTGATTGGTTAATAAACCATTTGGTTGATTGGTTGACAGACTGTTTGGTTGATTGGTTAATATACTGTTTGGTTGATTGGTTAATAGACCATTTGGTTGATTGGTTAATAGACTGTTTGGTTGATTGGTTAATAAACTATTTGGTTGATAGACCATTGGGTTGATTGGTCAATAGAATGTTTGGTTGATTGGTTAATAAACCATTTGGTTGACTGGTTGATAGACTGTTTGGTTGATTGGTTAATAGACCATTTGGTTGATTGGTTAATAGACTGTTTGGTTGATTGGTTCATAGACTGTTTGGTTGATTGGTTAATAAACCATTTGGTTGATAGACCATTGGGTTGATTGGTCAATAGAATGTTTGGTTGATTGGTTAATAAACCATTTGGTTGACTGGTTGATAGACTGTTTGGATGATTGGTTAATAGACTGTTTGGTTGATTGGTTAATAGATCGTTGGTTGATTGGTGAATAGACTGTTTGGTTGATTGGTTCATAGACTGTTTGGTTGATTGGTTAATAAACCATTTGGTTGATAGACCATTGGGTTGATTGGTCAATAGAATGTTTGGTTGATTGGTTAATAAACCATTTGGTTGACTGGTTGATAGACTGTATGGTTGATTGGTTAATAGACTGTTTGGTTGATTGGTTAATAGACCGTTTGGTTGATTGGTGAATAGACTGTTTGGTTGATTGGTTCATAGACTGTTTGGTTGATTGGTTAATAAACCATTTGGTTGATAGACCATTGGGTTGATTGGTCAATAGAATGTTTGGTTGATTGGTTAATAAACCATTTGGTTGACTGGTTGATAGACTGTTTGGTTGATTGGTTAATAGATTGTTTGGTTGATTGGTTAATAAACCATTTGGTTGATTGGTTAATAGACCGTTTGATTGATTGGTTGATTGATTGTTTGATTAATTGGTTGATTATTGTTTGATTGGTAATTCATGTACAAACAACAAATAATCTCTGCACTCTTAGAAATAAAGAAGGTTATATGTCTGAAGATAGAACCTTCCAAAAGATGGTTCTTTGGAGAACTGGATTTTCAAGTGAAACAAGAAACCAAGACGTTTCTAGAACCTTATATCTTGTAAGGGATCTGGACAAACCCCCTATATTTGTGTAGAGGTTACTTTGCATAAAGGTTCTTAACATTCACAGAACAAACATGGTTCCTTAAGGAACCAACTGGATCCTTAATGGCATTGCCCAAAGAACCTGTCATACCTTTCAGTGTGGTTTTGCATAACCCCCCTGGAGTCTTTGTACCAGAGTTTTCCTGTTTGGGTCTTAGTTCCCCCTAGTGGTTCTCCTTTATGCTCATGCTCTTTTTGAGTCTTGGTTCCTCCTAGTTGTCCTTCTCTTTTTAATACCTTGTTTCTCTTAGTGTTTATACAGTGAGATTCTTATTTTGAGTTTTGGTTCTTTTCTTGGTTCTTCTTCATGCTCTTAGAGAGTCTCCCCCTTTAAATCTTATTTTCTCAATGGTTCTTCTTTATCCTTACAGTGAGGCCTTTTTTTAAGTCTTGGTTCCTCTCAGTAGTTACTCTCTTTTTGACTCTTGAATCCTCTCTGTGGGTCTTCTTTATGATCTTATTTGGGTTCTCCAAAATAAGAATAGTCTTTCTTTCTCGTAGTGTTTTTATTAAGGCTGTAAGACGGCTTCTCCTTTTGAGTCTTGGTTCTTCTTTAAGGTTCACCCTCATGGTCTTAGGGAGTTTCCTCTTTTGTGTTTTGGTTTGTCTCAGAGTTTCAGTTTGTTCTTTTGATTCCGATACCTGGTTGCTCATATTGGTTCATCTTCATTCTCTTAGAGAGGTTCTCCTTTTGAGACTTGGTTCCTTCCAGTGGTTCACCCTCACACTCTTAGGGAGTTGCGCTTTTTGTGTCTTGGTTTCTCTCAGTGATTCTCCTTTATTCTCTTAGTGAAGTTCTTGTTATGCCGCCTACTTCCTCTAAGTGGTTCTTCCTCATGCTCTTAATTAGGTTCTCTTTTTGAGTCTTGGTTTTTCTCAGTGGTTCTTCTTCATGCGCTTAACGAGTCTTGGTTCCTTTTGAGTGGCTATTTTTCATGTTCTTCGAGAGGTTCTTCTTTTAAGTCTTGGTTCCTTTTAAGTGACTCTTCATCATGCTCATAGAGAAGTTCTTCTTTTGATTCTTGGTACCTTGTTAGTGACTCTTTTCCATGCTCCTAGAGAGGTTGTTTGTTTGAGTCTTGGCTCCTTTTGAATGACTCTTCTTCATGCTCTTTGGGAGATTCTTCTTTTGAGTTTTGGTTCCTTTTGAGTGGCTCTTTTTCATGCTCTTAGAGAGGTTGTTTGTTTGGGTCTTGGCTCCTTTTTAGTGACTCTTCTTTATGTTCTTAGAGAGGTTATTCTTTTGAGTCTTGGCTCCTTTGAGTGGCTCTTTTTCGTGTTCTTATAGAGGTTCTTCTTTTGAGTCTTGGTTTCTTTTAAGTGACTCTTCATCATGCTCATAGAGAAGTTCTTCTTTTGAGTCTTGGTTCCTTTTGAGTGGCTATTATTCATGGTCCTGGAGAGGTTGTTTGTTTGAGTCTTGGTTCTTTTTAAGTGGCTATTTTTCATGCTCTTAGAGAGGCTGTTTGTTTGAGTCTTGGTTCCATTCTAGTGACTCTTCTTTATGTTCTTAGAGAGGTTCTTCTTTTGAGTCTTGGTTCCTTTTAAGTGACTCATCATCATGCTCATAGAGAAGTTCTTCTTTTGGGTCTTGGTTCCTTTTGAGTGACTATTTTGCATGCTAGGTTGTTTGTTTGAGTCTTGGTTCCTATTGAGTGGATATTTTTCATGCTCTTAGAGAGGCTGTTTGTTTGAGTCTTGGCTCCTTTTGAATGACTCTTTTTCATACTCTTAGAGATGTTCTTCTTTTGAGTCTTGGTTCCTTGTTAGTGACTGAGAGTGTTTCTTAGCAGCTCTGGATCTCTGTAACTCATCTGGCTGAAAGTCAGATGCAGGTAGATCTGAGGTGAATTGAATCTGCTTCCTGTGCTCCTATAAACCTCAGGCCAACAGGACCTGACTGGCTTCCATTACATCTGATCCTGTGTCTCTGCTATACAACAGCATTGGAAAGTCACTGACTGAGAATTAACGTCGGATAAAATCCAGTTTGAGATCGGATACATGATAACAGACACACACACACAAACACAAACACGGCGTCCCCACCTTCACCCCCCACCTCCACCTCCGCTTCTACAAATTGTTTTCTGATCGACTCGGGGTCGTCACCATGCCGACGTGAGGCAAACACGCCAGTGCCGAGATAGGGAGGATGAAGGGGATGATGGAAAAAAGGAAAAGAAGAAAAGAAGACCAAGACAAAAGGCTTTTTGACGCTGCTTTAAGTAAGAGCGGCAGCCATCTTAGCCCGGAACAATAACAGGATTAGCTCAAGTGCTGTCAGTCTGCACGGGGACATAATGCTGCGGTTAATATTCATAAAGAAATTAAGCCAGGTGTGTGTGTGTGTGTGTGTGTGTGTGTGTGTGTGTGTGTGTGTGTGTGTGTGTGTGTGTGTGTGTGTGAGTGTATGTCTGTGTGCATGTAAGGGTGTGTATGTGTGTATGTGTGTTTGTGTGGGTGTGTGTGTGTGTGTGTGTGTGTGTGTGTGTGTGTGTGTGTGTGTGTATGTGTGTGTTTGTGTGTGTGTGTGTGTGTGTGTGTGTATATGTGTGTGTGTGTGCATGTGTGTGTGTCTGTGTGTGTGTGTGTGCGTGTATGTGTGTATGTCTGTGTGCATGTGAGGGTGTGTGTGTGTGTATGTGAGGGTGTGTGTAAGTGTATGTGTGTGTGTGTGTATATCTGTGTGTGTGTGTGTGTGTGCATGTGTGTGTGTGTGTGTGTGTGTGTGTGTGTGTATGTGTGTATGTCTGTGTGCATGTGAGGGTGTGTGTGTGTGTATGTGAGGGTGTGTGTAAGTGTATGTGTGTGTGTGTGTATATCTGTGTGTGTGTGTGTGTGTGTGTGTGTGTGTGTGTGTGTGTGTGTGTGTGTATGTGTGTATGTCTGTGTGCATGTGAGGGTGTGTGTGTGTGTGTGTATGTGAGGGTGTGTATGTGTATATGTGTGTGTGTCTGTGTGTGTGTGCATGTGTGTGTGTCTGTGTGTGTGTGTGTGCGTGTATGTGTGTGTGTTTGTTGGGACGCGCTGATGAATATTCAGGACGGCCTCTCGGCGGAGGTGAGAATGTAATCAAGTGGAGTATTGATGTGTCGTGAGCCTCTGTGAACCTGCTTTAAACCAACCATACAATGCAGAGTGTCACCATATAACCTCTTTGTTGTGCATGTGCCTGAGCGTGTGTGTGTGTGTACATGAGTGTGTGTGCCTGAGAGTGTGTGTGTGTGTGTACACGAGTGTGAGTGTCTTTGTGTGTGTGTGTTCGTGTGCAGGAGTGTGTGTGCCTGAGAGTGTGTGTGTGTGTGTGTGTACATGAGTGTGTGTGCCTGAGAGTGTGTGTGTGTACACGAGTGTGAGTGTCTTTGTGTGTGTGTGTTCATGAGTGTGTGTATGTGTGTGTTTGTGTGCATGAGTGTGTGTGTGTGTTCATGAGTGTGTGTGTGTGTGTGTATGTGTGAGTGTGTGAGATAAACCATGAGTGTCCTTGTGTGTTTAAGGTGGTAGTAACTCCAGGCTCCTGCAGGTGGCGCTACACTGGAATGATGGGGCTATAAGCACCTGAGGGGTGTGAGTGACGGGATCCATAGATTGGGAAGAGGTGCTACAGTGCAGGGAATGTCTCGGTCCATGTGTGGAAAATGGCTCCAGAGCAGATGTTAATGATTGGCTAAAAGTAGGGACTTCATATGGGCGTGGCCAAAGACCATAGTGTGAAGGAAGTAGTTGAATCTGCAGGTGTATGGAAGCGTGCGGTCATACGGGTCTACCAGCAGTGGCTACAATCCCAGCCTACAGGGAATCCTCTTAATTGTACCAGGGACGGCATCCACCAAATTTGGCCCATCTGACCAACTCTTTGATGTACAAACTGTCTGAACATTGATGTGGCTACATCGTGGTGCTGGTGTGAGTGGATCAGACACAGCAGTGCTGCTGGAGTGTTTAAACACTGTGTCCACTCGCTGTCTATGTATATTTGCTAACGTTAAGATCAGGGTTGGGTTAGGTGGTGCGCAGCAGCATTTACCCACACTCATCCCCACACATAGACACACCAGTGTGAGTGTATATGTCTCAGGAGCAAGCAGTGACAGCCAAGGGAACCTGAAAGCAATCCGAGTAACACAGCTGTTATTACGCACACAGAGCTCTGCCTATCTTTTTGCTCTCTGTGCTGCTGTTAGTGAGTGGATCACTCCGTCATCTTCCACCACCCCAGCTCAATATATCTGCTTCCAGCTAACAGCAACACGGAGAACTGAACCATCACCAGTGTAGTATAAGAAGCAGGACTGTGAATCTCCTAACAGCCATTCAGTTACATTATCATACCTTAGGTTCAATTCACCATGATATCTCATTCGATTTACTATGGCTCTGCTTCTGTGTGAATGTCAAGCTACATATGACTGGCTACTTTGACCTGGTTCTGTATTAATAAGTTGTGATAGGCTTAATAGGCTTAGTAAAATTAATATAAAACGCTGTCTGGTGCTCCGTGGTGTTCAGACAGTTAGGCCCTGATCTGAAAGATCTGAAAGAAATCAGAGTAAGGGTATACATGCAGTGAGAGATCTGAAGGAAATCAGAGTAAGCGTATACATGCAGTGAGAGATCTGAAAGAAATCAGAGTAAGGGTATACATGCAGTGAGAGATCTGAAAGAAATCAGAGTAAGGGTTTACATGTGGTGAGAGATCTGAAAGAAATCAGAGTGAGGGTATACATGCAGTGAGGGATCTGAAAGAAATCAGAGTAAGGGTATACATGTGGTGAGGGATCTGAAAGAAATCAGAGTGAGGGTATACATGCAGTGAGAGATCTGAAAGAAATCAGAGTAAGGGTATACATGCAGTGAGAGATCTGAAAGAAATCAGAGTAAGGGTATACATGTGGTGAGAGATCTGAAAGAAATCAGAGTGAGTGTATACATGCAGTGAGGGATCTGAAAGAAATCAGAGTAAGGGTATACATGTGGTGAGGGATCTGAAAGAAATCAGAGTGAGGGTATACATGCGTTGAGAAAGAAATCAAAGTATGGGTGTACATGCGGTGAGAGATCTGAAAGAAGTCAGAGTAAGGGTATACATGAGGTGAGAGAGAAATCAGAGTATGGGTGTACATGCGGTGAGAGATCTGAAAGAAATCAGAGTAAGGGTATACATGCGGTGAGAGAGAAATCAGAGTATGGGTGTACATACGGTGAAAGATCTGAAAGAAATCAGAGTGAGGGTATACATGCGGTGAGAGGGAAATCAGAGTATGGGTGTACATGCGGTGAGAGATATGAAAGAAATCAGAGTAAGGGCATACATGCAGTGAGAGATCTGAAAGAAATCAGAGTAAGGGTATTCATGCGGTGAGAGATATGAAAGAAATCAGAGTAAGGGCATACATACAGCGAGAGATCTGAAAGAAATCAGAGTAAGGGTATACATGCAGTGAGAGATCTGAAAAAAATCAGAGTAAGGGTATACATGCAGCGAGAGATCTGAAATAAATCAGAGTAAGGGTATACATGCAGTGAGAGATCAGAAAGAAATCAGCTAAATCTGTTTTGACTGTCGGAGAATAAAGAGATCACTGAAAAAAATAATCAGGTAACTGCAGAAATCTGATAAAATCAGAGTATATATGCAGTGGATCAGAAAGAAATCAGCTAAACACACTCTCTGATTTTCAGCCATGTATACGGTGTCAGGTGGTGGGACATTTCTTTCTATAGAGCTTCATTAGCCTCGTAGCCTCAGGAAAATAAGACCAACCAACCATGTCTTGTCTGATCACCTGGAGGCTTCTAGGCATGGTGATGTGTGTTGATGGGCTGTGAAAGGAAAACGAAAGGACTTGCATGTGTTTCTCCTCTAATAGCTGTGTTAAAGGGGCCACCGTGTTGAATCGAGTGTGTGCAGTGGTTTGGATTACGCCAGTAACAAAGTGAACATCCGGTTGGAAGTGTTAATAACAGCACACAAGGTGATTATTCCTGTCTGTCGCTCTCGTAGCCCCTCCGCCGCTCTCTCGCTCCGCTGCTCGGTGAGGTTTGCGGTGTTGCTCTGTTTGTTGGTAATTAGCTGCAATCATTCCGTCTCAGCAGGAGGTGCTGAACACAAGGGCATCCCAGCTGGAGGAGAGAGAGGTTTGTGTGTATGGACACTCAGGTCATCCTGCTTGAGCTGGGAGACAAATTAGCAATATGATTATGGGATGTTGTTACCATGATGACATGATACCACTGTACCCCTGACATACCAATAGTCATGGGGATATCAGTAGTTGTACGATCCTGGTGAACACTGGCCGCGCTCAGGTCACTCCATTCATCAGAAATCTCCAGACATGGGGTAAACGCACAGGTCGCTCCATTCATCAGAACCCTCCAGAATGCTTCTCGAACCGGTTCTAGACAACTTGGACCCAATAGCATGATGCCCTACCCTGCTGGAGCATGCCCTCATTGTGGGGGAACATGAAGTCCATGAAGGGCTGCAAATGGCCACTAAGCAATGAAGAGTAGTGGGCACTGGTTGCAGTGGACCCAACCCATGCCACAAGCACCCCACACCAGTATGGAACCACCCCCAGCCTGCACAGTGCCTTGTTGACAACTGGGGTTCATGGCTTCATAGCATCTGCCCCACACATGAACCCTACCATCAGCCCCGAACAACTGGTGCCGTGACCCGTCGGACCTAAGGCACGCGGTGCCAGTCCTCTAGAGTCCAGGTAGCAACCTCATGGCCCGTGTAGGTTCTGATAGTAAATAAAGTCTCTATGTTTGGGTTGTAGACGTCATGGAGACGCCTGGTTCCCACCGCCAGCACTGTAAAGAGCATCTCGCACCAAACCCGCCCTGAATGACTCTGGATACGCTGTCCCGATGTGACGCTTAGCCGTGTGATTTCGGCACCTGCCGTCTCCTGCTTATAGGACCTGACGGGCCGGGAATGTGCACAGGACCTGCTGTTTGATTTTTCCTCCAGAATGTTTTCACAAACACATCAAGTTATCTAATCGTATCACAGCGTGTGCCGACGACTGCCTGCTACAGAACAGCGGCAGCAGCGTTCCGATCTCCACAGCCCACCACGAGCGAGACCGCATCTCCTTTCAGACCAGCACACGTGCACAATCGAGAGGAGGAAGCGGCTCACTGTCAGCTCATATTAATAGAGCTGGAATACGCTCAATCTGGAGAGAGAGAGAGAGAGAGAGAGAGAGAGAGAGAGAGAGCTGATGAGAAAGGAGGAGGAGGAGGAGGTACTTTTCGCATGATAGTTGATAAATGTGTTGATTAATGTTTTAATGAACTCATTTGCCGGTCAGTATATCATGTAGCTTTCTCATAAGGAAGAAAGCCCGTTATAGATCTCCCTCTGATTAAAAGAGAGAGAGAGAGAGAGAGAGAGAGAGAGAGAGAGAGAGAATAACAGAGGGTGAAAGGCTAGACATGAAGACAGGAGAAAAGAAGGGACCAGAGAAAGACGAGAAATAGGAAATGCTTGTGGAAGAACAGTAACAGCAGGAGAGGAACGAGTGATAAGAGAAAAGAAGGAGGAACTGAAGGTAACTGGGAGAAATGGTGAAGAAGGATTAGATGGAGATGAAGGTGAAAACTGAAGGAGAGAAAGAGAGAGAGTGAGAGAGAGGGAAACAGAGGAGAGGAGGTAAACAGCAGGAGAAGACGGAG
>JAMWET010004279.1:157500-166579 GCA_024036415.1 Prochilodus magdalenae
CATTGCGCTATCAGTAACTGGCCACTTTATTAGAAACACCCCCTTCTACTTCCACTAACTGGCCACTTTATTAGAAACACCCCCCTTCTACTTCCACTAACTGGCCACTTTATTAGAAACACCCACCTTCTACTTCCGCTAACTGGCCACTTTATTAGAAACACCCACCTTCTACTTCCACTAACTGGCCACTTTATTAGAAACACCCACCTTCTACTTCCACTAACTGGCCACTTTATTAGAAACACCCCCTTCTACTTCCACTAACTGGCCACTTTATTAGAAACACCTACCTTGTGCTTTCACTATATTGGAAACACCTACATTGCTCTATCACTAACTGGCCGCTTTATTAGAAACACCCACCTACTAATTCCACTAACTGGCCACTTTATTGGAAACACCCACCTTCTAAATGAAATACCTGGCCACTTTATTGGAAACACCATCCTTGTGCTTTTACTACCTGGTCACTATATTGGAAACACCTACATTGCGCTATCAGTAACTGGCCACTTTATTAGAAACACCTACCTTCTACTTCCACTAACTGGCCACTTTTTTGGAAACACCCACCTTCTACTTCCACTAACTGGCCACTTTATTAGAAACACCTACCTTCTACTTCCACTAACTGGCCACATTTTTAGAAACACTCCCCTACTACTTCCACTAACTGGCCACTTTATTAGAAACACCCACCTTCTACTTCCACTAACTGGCCACTTTATTAGAAACACCCACCTTCTACATCCACTAACTGGCCACATTTTTAGAAACACTCCCCTACTACTTCCACTAACTGGCCACTTTATTAGAAACACCCACCTTCTACTTCCACTAACTGGCCACTTTATTAGAAACACCCACCTTCTACTTCCACTAACTGGCCACTTTATTAGAAACACCTACCTTCTACTTCCACTAACTGGCCACTTTATTAGAAACACCTACCTTGTGCTTTCACTATATTGGAAACACCTACATTGCTCTATCACTAACTGGCCGCTTTATTAGAAACACCCCCTTCTACTTCCACTAACTGGCCACTTTATTAGAAACACCTACCTTCTACTTCCACTAACTGGCCGCTTTATTAGAAACACCTACTTTGTTTTTGTACTAACCGGCCACTTAATCAGAGACGCCTACATTACACTACCACTAACTGGCCATTTTACTGGAAATACCTACCTTGAGTGTCTACTACCTGGCCACTTTGGCCACTAACAAACCATTACCTCTACCTCATTCATCAGTGGTCAGTTTCTGACCTGAGGGCAGCTGTTGTCCTGGTATTATAAGGTCATTGGTCCATTCTTAGCTCAGCAGTGCCAACAACATGGTGACATGACAAGCTGCTACATCACGAGTGGTTCACCACCCGAACTAACCCTGATCAGGAGCAGCTCCGTGGCCAGAGACTGACCACTGGTACAGGACTCAAGGATGTATAACACTGCGGCTCAGCAGATGAGTTACAGTCTCTCACTGCGCTCCAGCCTGGACAGTGTGCTAGCTGTACAGTCCTCACTCTGAAAGCGTAGATACGTACCTCTTCTCATTGAGGCTGATTACAGATCTCGCTCTTACACATCGGAAATGACCTCGCATCCATTCATCCGTCCGTTTCAGCAAAAGAAAAGGCTGGAGTCGAGATTGCCATGGCAATGCAATCATTAGTCATTCCTCTAAACAGCGGGAGTGTCCTTGGAGCGCACTCTGGACTCAGATAAACCTGAACTTCTCTCTCTTTCTCTCTGCTGCCCTAACAGCGTTCTCTCGCCTGGTCATGCTGGTCATGTTTTAATCAGAGGCTCAGAGAACTCGAGTCCACACCCTGGACCGGTTCTGGGCTTGTTTGTTAGAGGGGTTCATTATCGCTGGTTCGACTTCCATCCGAACCATTGCACAATGCCATACGTCACTTTTCTGCGGTAGGCTGATGGCAGGGAGAAGCTTCATCCGGGATGCATGGCATTTCCCCCTGCAGTAGGAGGATGGGTCCCACTTTTGAATCTTGGTACCTCTCAAGGTTTCTTCCTCTTGCTCTGATGGGGTTTCTCCTTGCCACGTTGGCCTGGGCTTGCTCGCTGGGAGCTTGGACCCGGATCCTCTGTAAAGCTTCTTTGTGAAACACCTGTTGTGAAAGGTGCTACATAATAAACCTAGCACCTGCAAACAAGGAGCCAATCTCATTTTCAGAGAAGCCCCAGAGAAGTTGGAGCAGCTACTTTACAAAATGAACCAATCACACAATCTCGACTCCAGCCTTTTCTTTTGCTGAAATGGACGGATGAATGGATGCGAGGTCATTTCCGATGTGTAAGAGCGCAATCTGTAATCAGCTTTAATGAGAAGAGGTACGTATCTACGCTTTCAGGGTGAGGACTGTAGAGCTAGCACACTGTCCAAACACCTACTCATGCTCCCTGGCCACTTTAACAGAAACCCCTCCCAGGCTGGAGTGCAGTGAGAGTCCGGTACCAGTGGTCAGTTTCTGGCCACGGAGCTGCTCCTGATCAGGGTTAGTTTGGGTGGTGAACCACTCGCGATGTAGCAGAGACGCTGTCATGTCACCATCTCGGTGACCAAAGTGGCCAGTTAGTGGAAGTAGAAGGTGGGTGTTTCTAATAAAGTGGCCAGTTAGTGGAGGTAGAATGTGGGTGTTTCTAATAAAGTGGCCAGTTAGTGGAAGTAGAAGGTGGGTGTTTCTAATAAAGTGGCCAGTTAGTGGAAGTAGAAGGTAGGTGTTTCTAATAAAGTGGCCAGTTAGTGGAAGTAGAAGGTGGGTGTTTCCAACAAAGTGGCCAGTTAGTGGAAGTAGAAGGTAGGTGTTTCTAATAAAGTGGCCAGTTAGTGGAAGTAGAAGGTAGGTGTTTCTAATAAAGTGGCCAGTTAGTGGAAGTAGAAGGTGGGTGTTTCTAATAAAGTGGCCAGTTAGTGGAAGTACAAGGGGGGTGTTTCTAATAAAGTGGCCAGTTAGTGGAAGTACAAGGGGGGTGTTTCTAATAAAGTGGCCAGTCAGTGGAAGTAGAAGGGGGGTGTTTCTAATAAAGTGGCCAGTTATTGGAAGTAGAAGGTGGGTGTTTCTAATAAAGTGGCCAGTTAGTGGAAGTAGAAGGTAGGTGTTTCTAATAAAGTGGCCAGTTAGTGAAAATAGAAGGGGGGTGTTTCTAATAAAGTGTGTTGTGCTGGTGTGAGTGGATCAGATACAGCAGTGCTGCTGGACACCTCAGTAGACACGTTGAGGTGGTGTTAGTGTTATGGCTGATGGGTGTAATTAACAGTGTTATAATGGAATGATTGTTGTAATAAAGGGATGATAACAAAGAGAGAAAAGAAAGAGTAAAAATGTGGAGTATTTCAGCCCACTTTGAGCACCGGTCGTCTAATACATGGAGGAACTCGTACAGGACACATCTCTCTCTCTGTCTCTCTCTCTCTCTCTCTCTATCTCTCTCCCTGTCTCTCTCTCTCTGTCTCTCTCTGTCTCTCTCTCTCTGTCTCTCTCACTCTGTCTCTGTGTGTCTCCATGTCCATACAGACTGATCATTTTGACTTTGACTTCAAAGCCGGCTGGTCCGGCTCTCGTAATGGACGGTAAAGAACTGGTAATATGAGCGGGAAGAAAAAAATCAAATCACGGATAATAAATTGATCCTGAAATACCAGGAGTGCTGCACACAACTTCAAAGCTTAACCCTTTTCCTTTTTTCCCCCTCCAGTGTCGGGCCTTTTAAGGGTCCTGAGATGAAAGCTTGAGTGTATGTGCATGTATGTTTACATCTTCTAATGATGCAGGTTCGTCTCTGGTAGGAGAGCGCAGACGGGGCTAGACGTACATCTCCTCGCAAAGAAAAGCAAAGTGTCTCAATTTCTGTCCGTGGAAAGTTTTCCACATCATTCGAGCACAGCAGCTGCCTTTTCCATACAACCCCACCTCAGGAAAAAGTTGGGGCATTGTGGAAAATGCTAGTGTAAAAAAACTGCAGTGTTTCTTAAGTTGGCTTTGACTTTTATTTGATGGCATACAGCATGAACCCACGATATTTGAAGTTTTGCCTGGTCCACTTTATTTTCGTGTGCACGTCTGTTCTACAACACTTTCCGAGAAAGTTAGTGGAAGTAGAAGGTAGGTGTTTCTAATAAAGTGGCCAGTTAGTGAAAGTAGAAGGTGGGTGTTTCTAATAAAGTGGCCAGTTAGTGGAAGTAGAAGGTGGGTGTTTCTAATAAAGTGGCCAGTTAGTGGAAGTAGAAGGTGGGTGTTTCTAATAAAGTGGCCAGTTAGTGGAAGTAGAAGGTGGGTGTTTCTAATAAAGTGGCCAGCCCACGACCGTCCCACTAAATTGTTCATTACACAAAAGAGTAAGTGAACTATTTGGAATTAGCTAGCTCTGTGCATCGATAGCTTATCGAATAGGGCTTGTCTGAACAAAAGGCCCCGCCCCATTTAACCTGTTGGCTAAACCCAACTAAATGATTCATGAAACTTCATAAAACGTATTGGCTGAATCCAAACCAAACGATTCACCAAACAGCATCCAAGCTATTAAATAAACCAAAGGAATATGGCTCAAATGATTCACTAAACCTGAGAAATGATTCACTAAACTTCACCCAAGCCATTGTTTAACCCTTACTGAATCTAGTGGCTGAGCCCCACCAAATGACCCGCCATTCAGCTTCCAATTCCCTCCATGATGGTTTCAGTGATTCACTGCATCCCAACCACAGTGTGCTGTAAACTCGCCCCAGTGATTCATTAAACCCGACCTAAATGATTCACTGAAACACAACGCAATGAACACCATCTAATGATTCAATAAAGAAAGAAAAACGCACAAATGATTCACTAAACCCCCCAAAAATGATTCACTAAACTTCACCCAAGCCATGGACTAAACCTGTTGGCCAAACCCAACTAAATTATTCATGAAACTTCATTAAACGTATTGGCTGAATCCAAACCAAACGATTCACCAAACGGCATCCAGTCTATATATATGGCTCAAATGATTCACTAAACCTGAGAAATGATTCACTAAACTTTACCCGAGCTATTTATCAACCCTCACTGAATCTAGTGGCTGAGTGGGCTTTCCGCCCAATTGACCTCCGCCCCCCCCACCCCAAGCCATTGTTGCCCGCATTCCAATTGCCATGGAAGTCCATGATGGTTTCAGTGATTCACTGCATCCCAACCAGTGTGCTGTAAACTCGCCCCAGTGATTCATTAAACCCGACCTAAATGATTCACTGAAACACAACCGAGTGAGTCACTCCAACTCTAAAAATTCAGTGTCGCTGTCTGTCAGCATCAGACTTAGCAGTTAACCGAGACTAGTCAGCGGCTAACCTTCAGAAAAAAAGGAGGAAAAGAAAAAGACGGACCAAATCTAACATTCACACGTCCCCTCCGAACGAGTGCGCTCACACTTGCTGTTAGGGCTGTGGGCGTGCGAGGAAGGGAAGTGTAAAGAAAGAGAGAGCTCTCTTAATAAAGATTTCAGCAGTATAGCGGCGGCGCTGGCTGGCGAGCCGAGGCCCGATCCCTGCGCTTTAAAAGGGAGTTAAATGCCAGTTGCTGTGGCTGATCCCTGTGTGAAATGTCACAGCGGAGAGACCCCCGCAGCTCCCTCTCCCTCTCTCTTTCCGAGAGGAGTGCTGTCTGTGGAGGAGGGATGAAAGCCGGGCGCAAACTCGCGTCTGGGTGACCTTTCAGCAGGCTCTGACCTTTGGGCTGAGGGAGGAGCGTTTGATGCCTCTGCTCTTCCTCTTCCTCTTCATCAGCCGCCCGGTGTGCTTATTTATGAGCGGAGTGAAGAGAGCAAGAGAGAGAGAGAGAGCCTCCCTCACACCTTTCCTCCAACTTCCTTTATTTCTCCTCCTGTTCTGGCAGCTGCTTATCTGTGTGAGAAAGCCGCGTGGCATTTTAAAGATGAGAGTGCGTCCTCCTTTGGAGCACCAGCATAAAGGGGAAATCTTGCCCCCTGTGGCCACCCCGATAGCGGGGCGGGCAAATCTGGAATGGGTTGACGATGAGAAATTGAGGATTTCATAATGATAATATTAAAAAATAATTTAAAAATATTATTTGTCTCTAACATGGTGTGCCTCTGTATTGAACCTTGGTGCTGGTTTTTAGTCAGGGGTGGACGCTAGGTTATGGATCAAAATAGTATTACTCAATGGTACATTTGCCCAACAGTGTTATATCCACAAGTTCAGTATTAGAAACAGAAACATTAAAAAGAGGCTTTATCTAAAAATTGCAGACTAAATAAATTAATATAGGATATTTTATTATATATACCTTCACCTGATCGATCATTACTACATAATCAATCAATACATGATCCAGTCAATACCCAATTACCAATCGTTCCCAGTCTATCATCACACGACCTTATCAACCATGATAAACAGCCCCAACTGTCATCAACACAACCTTATTCAATCAATTATAACATCCCCAATCTGATTTCAATCACACAACCGTCACCACCCATATACAAACACCCAATCTAGTCATCACACAGCCTCATCAATCATTATGAACACCCGTTGAATGTTATGCTAATTCACACACCACACGATCCGAGACCCAACAGCTTCTTCAACTCCTTGAAACCAATATAACACCCAATCTATCATCTCACACAACCTTATCAATCATTTAAACATCCCAACCCCCCTGTAAACCCCCCTCAATGATTCATCACACAACCTTATCAATCAATTACAACACCCTAATTCTATCAATAACGAAGACAACCTTATCAGTCACTAAAACCCCCAATCTATGCATCACACAACCTTCATCCAATCCATTATAACACCCCAACCTGTCATCACACAACCTTAGTCATGAAATCATTACAACACCCCTAATCAAACATCACAAAAACTATCATCATTAACAATACACCCCAATCTGTCATCACACAACCTTACCAACCATTACAACACCCTAATCTATCATCACACAGCCTCATCAATCATTATAACACCCCAATCTATCATCACACAACCTTATCAACCATTATAACACCCCAATCTATCATCTCACACAACCTTATCAATCATTAAAACACCCCAATCTATCATCACACAGTTGTCCCTTATCAGCATCAGACATTACAACCAACCCAATCAATCATCACACTAACCTTATCAACATTACAACACCCCAGTCTATCATCACACCACCTTATCATCATTACACGCCCCAATCCGATCATCTCACACAACCTTATCAATCATTATAACACCTAAATCTAATCTCACACAGCTCTCTTAATCAAACCATTACACACGCCTAACTATCATCACACAACCTTATCAATCATTACAACACCCCAATCTATCATCACTGAACCTGATCAAATCATCCACAACACCCCAATCAATCATCACACACTCTCTATCAACCATTACAACTGCCCCAGTCTGAATCATCACAAACCTTATCAATCATTACAACAACTCTGACCTAATCTATCATCACACAACCTGCTTTCTTCCTCCATTACAACACCCCAATGCTTTATTATGTCATCACACAACCTTATCAATCAATCCCTACAACATCCCCAACAGTCTTATCATCACACAACCTAATCAATCATTACAAAACCCCATTCTATCAACACACAAACTTATCAATAATTACAACCACCCTAATCTATCATCACGGGGGGGAAACCTTATCAATCATTACAACACCTAATCATCTATATCACACAACCTTATCAATCATTACATACATGGCCCTAATCTGGTCATCAGGGGTGGACAACCTTTATCAAATCATTACAAACACCCTAATCTATCATCCACACAACCTTATCAATCCATTAACCACACCTAATCATATCATCACACAACCTTATCAGTCATTATTTAACACCCCAATCTGTCATCACACTACATAAATCAACAACCTTATTCAACCATACACAACACCCCAAGTCTATCATCACACAACCTTATCAATCATTACAACACCCCAGTCTGTCATCACACAACCTTATCAATCATTATAACACCCCAATCTGTCATCACACAACCTTATCAATCATTAAAACACCCCAGTCTATCATCACACAACCTTATCAATCATTATCACACCCCAATCTATCATCACACAACCTTATCAATCATTATAACACCCCAATCTGTCATCACACAACCTTATCAATCATTACAACACCCTAATCTATTATCACACAACCTTATCAATCATTACAACACCCCAATCTGTCATCACACAACCTTATCAATCATTATAACGCCCCAATCTATCATCACACAACCTTATCAACCATTACAACACCCTAATCTATCATCACACAACCTTATCAATCATTACAACACCCTAATCTATCATCACACAACCTTATCAATCATTACAACACCCTAATCTATCATCACACAACCTTATCAATCATTACAACACCCCAATCTATCATCACACAACCTTATCAATCATTACAACACCCCAATCTATCATCACACAACCTTATCAATCATTACAACACCCTAATCTATCATCACACAACCTTATCAATCATTACAACACCCCAATCTGTCATCACACAACCTTATCAATCATTATAACACCCCAATCTGTCATCACACAACCTTATCAATCATTACAACACCCTAATCTATCATCACACAACCTTATCAATCATTACAACACCCTAATCTATCATCACACAACCTTATCAATCATTACAACACCCTAATCTATCATCACACAACCTTATCAATCATTACAACACCCTAATCTATCATCACACAACCTTATCAATCATTACAACACCCTAATCTATCATCACACAACCTTATCAATCATTACAACACCCCAGTCTATCATCACACAACCTTATCAATCATTACAACACCCTAATCTGTCATCACACAACCTTATCAATCATTACAACACCCTAATCTATCATCACACAACCTTATCAATCATTACAAAACCCTAATCTGTCAATCAACACAAACCTTATCATCATTATAAACACCCCCAGCTGTCATCACACAACCTTATTACATTACAACACTC
>JAMWET010004280.1:12500-35000 GCA_024036415.1 Prochilodus magdalenae
CCCCCAGCGCCGTCCCCCGAAGGGGAGGCTGTGGGGGGTTGAACTGGCAAAGGAGAGAGAGAGGGAGAGAGAGAGTGGGTCCGATCGATGAGAATAGCGACCCTCAGACAGGCGTAGCCCCGGGAGTGACCCGGGGCCGCAATGTGCGTTCGAAATGTCGATGATCAATGTGTCCTGCAATTCACATTAGTTCTCGCAGCTGGCTGCGTTCTTCATCGACGCACGAGCCGAGTGATCCACCGCTAAGAGTTGTACTCTTTAGTGTTTATTTTTTTTTTCCCGTAGGAAAAAAAAGGCCATGAACCGAAGACAAAGGAATGGGGTTTAACCATAAAACCGGGACGGGCGCCTCGCGAGGAACGCTCGCCTCTCCGGAGAGAGACTGAACGAACGCTGGAGGTCTTTAAACCCTTTGCTTCCCCCCTGCGCCCGCCCTGTCCACCGGAATGGAGCGCACGTAACGCAGGAGAGAGCAGGCGGTACCCGCCGCGGGCCATGGAGAGGTGCTTCCCTTAACGGCTGTAACACCGTTAAGGGTCACCCCCGCACACGGCTATGAGAGTAGGACACCGAGGAAGAGGCCCCGCCGTTGGTTAACGTTCGAATTTACTTTTCCACGTCTTGAGTCTGTGGGGTGTTGACTCTCAAGTCTAAGTTGACTCTTAAATCTAATCTTGAAGTCTTTGCATTTGGGTTCATTGTTGAATTTCGAGTCACCAGGGTTTGTGTCTGAGCCGGGCCTCAAGCCTCTTGGGTATGAATCGCAGCCGAGTTTATTCGAGTCTTGAGTTTCTGAGAATTGGATTAGAGTCAAGTTATGAGTTCAAGTCAGGTTTATAGTCTTTGTCAAGTCTTGAGTCTTTGAGGTTTCAGTCTGACTTGAATTTCGAGTTGCTGGGTTCAAATCTGACTTTCAGGTCGAGTCCAGGTTGAGTCTGGAGTCTCCGGGGTTCAGGTCAGGGTCGAGTCTTTTAGTCTTTGGGGTTCAAACTCAAGTTGGGTTTCTTTGGGTCTTTGGGGTTTAGGTTTGAGTCTAAGGTTGAATTTCAAGTAACCAGGATTGCTGTCTGAGCTGAGCTGAGCTTTACGTCTCTGGGGGTGGAATTAGAGTCAAGTTTAGTGTCAAATCTTGAGTTTCTGGGGTTAGAGTCTTAATTGAATCTCTGGCTTTGAATCTGAGTCAAGATTGGAGTCCCTGGTGTTTGAATTCACGTCAAGCTGGGATTTAAATCTTAAGGATCTTGGGTAATTATATTAGCCAAGTCCTAAGTTTCTGGTTTTTGAGTCAAGTCATGAGATCAACTCAGGTTTCAAATTGGAGTTGAGCTTCGAGTTACTGAGGTTCAAATCTGAGTTAAGTTACAAGAACAAGTCAAGTCTTGAGTCTCTGGTGTTTGGGTCAGAGTCGAATTGAGTCTCTGATTCTCTGAGTTTAAATCTGAGTCACAAGTATTTGAGTCGGAGCTTCAAGTTTGTGGCAATGTAATTGGATTTGGTTTTGTGTTCAAGTCAAATTGAGTTCCAGTCAAGTTTCAAGTCTTGAATCTATGGGGTCAGAGGGCATGTTGAGTTTCGAGTCACTTGGGTTTCAATTCCAACTGAGCTTCAATCCCAGATGTTTCAATATTTCAAAATGATTCCCCTGTGACGTTCTGGGCGTATTTTATAAACCACAGCGCCTTTATTGAGCTACTGGAGAACGAGGTTTTGCAGTGGAACATTACATTCCCATCCCGGTATTCCAAGATCTCAGTTCTCGTGTCTGCAAATGTGTCTGACTGGCATGATGGACATTCAGGAGCGTTCACACATCTGGCCTGGCCAACAAAACCCAGATTCTGATGCTTTTGGAAATCTGTGGGAACTCCCTGGAACAACCAGCAAAGCTCCAGGGGAGGCATCCACCAAATCAGGACTGACTGACCAACTGCCTGAGAACATGGCCTTAACGTCTCAGGAACTTTGCCGATGCCTATGGTTTGTTATGTACTGGTGCTCATGGAGGTTTCCACGCTTATAGGTCCGCCTTGTTCCCTGCAATAGGAGGGAGCCCAGTGTTCTTTCAGAGCTCGCCTCGAGGCACGAATACCCTCCGGTTTGTTGTGCGACTACAACCCTATTTTTAATCTGTGAATTAGCCGCAGAGGATTGCTAAAGTTACAGTGTAATAAAGGACTAATCCTCTGTTGAACACGGCTGTTTTGAGAAGCGCTGGCTAGAGTTTCTATATTAGGAGCTCCAGTTTCTAAACCTCATTAGCCGTGATTGGCTATTATCTACCTGTAGTATGAAGTCTCCTGTCGCGTCACCCCCATAATCCATTCATTTATTTGAAATGAAGCGTTGCTGCTACTTTACCCGCGCCTTCATTTGGATTCTGTTGTCTTGAGGCTTAGCGAGCGCCTGTGCGTGCGTGTGCTTCGGCTTTGGAGGGCCGTATTATTGAGATAGTTTTAGCTCGACATGAGTGACAAAACCATCATTGCGAATTGAATGCGGCGTGTTAATAAGTGTCCTCTCTGCGGTTGATGCTCTACATTACTGGAGTATATAATGGCTGTCGTTTCTAGCGGGGCTCCATCTCGCGGCAGCGGCCTATATTCTTCATCTCGGTCTCGAAATACCACCATGTTCTGAGGCGCCTTAAGTGCAGTAGGCTAAGCTGATGGGGGGCTTTGAATCTCTGACCTTACCGTTTGATTCAAGCTTAGTCTATTCTATATACTTTTTTTTTTTTTAAAGGAATTTCAATTTGATGTATCATGAAATCATAAGAAATGCATGATCACGCATCAATTGGAATTCTTTAGGAAATTCTTTAGGCATGCATCAATTTGTACCACCAGTTCCGTTTATAGGAGGCTTGGTTCACCATGATTTGATTCTATTACAGTTCTACAGAATAGATTTTTTGATAATTTGATACGAGGAAATCTCCAATTTTTCAATTCAGTTGTGAAACCGGTTTGAATTAGATTGAATTCAAATCTATAAAAGTTGATTCAGTCCATCATTTCACCAGGATTCTGTTTGATTTGATTCTAACGTAAATTTTTTGATTTCTTAGGAAATTGTTTATAAAAGTGCATGAACTTTTACCACAGTTCAGCTCCAGCTTTTAGCCCACCAGCTTATGCATTGTCAGATCTCAGATTTGACCATGGTTTGATTAGATATCAATTCTATAGAAATCGTGTAATGCATTAGGAAATCTCAACTGTCACTAGAATACTGTTTAGTTATGAGGCATAATGAAAATTTTCATTGGAACATGAAATTCTTTAGGCATGCATGAATTTGTTACCACCTAGTTTCTATTTGCCTTATTAATATAGAGGCTTGTGTTCGGTCATGAATTGTGAGATGTCGAATTACAGTTCTAGTTGAATGAATGATTTTATGATAATTTGATACGAGGAAATTTTTCATGTCAGTTGTGTCAAATCTGAAATTTCAAATCTGACCAGAATTTTATTGAATTCAAATCTATAAAAGTGGATTAAGTCCATCATTTCACCAGGATTCTGTTTGATTTGATTCTTGCGTAAATTTTTTGATTTCTTAGGAAGTTGCTTATGAAAGTATGTGAATTTTTACCACAGTTCAGCTCCAGCTTGTAGCCCACCAGCTTATGCATCATCAAATCTCAGATTTGTCCATGGTTTGATTAGATATCAATTCCATAGAAATCGTGTAATACATTGGGAAATCTCAACTGTCACTAAAATTCTGTTTAGTTATGAAAATTTTCATTGGAACATGAAATTCTTAAGGCATGCATGAATTTGTACCACCAGTTCTATTACCGTTTATAGGAGGCTTGGTTCACCATGATTTGATGATATTACAGTTCTATAGAAATTATTTGATGATAATTTGATTTGAATTATGGAAATTTCAAATTTGACCAGAATTTGATTGAATTCAAATCTTTAAAAGTGGATTCACTTTTGATTTGTTTGATTTTGATTTGATTCTTGCATAAGTGATTTGAAGCATTTTTTTTTATTCTTAAGAAATTGCTTATGAAAGTGCGTGAACTTTTACCACAGTTCAGCTCCAGCTTATAGGTGACAAGCTTATGCATCATCAAATCTAAAATTTCACCATAGTTTGATTAGATATCAATTCCCTAGAAATGATGTATTAAATTGGGAAATCCCAAATATCACTAGAATTCTGTTTAGTTAGTAAATTTTCATTGGAACATGAAATCTCAAATTTTGCCAGGATTCATTTCAGTTGTGCAACCGCATCCAGTTTGGAAATTTCAAATTTGACCAGAATTCGATTCAATTTAGTATGCTTTTTACAAAACGATTCTAGATTAATGAGTTCACATGATTCAGTTGATTTCATCCTGTTAAGAAACTTGGATTGGCTGCATTATGAATATACATGTAATGGGATTCTTGGGAACAGTAGCATTTAAGCAATCTTTAAAAAAAAAACGGAGACACGCTTATGTTTTATCAAATCTCTCAAAAATCTCAAAATTTTGTATTTGAGATGATTTTTGTTTGGATTTTATATAAGTAAATCCTGACAATTCTATTCAGTCATGAAACCTAATGAAAACTGTCATTGCAACTTGACATTTCAAATTTTACCGGAATCTGATATGGTTCTGTAACAGAGCTCTCGTCCGTATGAATACTGTGGATTTAAAGGAGTTTGTCTCACCTGTTTGTCTCACCAGCATTTGCGGCTAGTCCTGGTGCATGAGCCCGAAGGCCCCGATACCCCGGAGTTCGATGATGGGAAATGTACGGTCTAGGGGGTGGGCTCACAATGGGGATCGTTCCATTTGCCGCATGCTAAACAGGGGGGGGGGGGCAGGGTTTAGTTGGCCTTCACTTGGTGACAGGTTAAGGGTTAAATGCTTCAGTTTTAAAAAACTACCTGTAATTTTAGCCTGTATTTGTTGGGCTAATCCGACAATCTTAATGGCCATTTAAGTAGGCGAGACATTCAGCTGCATTTTGGGGAAGACTGGCTTGGTGGGTGAATCTGTTCTGTTTAGGAAGTGCTATGCCCCGAAAAACTTATAGAATAATTATCTTGTACTGCGCACATTGTTTTAGTTAATTTTTTTTTCTTTGTCTTTCTTTTTTCAGTTTCTGTGTTTTTTTTTCAGCCACTTGGGATATTTGGGGGTTTTTTTGTAATCCACTGCACTTGACACTTGGACCTAATAAACCACCTGGCATTTTCAGTTCCAGTTTTCTTTAGTTTTTATTCCAACTGGCACTCAGCTATCCTGTAACAGGTTCAAAAATGATTCAGTCCATCATTTCATCAATTTATTCAGTGCATTCTGAAATCTCATAGCTTATATGCCTTGACATGATGCACTGAAATATGAAATCCTGAATTTCATAAAAGATTCTATTCAGTTCACTATAAACACTATAAATGAGAAACACTTGTATTCTAAAAAAGGGAAAAGCTAATGAATCCAGAAAGCAGCAGTTTGGTTTGGTTCAGTCACAGGTGACTCATTTGGGTTATAGAGCACAAAGCAGGTCTACAGAACCACTGCCTTCTGTTCTTCCACTTACTGCCCCAACTTTTGGGGAGCTGAGATGTGCACTCTGTTCTTGTTCAACACTTCCCTCACAGAAATCAATGGAAAACTCTGAACTGTTATTTTCTCTCCTGTCCTCCTCCAGGGCACTGGGGTGTTTCTGGCCAGTCAGCAGAACTGCTCCACCAGAGATGGATGCAGGTCCACCTTACTGGAGTTGTGCGTAGACACTGACTGGACGAAGACAGTGGCTGTAGGTTCATAATACTCGCTCTCTATAGCTCCTGTCGGATGCTGGTCATAATTAATATGTAGTTGTTTACATATAATGATCTTAAACATTGAACATATAACTTAGGTTATGTGGCAGCACACACATGTCCTTCACGTTCTGGTCTAGCTGTACTAGGTTTGACTGGCTTGTGTTGGACACCACGTAATTCTCTCAGTTCTGTTTCTGATTCTTCTTAACATGGCATACTGTATCGTCCATGTCTCCGCAAAACTCGGCTAGATCAGATATTGTATTTAAGAAAAAAATAGATCTGTGTTATTCGAGAAAATCACATGAAGCGCACCTTCCTAGACGACTGTTTTTAGTAACGCATAGACTCGCTGTGGGCCGTTTTTCACCACCAGCCTACCGCGTCAAATCGGCACAGTCTCTCTGTAAGGTATCACACTGAGGTGCATCAAAACCTTAAGCGATGGTTAAGGGATATTGTATAATGCAGGTGGAGATCATCACCGGCTAGTAAGAGAGTGGGTTTGTGCCCCCTCTGCCGAGTCTGTAGCTACGTCTATGTTGTCACTGTGTGTTTGCTGCTTGACCTTAGTTCTTACCTGAACCTCAGTAAACGCTCACGATCGTATTCTGCCTAGTAAGCTATAGAAAAAAAAATTTAAAGCTAGATACGGCAACCATACCAGGTTCCATCACTCGAGTAAGGTCCTGCTTGTACATGTGGAGGTATGCTGACTGAAGAATGAAGACTGGAGTGAAAGATAGTATCGGTAATTGTTTAATAAACAATATGAGAAGAATTTGAGGACTAGAAGAGCTGGCTTCTCGAACTCAGACTGCTGAAAGTGACAATGCGACTGTCCTGGTCAATGTGGCACCAGCTCAAAACTTTCCATTCCTGCTGTGAGAGAATTGTATTGACCTTGCGCTGCCTCATAAAATTCTACTTCTCTCAGTGAAACGATCACTACCTGGCTTATGTGCACGCGATCTAACTACGACACGTCTCCAACTGTTCCTGATGCTCCCTGCGCACCAGTACAAGCCTAAGACTTCTCCGCAACATACTCTGTCTCCAGGTGCAAAAACTCGAAACGCTACCCCTGTCAATGGTCCTATACAGCTCCTGTGACACCTCATAAGAAGGAGCCTACAATTCACATATACCAAGGGATAAAGGATCTCCTGGCTCACGGCCCAGTCAATGTACCGTACGCCCAGGTTCCCATCCACCAGGGACTAAACTCACCTATTGGTTCTAGGAAGGCCTCCTGGCCAGTCCACGCTGGTCATCAACTAAACTCCACTATTATGGTGAAGGATCTCCTAGGCTCATGGCTCCCCATAAGATCAAATTGACCTGCTAGCCCAGTCTACTTTCCACCTCCTCATAATCTCTTGCTCGTGTCACAATTAGGATCTTGGGAATTCTCACAGGGGACAGTCCAGTCAAAATTTCCAGCCACGGTAAAGTAACAAAGGCCTAAAGCAATCAAAAAACACCAGGGTGAAGGATCAGTCTCCTGGCCCATGGCCGTAGATGACTGGCAATGAAGAAACATATTACCGAGCTTAGAGGGAACTATTGCCCCTAGTGGGACAGCCAGTGCTAAATGGGACACTATTTGTGGTGAAGAATCTCAGTGACTCTTGCTTTCCATGGCCAGTCAGCTGACCCACCAATTCCTATTGAGGATTCTTTGTAGCCACTGCTGGTAGACCCGTATGATTAGTGGGACACATAAGCCTGTGCTTCGACGATACACCTGCAGTATTCAGCTCACGAGTCTCTTCACAGCTTGGTTGGCTATGGGTCTTTGGCCACGTTGCCTGGATGTGGCCACATAAACGTTCAGACACTTCACTGGCACAATTCCTTCATGTAGACTGGGATTTTAATCCAACCCACGGTTTCCTTTTAGCCACTGCTTCCATACACCTGCATCAGCTGGCCTAAAGACTATTCCACGTGCACTGTAGTCCCACTCCTTTTAGCCAATCCTTCTCAATTCTATGGACATCCCGTCACTGTAGCCAGATTACTCACAATCTATGGACAACGTCCTTACTGCAAGGTATTTACAGCCCCATCGTCCTCATACAGCGCCATCTGCAGGAGCCAGAGCTTCCTAGCAGCTTTAGATATTATCATAGCTTCTTTAATAAACTGACCGGGGCAAACAAACCAGAGGGGAAGACGAGATCGGAGTCCAGGAGAAGAGCCAGGAAACACAGTCCAGCCAGGTAAACGAATCCAATGGGGCAAGCAAAAGAGCAGAACCAGGAGGACTGAGCAAAAGATCAAAACACGGGAGACAGACGGAGACTGGCGAACGCTCGGGAGTTGAGTTGGCAGTACCTGGCAAAAAGAGATAGCAGGAGAACCCATAGAAATACAATCACAGCAGATTAACCCCAGGTGGAAGCGGTTAGAACCCTGGAGACACTGAACGGAGGACGCCATTGGCTGCTGGAGCCTATATGGGCGTGACGTCACAGAGCTGGGTATTTTGGGAGTCCGGGGAAGCGATAGAGACAGGGGAAAGACCCGGAAGTGTGGAACTGTAGAGATACAGCTCACCAGGTTGGCCTCAAAACGTTTCTCTGAGCTGGTTTCTGGTTTACACGGAGCCACGGTAACTCCCCCCACAGTCTGTCATGGAGGGCTATGAAACCCAAAGCCATGCGCTTTCGCATCTGCCCAGATTGGTTTTATGACCTGGACGACTGGTAAGCCTCTTCAGCGTAATTAAATGGGGCCCGGCGCTAAAAACAGTGCGCTTTAAAGCTGATAGGAAAATGGATTCCTAATTATCCACTTCAATTAGCACTGCTTAGGCGAAAGCTCATCCAGCTGATTATAAATGCTCCTCTCTGGCTTTAGTGTTGCGTAAGTGTGAAATGAATGTTTGATTAGAATCATTAGCCGGAGTAATTCAGGTGCTTGCTGAGGGACCCCGGGGAACGGGGCTGATTGTGATTGCGGGGTGACCGATGCTCCGTCGCCCGCTGGTCAGCTAAAGCGGCGGGGTGCTGGCTGTTCCTCATAACTTCACCCTGCTGATGGGAATGACTCACTTCGCTCACTTTTCCAAGTCAGCCGTCAGCACTCCCGCCATCATGTTAATAGCTTGTAATTATTAATAATTGCTAATAATATCTAATAAAAGTTAGTAATGGATCCAGAGTTAGCCACAAATAGCTGCACCCAGAAGGAATCAAACGACAACGTCATCCTGCTAGCTCAGCACCATCGGCAGACGGCTGCACCACTCAGGACTACACCCGCACAGACCGTTACCACGACTGTCCTTAACACCACCAAAGACCGTTGCAGTTGACTGTTCATACCACGTGTTTACCGAAGAACGGTCATGGAGTGGACTCAGGATGGCCAGCGGGTCATCTTCAGGGGACGAGTCCCCGCTTTAGTCTCGGTGGAGGCGACCAAACGAATCCGTGTGTGGAGGTCACCGTGGTCAGCACCAAAGTAATGGACGTTTGTTGTGCACACGTCCAGAAGGGCCTGGTGTCCCTCCACCTCCACTACCCCTACCGCAGCACTGCATCTGCAGGAACTGTGTGAGGATGTTCAAGCTGCATGGGATGGGATTATGCCATCAGGACACACCATTAGGAACCTCTACAGCTCCATACCGAGACGTCTGGCGTGTTGGGTTAGCAAACATGGCGGCCCGACGCCATACTGAGAGACAGACTTCTGTATGTGTAGCTCAATAAATATTGATCATATCAGTCTAAATTTATCATCAGTTATTGATCCTGGTCACCTTTATCTTCCTTCCCAACACCACCGGACTCCCACACCTCCTTCTGGGTGCAGCTGATCTTTGGACGAGGAGTGCCTCCACCTTTAAAGCTCCTCATTAGAAGGGGGCTTTCTAGGAAACCTTGGTTTATGTGCCACTGCTCTGCTGCATGAGGGGAATGAGCTAGTGTACTAGAGATCTGATTTTGAAACGTCTCATAATAAGCAGTTTCTGAATTGGTATAAAGGGAGCCGACGGTTCAGTCTCTACAGGCCGAGTGAGGGTCATGGCTCCTCACTTAGAGAATCATCAAATGGTTCTAAAAGCAGGAATGTGAAGAATTTAGGTCGTTCACATCTTCCATTCCTGATACTGTGAAAAGATTCAGGGAATCTGGAAAACACTGTTGAAGGGGCAAGAC
This sequence comes from Prochilodus magdalenae, assembly GCA_024036415.1. Lineage (NCBI taxonomy): Eukaryota > Metazoa > Chordata > Actinopteri > Characiformes > Prochilodontidae > Prochilodus > Prochilodus magdalenae. The sequence continues at coordinate 22,463 of JAMWET010004280.1, forward strand.
CCTCGAGCCCTCAGGCAGCACCGCATGGGAAACTGGTGTTGCTGTGTAGCAGCTACATTCCAGTGCTTCCGGCTAGTGTAACCTCCACCCCTGCACCATCAAGCCCCCCACCTCCCTGTGTGTGAGCATCAATGCCTACTGTGGTTGGAATAGTGAAAATAGGAAATAGCTGATTGGCTGGACTTGTGAAAATAGGAAACAGCTATTTGGTTGGAATAGTGAAAATAGGAAATGACTGATTGGCTGGAATTGTGAAAATAGGAAATTACTGATTGGCTGGAATGGTGAAAATAGGAAATTACTGATTGGCTGGAATGGTGAAAATAGGAAGTAGCTGATTGGCTGGAATTGTGAAAATTGGAAGTAGCTGATTGGCTGGAATTGTGAAAATAGGAAGTAGCTGATAGGCTGGAATTGTAAAAATAGGAAATGACTGATTGGCTGGAATGGTGAAAATAGGAAGTAGCTGATTGGCTGGAATTGTGAAAATAGGAAATTGCTGATTGGCTGGAATGGTGAAAATAGGAAGTAGCTGATTGGCTGGAATTGTGAAAATAGGAAATTACTGATTGGCTGGAATTGTGAAAATAGGAAGTAGCTGATTGGCTGGAATTGTGAAAATAGGAAATTGCTGATTGGCTGGAATTGTGAAAATTGGAAATTGCTGATTGGCTGGAATTGTGAAAATAGGAAATTGCTGATTGGCTGGAATTGTGAAAATAGGAAGTAGCTGATTGGCTGGAATTGCGAAAATAGGAAATGGCTAATTGGCTGGAATTGTGAAAACAGGAAATTACTGATTGGCTGGAAATGTGAAAATTGGAAACTGCTGATTGGCTGGAATTGTGAAAATTGGAAATTGCTGATTGGCTGGAATTGCAAAAATAGGAAACGGCTGATTGGTTGATATAGTGAGAATGGGAAATTACTTATTGGGTGGAATAGTGAACCAGGAAATAGCTCTTTGGCTGGAATAGTGGGAATAGGAATTGACTGATTGGGTGGAATAGTGAAACAGGAAAAAAATGATTGGCTGGAATAGTGGGAATAGGAATTGACTGATTGGGTGGAATAGTGTAACAGGAAATAGCTGGTTGGCTGGAATAGAGTATTGAAATCCTGTACATCACCTTTAACAGAGTTCCTCAGAAGTCCTCCATTCATAAAGATGGACCAGGTTCTGATACAGAGAAACTAGAGTGTCCACACTGAAGTGGAAAATTAGGGCTTCTGTTGATACCAAGACACGGTCAGGTCGGACAACAAAGAAATCAATCAGGAAAATTCAGCAGGACACGAAGAAAGAAAATCCACAAGCACCTTCAGCTGGAACAGGGTCTGCTCTGCAGAAGAAAGGGAGGGGTGGTTCTTTCAAGGTGCTCAATAAAGGGCTGCACGGTCAACATGCCAGAGAAAAGCCATGACGGTGCCAAACCAGCCTGTTTACAGCATGCCAAACAACCCCTAGAGCCTCGGAACCTGGAGAGGAGTCAACAAGGCCTGTGACAAGAAGTCTACCACGCCTTCTCCAAAGCATGGATTGGATCTTTGATGTTTGGAGGCGTGTGGGCTACAGCGGCACAGGGAATTTAGGGAAAGCTGACAGCGAGATGAAAGCAGGAAGCGCTGGAGGCCTGGAGACCTGGAGCCTGGAAGCTGCACATGGGACTATGATCCAAAACACAAAGCCAGGTCAACCCTTGAGCGAAGGTTCTGGAGGGTCTATCAAAGTCTACTGACCTCAGTATCACTAAGGCACTATGGGAAGATATCAAACCTGCAGTGCAACCATGGAATTTCCAAAAGATGACGGGAAACAAGCCATTTCCAAAATCCAACACTGTTACGGAACAGACTCATTAACATTCACACTCTCAACACTGACATACAACCCCAACAAAGTCACAGCAACCAGCATGTTGGACTATGTGGACCAATCCAGCGTTCCAGGCTGGGAAGGGAATGTCGGCACTTTTCAGTGATACACCAGGCTGAAGTTGCTTCCTTTTCACCAGCTCCTTAATCCAATGGCCCATTCCACCTTAAAGACTGTAGCTTACACAAGTATCTGAATGTAGATGGGCTAGCATTTAAGGTGGAACTGAAACAGCCTGGCAAATAGGAATTTAGTTTCTGCATCTTTAACAGGATCCTGGAAGAACTTTAATCCTGCAGTCTGGACATTTCACATTTCTCAGTTTCCCAAACCCCCCTGGACAATATATAGCAGGAGCTTCGCTCAGCGTTTGACCCTGAGGAGACTGAAGAGAGGCGCAGCTCCACCTTTATCAGCATCGCAACCCCAACAGCAGTAGCAGCCAGAGAGTCCAATAGTGAGGAACATGTCCAGATGGAAAGCCAGTAGCTAGTACAGGTCCCGTTAGCTGCTAACAGGCTAACTAGCATAGCTAACTAAATAGTATGAGGGTGGAGCTTATTTACCCAGAGGCTTAGCTTATTAAGTCTATCCCCACATGGTCCTTCTGTGTCATCACTGTGGGTGACCAGCCAATCAGAGCAGAGCTCATCTGATTATTCATGAGCTCACCAAACAAGGGAGACAGCCTGTGTCATTCTAGGACCAGGTAATAGGGTGTAAATGGGGACAGTGTAGAACCACATCTGGGCCACCAAAGCCACATGCCTTCTATGTAGAACACGTTTTGCCTGATCACCAGTTCTACCAGGGTGTGTAAACATATGAGCAGAACCGTGTTAGCTAGTGTTACATCATCACCCTCATCATCATCATCACCATCCTCATCATATAAGGAGTCATTGTTTAGCTCATTCTGCCAAAGGGAAGGCAAAGTGTGATGCTCCAAGTCGTGTCCTTGAGCTTCACCAAAGCTGGGACGCCTGAGATCATTTTTATTGGCCCCTGCCTTCAGACCACATCCAGAACCCCCCATAAATCATCTGTTTATGAGAGCACAGAGCACCGACACATGACAACCAGTACAAACATAAACCCTCAATCACCAAGTCCTCCAACGCTGCACGGCCAGCTCCCGAGATAAGCCTGCCTGCTGCCCGCTCGAGTGGGGCTGTAGTAGGTGCGATCTTGTACTGTTGTTGTTTGGGAGCCTCTGTTTCCTGGATACCTTAGGAACGACACCTGGTATCTACTTCCCAAGTTCATATCGGTCATGAATGCTTGAACTGTCCAGCAGAAGCTCTTAGACCTGAACACACATGCCCAAACTCACCAGTTTGCTTGTAGATGAAGATCGAAGGTCGATAGAAGGTCGATAGAAGTCAAGAAGCAGCAGCAACAAAATAACTCTAAAGCTCTAAAATAGATTCCCAAATGGAGAAATCTGTAGAACATTAATTTTGTGAGTTCTTGAGGTTCTGAAATTCAGTCCAGTAAGCTTCTCAGAATGCTAGCTTTATCTATGTTATCGCTGTCCAATGAAAAGCATGTATCTCTTTTTTTGACGATTTTTACTTTTAGGTATCATTTGACCACATGAGCTGCCGTTTACACTGTGTGTGAATTTCATGATGAATGGACCAACAGAAATGGCCCAAAGACCACTAGGAAAAATTCTGGTTTCATTGACTTACATTGAAATTAAATTGAATATTGGCCTCTGCTGTAAAGTTGCTGTTTTGGAGTTACTTGTTTTTATTTAGACTGTGACGATATACATTAATAATCTCAATGGTCAAGTTAACCTGATCTTCTGATGATCCAGATGTTTATTATTCAGCTTTCTTTATAAAATATGTATTAATATGTCCTGGTTTTGTCTCTTTACATTATTAGATTTATAACGTTAATTCTTCATCTTTAGTTTACCTCAATGCTAAAATCTTTCAAGATACACATTTCATTTTAATTCCATTCTGGATATTAATTACATAACATTTTATATCTTTATATATCTTTTTATTAGAACTTCTTTCCTGATGTTAGCATAATAAAACCAAGTTAATACAGAGAATAAAGTTTATATAAAATTGATATATAGAATCATTTTATATCTTTATATATCTTTTTATTAGAACTTCTTTCCTGATGTTAGCATAATAAAACCAAGTTAATACAGAGAATAAAGTTTATATAAAATTGATATATAGAATCATGTTCCAATCAAATTGACATCCAGAACTAAACTATTATTAGAAATAAACTAATAAACAGAATAAAATTATTGTCCATGTTAACAATCTAATTAAAGGAATATGCTGAATAAAGTTCTAATAAATTAATATCCAGAATGAAGTTCTAATAAATTAATATTCAGAATAAAGTTCTAATAAATTAATATTCAGAATAAAGTTCTAATAAATTAATATCCAGAATGAAGTTCTAATGAAAATAATATCCAGAATAAAGTTGTAATAAATTAATATTCAGAATAAAGTTCTAATAAAAAGTTCAGAATAAAATGAATATTTAGAAGAAATATTCAGAAATAAAGTTCTAATAATTAATATCCAGAATGCATGAAAATTAATATGTCAGAATAAATAATAAATTAATATTCAGAATAAAGTTCTAATAAATTAATATGCAGAATGAAGTTCTAATGAAAATAATATCCAGAACAAAGTTGTAATGAATTAATATCCAGAAAGAAGCTTTAATGAATAATAATCTAGAATAAAGTTGTAATAAATTACTATTCAGAAGAAAGTTCTAATAAATTAATATTCAAAATAAAGTTCTAATAAATTAATATTCACATCAAAATAAAAGTAAACAGAAATCAAAAAAAAAAAAAAAAGAAAAGCTCTAATGAAAATACTAATAATATAATGTTCCTAGAAAAAGTTCTAATAAATTAATATTCAGAATAGAGTTCTAATAAATTAATACCCAGAATGAAGTTCTAATAAATTAACATCGAGAATGAAATTTTAATCAAAATAATATCTAGAACTTCATTCCAAAAAAATGAACATCCAGAGTTGAGCTGTAATAGAATTAAATAAATAGTTGATGAAACTAAACAAAGAATCTTTTATTAATTCATTAATTTATTTACTCCTTCATTCGTTTTTGGAGAGCAGTGGTATCCTTCCATCTTCTTTGTCCAGTATTGTCCTATAGTGGACACTTCTGCAAGGACTTTGGCATGGTCCAGAGACTTCTGCTGGTGTTCCTCTACCTTCCTTTGGAATCATTTCCATCTCCCATGTCCCATGTTTCGCTCCTGGCATGATCTAGGGAGAATCCCAGCTATCCTGAATTCCTGATGGACACCCAGGACATCGGAGAAGCCTCTTCCAGGCTTCATGTGTCTCCCAAATGCTTCTCCATCCGTCTGAAAGTTGTCGCAATTGAGGCATGGCTCAGACACGCTTCCTCAGACAGGAGCCGACAGCGTCCGAATCTGCATCCCACAACTCCATTGCCCTCTCATTAATTGGACTCCAATTAGCTTTCGGGGAATCATTAGCACAGAGGCCCGTATGCCGTAGTGAGACAGTGTTGGTCTCTAATTGGATCATCACACTACATGTCAGTGTAGCATCCCAATTCATTTCAAAGGTATCTCAAGATCACCTTGATACCGGGACTCCTATGGCATTCAGCAAGCCCACTGTTTCCCTCGTTGTTAGCTTAGCAACAGACTGTTTGCTGCCCCAAATTTCCGCCATCAGTGAGGCTGAGCAAGGGACAGGACTGTTGGCGCTAGCGCTGCTAATCTGATGAGGAAGCCTAGCCTATGTACACCTATGAGTCATCTGGGCTAATTCTCATGCAGAGCGGGTTTATTACATGATCTCTCCGGCAGCTGTAGGAGACCTCTCTGAACGAGCTTCAGGGCGGGTTAGCTGGGGGTCACCGTTAGCGCTGGAGCTCCCCCTTTTTACATGCCCGTGTTAGCAGTGCATGCATGTTCAAGAAAACTATTTGGGCGCTAATCCCAGTGGCTATGTTTGAAGACTTCGACCTGCCCTGGGTTGAACAGATCCAGATCCATGAGAAGGTGGAGGGTGAAGCTTGAGGAATGCTTGAGGAATACCCACAATCCCTTGGCTGTAATCAGTATCAGCAATAAGGCAGAAATAACCTACAACATTTTTATTATCCTGGCATCATCGGGATTTGAACCTGCAGACAACGAGGCAAACTATTGCACAGTTGCTTCACTTGGGAGGCACCACCTGTAGTTCAGGTAGTAGTAGCTTCAGGGTCCTGCAGATGGCGCTGCATGAGAATGATGGGGCTATAAATACCTGTGGGGTGTGAGTGATGGGATCCATAGATTGGGAAGAGGTGCTACGGTGCAGGGAATGTCTCGTTCCATGTGTGGAAAACGCTCCAAAGCATGATTGGCTGAAGGGAGTGACTGAGCATGTGGGCGTGGCCAAAGACCATAGTGTGAAGGAAGTAGCTGAATCTGCAGGTGTATGGAAGCGTACGGTTATACGGGTCTACCAGTGGCTATAATCCCAGTCTACAGGGAATTCGCCTTGAAACTGTGCCAGGAAAGGCCTCCACCGAATCTGGACCAACTCTTTGATGTAAGAGAACGTTGCCGTGGTCTACATCCAGAAACTTGACCAGTCCATGCCTAATCCAGTCCCAGCTGGTACTGGTGCTGGTGGAGGGATCACAGGCCATTATCTTTCTGTAGAACGAGTTTCTTCCCAGATGTTTTCCGAAGAGTATTCCATGATATTTGGAATTGAATTCAGGCTTAGGATCATCCCTGAAAGCCCTCTACCTCTACAGCCCCATACATCATCATCCCTACTTTACCTTTACTGTGATAAACCTCCAAACTCCAAATGCAGTTATCTGTCCTCAAACTGATCCTCCACCATGCTTAATGGATGGTTGTACACATGGTTGGAGGGGTCTTTCTCTTGCTCCACGTCTCGGATGTTTTGGTTCCACTCCAGGTTCAGCGTTCTCCAGTTCAGTTTAGCTATTTTAGGGGTCCAAGCATTTATATGATACCCCAACTATCTGTCTTAGAAGCTGAAGCTTCTTTAAGCAAAGCCTTAAGTAGGTTTGAGGTTCTGGACTCTGGGGTGGTCAGTCCATTGATCTGAGAACACTGTCAGCTTCTTTGTTTGGTGTGGGAGGAGCTTCTTGAACAGCTACACCTCAATAGTATTGTAGAAGGTGTACAGGATGGACAGGAACACCTGTGGAGGTTCTCAGATCTGAATCTAGAATGGAGCTTGATGTCCCCTTTCTTTCAAAGATGAAAGTACTGTTGGGGACAGCTTTTGTGGTCTTCCAGGTGGTTGTTAGGAGTCTCACCTATTTCAAAAGAAGGACGAACCGCATGTTACGGAGAAAGTGAACCTGTAGCTGAGTTGGTAGTTTAACATTTGCCCATTAAGGCGCATGACGTGATGACAAATGGAGTGGGCAGCTCACCGGTTGTGTGCGCTCCGATGCGAGGGCATGTGGAAGCGGTGTTTGATAATGTCAGCGGACGCTGTCCGGCCCTGCGGCGAAGCACTTGCGCGAATGCTTAGACGTATGCGTTTGTCTGCTCTTGTCTGCCTTCCCAGAATCAATGAAACGATCTCGCGAGTTGTCCGCTTGACGGAGTTGCAACAAGGAGAAGTGAAATCGATGTTTTCCGTACGAATGCTTTGAGCTTCATCAAGAGAACGCTCTGGAGATCATACAGCAGGGAGCTATACATTATACAGGACTGCTCTGCGGCTCATGTGGAGCTCGGAACTCAATAAACCCATATAACCCAATAAATCGGAATTCTCACCAGGCCTCTTATATACGTCCATAAGCAATCATCAAGTTGCGCTGGGAAGCCGTGCGCCTTAACCGAACCAGAACAGCTTGTGTTTTAATAGCTGGGGCTGATTTGTTTATTGGCATGGGCATTCCAGATGAAATGTTGCGTTCAATATGCTGCTGGTCATGTGACGTGATGTTTAGGGGTGGAGCATTGCATCCGTCAGCTTTTGGGTTTGACAGAACCTTCAGTGATCACTCACTACAGCGCCCAGCACGGACTATACGAATACGGAATGCCACCATTTGGATTCTCTGTGGCGCCAACCAATCTTAAACACTACCCACCTAACCACTACTGCTAACCCTGTCCTTCTAAGGTCAGGACCACCACAGGACCACCACAGAGCAGGTATTACGTGGGTGTAGTGGTGGTGTGTTAGTGTGTGTGGTGCTGATGTGAGTGGATTGGGCAGATCAGGTAGCCCATATGACCATATGCTGCTTCCATACACCTGCAGATTCAGCTACTTCCTTCACACTATGGTCTTTGGCCACGCCCACATGCTCAGTCACTCCTCTTAGCCAATCATTAACATCAGCTTCGGAGCCATGGAATGAGACATTCCCTGCACTGTAGCACCTCTTCCCAATCTACGGATCCTGTCACTCGCACCCCGTATGGATTTATAGCCCCATCATCCCCCTGCAGTGCCATCTGCAGGAGCCTGGAGGTACTACCACCTTTGCAAGGTGACTCAATGGAGCGTATCTGATTGTGTTTGTCCAAGTCCGTCTGCAATTCCACTTTGGCAGCCCTCACATCGAAGGCCCCTGCTGTTTACACACTCTTCAACGTCCCGCTGTTCGATCCGGCCATCTCCCAGCGGCTAATGAACAACGTTGTCATGGAGACATTACAGCGCTAATCCGTTTCCGCGCTCCGATATGCGCGCTACATATTAACGCAGGAAATAATGCCATTCAAAATGCATGAGTTGACCATGGATTCCTCGGGGAGTGTTTAGGTCTCCGGCAGCGAACGCTAAATTAATGCGCAATCGATAGCGCGCTGCTGCCGGGCCAGAGCATCAGCCACTCGCATCAAACAGGAGTGGGCTTTTTACCTCCTCCTCTCCTCCTCTGCCCAATCCAAACAAACGCAGGGAGCGGCACACATGTACATTACGCTCATTTATTTATCGTCAGATTTGTTCGTACGAGCAAACTAGCCAACAGCCCATGTGAGAAGCCGTGAGCAGAATGAGAACAATAAGCAGATCAGTTCTTTAACACTGCCGTTAGATGATGGAACTGTTTCCACTGGCAGGAGGTGGTGTTTATGCTTACCACGTGTGATGTGTCCTCCATGCACCCACCACAGACACACTGGGACCACATGCTTCTACTTTGCATTCTTTCGTAATATATACACACTAATAGCTGCACCCCGAAGGAATCAGCCGACAGGACTGAAACTTGGTGGGTGGGTTTGACATCATGGGATATGCTAATGAGTCAAGTTTCATGCTCGACCGTGCATGTGACCACTGTACCTGACTGACCTAAACATTCGGTGAGCAGTGATGTCCTGCCTGAGTCATCCATTGGCAGGCGGCTGCACCCTGCAGGACTACATACCGGACTGTCCTTAACACCACGTCACCGTCACCAAAGACTGCAGTGGTGTCGTACCAGACTGTCATGGAGTGACTCAGAATGGCGTTGGGTCATCTTCAGTGACGAGTCCCGCTTTAGTCTTGGTGGAGACGACCAACGAGTCCGTGTGTGGAGGCACCGTGGTCAGCACTGAGATGAACGGTCTGTTGACACGTCCAGAAGGCCTGGTGTCACTCCACCTCCACCCCTACCGCACCATCTGCCCGAACTGTGTGAGGATGTTGAAGCGCATGGGATGGATTATCACAGGACACCATTAGGAACCTCTACAGCTCCATACCGACACATCTGGCGTGTTGGGTTATCAAACACGGTGGCCCGATGCCAATAAATATTGATCATATCAGTCTAAATGTATCATCAGTTATTGATCCTGGTCACCTCCATCTTCCTTCCCAACAGCACTGCAGTCAGACACATCTGGTGCACATCTGGGTGTTTGCATTCCCATGGTTGGCCCAAGTGGCCATAACGGGTGCGACCCACAGGGAGGTAGACATTCCGAACCCCTACTGTTCGCCCCAGAGACCCTGCTCAGACTCTGCTTGGACTCTGTGAGGCTGCTGCACCAGCTCTTCTGTGCACTGGCTAAGGACAGAGTGGTGACATCTGAGGTCTCCAGAGTCTATTTTTATATTGTTTGGTTGGTGTTGGATAATACAGATAATGGTGATGGGACCCTCCTGTGAATTCTGGTGTAGCAGGCTCTTTTATCGCCATGGATGTAGCAGAGTAAACAGCCTGTCTTTGTCTTATGGGGACATAATACAGTATGTTGATTTGCAAGTGTACAGTGATGGTGTTTGTGTCCAGACTGTTACAGACCGACGGATGGTAGGTGGGGTTTGTGTGTCTACCATGTACAGGGGGGTGTATAGTTGTATCCCGGCTGTTCAGACAACACTGACTGATGGATTTTCTATAGCTGCCACTATATTTTGAAGGAAGGCATGCTGACATCTTCATGGTAACATCCTCCAAAGTCTGGATGTTTGATTTTTGTTTTTTTATATATAAAATTTATGCACACTCCGGTGGATAATCTCTCCAGTCTCATTTGCATATGCAAATATACTTTTAGCCAGACTTCTTATGCGAAAAAAAACCCACACTTGCTGTTTCCAACAATTACCATATTCCCTCAAGTCTCACTTTAATTTCCCGGTCTTCATTTTGCATGTATTAGGAAAGCACTTTAACGTGCCTTTGTTTATTAGACGACGGTAGAAGCTAGTCTTTCGGTTCAGACGATGGGAACATCCGCCAAATCAATATATAGAAATGTGTCACAACATATTTTTCCAGGCAAATCCAATATAAACAGACTCCCATCCACTCTTATCATTTTCCCCCTGGAGTAATAACACACAGGAACACACTAACACATACTGTGTACAGTGGGAATAACCAATCCCGGTTCATATCACACTACACGGACGTCATGGCATAGACTGTATTGGGTGATGGAAGGTATCCTGAGGCAATCATTCCCATTCCAACTGCAGCAGAGCACCTGAAGTCCCTCAGACTGTGTAGCTGTGGGTCAGCCCAGTGAATCTGATGATTCAAATATTCCCACATGTGCTCCAGTCAATTGAGTTCGGGCGAGCTTGCGGGCCAGGGAAGGTCACCGCCATGCGCCTGAAACCTGTGGGACGTAGTGAGGAGTTATCCTGAGGATAGGTACCATTACCATCAGGAAGGAAGGTCAGCAGGTGCACATGATCCAATAGGATTGGGAAGTACATATTAGCATTCAGAGACTCATGGAGTGGTATCAGTGGTCCTAGATCAAACGTCCCACAGATGGGTACCCTGCCACCACCACCACCACCCTGCGTTTGGCCCACAGTTGTCTATGGGAGGCCGTTCCCATGGGTTTGGTGTTGTGTATATCACTGTCCGTCTACTCTATGTAGCGTGAACCTGGATTCTCAGAGGAAGGCGGTGTTTTGAAGGCAGTAGGCAACTACAGTACTCCTGTGCAAGCCATATGTGAGGCTGACAATAAATTTTGGTTAACCATGGGCCCAGATGAGATAGGATAGGCTTTTATTATCCCACATGGGGAAATCTGCATCGTTACAGCAGAAGACTAGCAGCAGGACAGATACAGAAAAGGAGGTAGGCTAAAGGTAAGGTGTACAGTCCGAGGTAAACACGGAAGGGAGTGGCCATCCAACAAACTCCAAACAGGTAGGACAGCTAAAGCTGAGGGACCTGAAAACGAATTCAATAAGGTGTGACGTCATGATAATCCAACACTGGAGAAAAACCCCTGAGCGTAGCAGCGCATGATTGGCCTGTCATTGTGACGTCTTGGAACAGTGAACTCTGGGGACTGTACTGGTTTCAGGAGCTGCTCTGGGTTTCAGGGTCATGGTCTTTCAGCTGGACCCCCATTTGTTCTGTAGATGGATCTACTAACATTCTGTAGAATTCCGTGATGCATCCCAGAACTCATAGCTCCATCCAGACCAAAGCAGTCCTGTCAAACTGTAATACTACCACCACCATGTTTCACAGTTGGAGCGAGGTTCTTATGCCGGACAGCAGGGTATGGTTTACCTCCTCTGTCCATCTACTATTATCTCAGTGGTCTTCTGGGTTGTCCAGGTAGTCTTTAGGAAACAGGCGGAATGTTCTTCCTGGGGAGTAGTCGCTTTCTCCATGCAGAGTGGACTCATGAATAGATCCCAAGATGATACCTTGGGGTTCTTTTTGATCTCCCAGAATATTCTATGCCTTGGAGCCTTCGAGTGGTTGGATGGCCACTCCTGGGATAGATAACCGTAGAGTTGAACTTCCTCTGATTGTGCCGGACAAAGGATCAGTGAAGTCCAGGCTTGTTAGGAGCGTGTCCGTTGCGGAACCTCTTCCAGTCTAATGAGCAGCGGCAAATAATGAAGTACCTAAATTTAATTTGTATATGATTAAGCATTCATATACATGATGCATATCAGCGCTGCCCAAAGAAAATCACATATCTCCATTTTTGTTGATTTTTACTTTTATGCCTCATTTGATCACATGAGCTGTTTTTAACACCGTGTGTGAATTTCATGAAGAATGGCCCAATAGAAATGACCCAAAACCAAATGGTAAGACGTCTGGTTCCATTGACTTCCATTCAAATTGAAAGAGGTTTTTGGCCTCTCCTGTAAAGTTGCCATTTTGGAGATA
>JAMWET010004280.1:40000-112500 GCA_024036415.1 Prochilodus magdalenae
TATTATTATTATTATTATTATTATTATTATTGTTATTATTATTATTATTATTATTGTTGTTGTTGTTGTTGTTATTATTGTTATTGCTATTTTATTATTATTGGTATTAATATTATGATTATTATTATTGTTGTTTTGTTGTTGTTGTTGTTATTATTATTGTTATTGCTATTTTATTATTATTGTTATTAATATTATTATTATTAGTAGTATTAGTATTATTATTATTGTTATTGTTGTTGTTATTATTGTTATTGCTATTTTATTATTATTGTTATTATTATTATTATTATTATTATGTGTGGAGAGGTGTCCACAGTTCACTATAGACTGATACTACATGTATTAGATGGGTTTTTCATTCCGAATGATTTAGATAGATAGATAGATAGATAGATAGATAGATAGATAGATAGATAGATAGATAGATAGATAGATAGATAGATAGATAGATTGCGCAGAAAAAGAGATCAAGAGATCAAAGTTTTTACACCACTAAATATATATTAGAGGTGGAGATATGGAGGAGTATCATACTGTGTACATCAGGAGTAGATGTGGTGTATCAGGATATGGACTGGTTTAGACTCTTATCAGTTGGAGCTGTTCAGTGTACGACTGTTCAGTCTTTAAGATTATCAACACCATCCGTTTAGATGAGCGTCTCTAAACTTTTGACAAGTTATATTTGTGAGTATGTGTAAGTCAGTCACCATCATCCTGAACTCCGTCACGGTGAACGGAGATACTTGTATTTACGCTAAGCTCCGGCGTCTTCGCCCAGAGCCCTGTTTGGGAAACTCATTTCAGCGTGATGACATTCCGCCTGTCACCGCGGACGATTCTTTCAGTCTGACTGCGTTCAGTCATTTCCTGAAAGAGCCCTGCTCTGTAGCAGGCTCACTTCAAAGTATATGAAGCCCTGCGACTTCCGACAGCTGAAAGTTCTCAAAGTGGGAGCAAGCCATTTTCCTTTCTGGTCTGGTGAGTGCTTTTCCTCTTACTGAGGTCAAAACAGAAGGTTAGATGGGTGCAGTTTTTCATGTCAGCTGGTGCAGACAGGAGCATGAGCTAGCCAGACAGCAGGGTTCTCAAAACTTTGGAGAACTGAGGAACTTCATCATATGAACCTGCCAGGTGTGTTTCAGTTAGGTGGAAATGGTTTGTTGGTAGGTGACGGGAAATACCACAGTGCCTACACTGAGCTACTGGAGCAACCAGGTTTCCCCTATAGCTCATCATCACCATTCCAAGGAACTATCCCGGTATTCCAAGATGGCGGTTCTCTGGTTCTCAGGCCTACAGAGGTGACTGACTGGCATGATGGACAGTGAGGAGCATTTACACATCCGAATTTGTAACCTCCTGGAAATCTCCACCAGGAAAACTCCAGAGAAGGCATCCACCAAATCTGGAACAACTGGCCAACCATTGATGCAGAGTGTCTGAACATTGCTCACTAGCAGCCCAACATAGTCACCTATCTACCCTGTCCCCATCAGGGCTATCGTTCCTCCATCTTTAAGAAAGAAGAATGTCAAGCTCCACTCCTGCTTCAGACCTGAGAACATCCACAGGTGGTTCTCTCCATCCTTCCACTGTGAGAAGACACCTCAATGCTCTAACGCCATGGAGGTCTGAAAGGAGGTGCAGCTGTTCAAGAAGGAGACCCACACCTCCAACAAAGAAGCTGCTGGTGCTCTCAGAACAATGGATTGACCAGCCTAGGACCTCAACACCACTGACTGTGTTTGGGACTGCTTGGGACGAACACCACACGTCCTACACACCCTTTTTAGAGCTCCATAGTGTTGAGGTGTCTACGGGAGTGTGGACGGATGGACAGAAACACCTGTAGATGTCCTCAGATCTGTGCTCGATGCTCTCCTTTCTGTCAAGACTGAATTTTGGGGCATCGTGTGCGGGAATCAGAGGTGTGGCATTCCCGGTGAGGTCAGCCTAGTGAACAATGATCTCACCCACAGACGTTCTGGACATCCTATAGGTGTGTCCACCAGGAAAACACCAGAGAAGGCATCCACCAAATCTGGAACAATTGACCAACCATTGATGCAGGAGTGTCTGAACATTGCTCACTAGCAGCCCAACATAGAGTCACCTATCTACCCTGTCCCCATCAGGGCTATAAGAAAGGAGAACGTCAAGCTCCACTCCTGCTTCACACCTGAGAACATCCACAGGTGGTCCTCTCCATTCTCGGTTCGATACATCATCCCAGGCAAGCTCGTTTCTGATTGGCCCGGTTGATGTGTCCATTGAATTTCCTTTTCCTAGGGCTGAAAAGCTGTGCTAGGTTGGGATGCATCTCCTTTCTGTCAGACTGAATTTTGGGGCATAGTGGCGGGAATCAGAGGTGTTTCCCCCACTGGTCAACCTTTTTGAAACAAGGATAACGTCCTTGTAGGCCAAGTCCAATGTTCCAAAGACCAAAGTTAGGCAGATCTAATTTACAAGCTATATCAAACTGTAGCACGGTTTTCCCTATGGTTGCATTTATTCCGAAATCCAAGGGGAAAAGGCGAATGAGGATGTCACTGTGCTCCCTAGGCCTTTCCTCGTGAAGCCCTAATACAGCCGAGAGATGGATTTGCTAGACTACTAATGAGAGTCATGTTTCATACAAAAGACACTGTAAAAAAAAAAAACACTCCCGTTCCTGAATCCGACCTGACCTGACCCATTTCTAACTTTCCATCCGAGTTGGCTCATGGTAATTCCTGCTGTGAGCCTGCACTCGGGAGACCATGGCAGCTGAGGATTACTTCTGAGTGGCACAATTTGGAGGAGTTATTACATTTTCTAAGAGATATGATACATTTCGTAGCCCCCCTCTTCCCGCCACCACCCCCACGCGAAAGGGTTTTACCGAGTGTGACTCAGCGTCTTAAGAGCTTAGAGACTTTTAAGTTTAACACGCTGTTTTATGGAGTCTCTAGCGCAGTTCCGAGAACGCTGCAGGAACGCTCCAGAGCTCCTTCTCCACAGCTCACACAAAAACCGCTCCACTCTTGCTACACATTTGAGAACGTGCCCATGTGTTTCCGTCCGTCGGGTTGAGTATAAACCCTATACCACTAATGTGTCGCTGGAAGCAGCCGCCTCAGCAGCGGTGGGGCTTAACTTGCTGGGGAACTTGCGCTGGCCCTACGGTACATATCCTGATCATGTCATTACAAAAAGGCCCAATGTCCATATATCTGATCACATGACTGAAACATCACTAGGCATGTTCCCATCGCTTCCCGAGGAGGACAGCAGTCAGTCTCAAGGTGGTACGGTAGTCAGTCTCAAATCCTGACCCCTCAGAGACCTCAGAGGTCCAGAAAGGATGTTTAGGATGTGTAGGACGTGTAGACACATTAAACAAAGAAGCTCCTGGTGTCCTCAGAACAATGAACTGACCACCCCAGAGTCCAGCACCACATGTGTTTTTGATGACATGGAATTTTGGTCGACGTATAAATGCTTGGCCCCCTAAAATTGCCAGTTTCGCCTGTGTTGTTCTGTGCTCCCATTAGCTTAGTCATAATAAGATGCTCTCTGTTGATTGTGCATGCTTATGAATATCAGTCCGTGATCAGTTCTGACAAATGCATTCCGGTTCCAAGGTCAGGTGGCGCTCGATTGGTGGATAAACACCTCATCTGTAAGCAGGATAAATGCTCGGTGGAAGTTCAGGGCGTGCGGCTGTTAACCTGATTTTTCGATTAGCGAGCGCTAATCAGAGTTCATCAGTGATGAGGCTCATCTCAAGAGCATAAGCTAAACATTAGCCTGTAGTGTTCCATGAATCCATTCTTAGAGGGTTCCCCTCAATGGTTCCCCTCCAACCACTCCCTCAAACGCTCCTCTGGGAACCCTCAGTGGACCTCTGAGGGTTCCCAGAGGGCCGATTTCGGAACCACTGTGCTATAGAGTCCCACGTGGATTTACTGAACTGACTGAATAATGTCCAGAAGGTTCTACATTCCATTCCCAGAGGTATTGCAGACATGGGGGACACACCGGGACATGGCCTACTCTACTATAAATGTTCTCGGCTGATATCGGTAGTTAATCTAATAATGGTGTGTCAGGCCTCCTGGTTCTCCCTCTGCACCTACATCTTCTTCCTGCTCACTACAACTCCCAGAATTCCCTGGTTTCTGATGCCATCTCCAGCGGATGTTCCAAACCAAGCAAGCAGGGTCTGGGAGCCACCAACAGATGGAGCTACACTTGTTTGTCATTATGCCTTTTCCATTTTCTGGGTTGTTGCTTTGTACTTTGGTTGGACAGTTTTTTGGTAGCAGCCAAAGTTGCTAGGCAACAGTATATTGCGCTGGCTCTACGGTATATACTTTGATCGTGTCATAACGAAGCAGCCAAATGCCTCAATATCGGATCATAAACAGCCCAGAGCAGCTCAGAGTTCTCTCGTCCTTCTGTTCTTCTGGCTGAAGCATCATTAGGAATGTCCTCATTGCTTTCGGAGGAGGACGGCACTCAGTGTAATGGCAGCACTGCATCTTGGCTACCAGAGCGAACTGGTGAACCCAAAAACATCCCATAATTTGGTGAGTTCTCATCGAAGCCTGAACCTCGTTTTCCGTTTGAGCATCTGGCTCTAATTTCCAACATAAATGTATCCCTCTAGGAATCAGCATCAGAGCTGAGGTTCGGAATAAACCTGCCAATTAACGCGGCTATAAATGGCGTTGAGCGATAATCGTTGGTGGAGGAGCAGATGGAGGGTTAGCATATAAATCCCTTTAAGGAAACAGCCAATCAGAGGAGCTGAAATACACGGCTGTGCCTTAAACTGGCAATGTCAGTCGTACGGTTACAGATATTCACAGTCGAGTCACATTATTATGACCACTTTTGACAGTGCCAGCACGTGGCTCGACACCACTCATCTGTGGGGAAGGCTTTCTCGATTGTTTGTGAATGAAGCCATCCTTGCAGACCCCGTACACCCACACCCGCTGATTGTCTTCCCTGGGGCGGATAGGCTCTTCCAGCAGGACGATGCAACATGGCCAGCGGTTGGAATGTCTGGTCGGAAGAGCATGGCTTTCAAGACTTTCAAGTACTACCCCGGCCCCCTTATCCCTCCGACTTCAACCCAACTGAGCATCTATGGGACCACCTTGATTGGCTTGTTCACTCAACACCCCCTCCAGCAGCATGGGGTCTGCATGGCTCCAGATACCGTGACAACCAGGACCTTACTGAGTCAGTCCCAGCCCGTCTAGCTGCTGTCCGTGCTGCACACGGCAGTTACTCGGGATAGTAGCTGGTGGTCATAATAAAGTGACTCGACTGAATTATAATAAAGGTCATAGATGCTGACGTTCCGCCAGCTTCATTAATCCAGAGGTTCACAGCAGGTATGTTTGACAAGGTGCCTAACTTTGCAGGCCGAGTGGGCGATCAGATAGAGACGCTAACACACAGCCAGGTAGCCTGGCAGACGAGGTGATGGAGGGAGTGAGGATGAGCGTGTGGAGTGTTGACGATGGTTCGGCTGTAATCTCTGCTCTGCAGGTGTGTGGAAAACAGAGGACGGGTGGGGAGGGGAGCATTTAACCCCAACGCAGCTTGATATTACCCGCACGCACGCCACACCAGCGCCAGTAATGTGCAGTGTGATAGCAGCCCCTCGTATACCAACCCGGGTTCAGTCTGAACACGGTCCCCGAGCCATCTATCAGCTCTCACGCACGGATAGCACCGGGACTCATTAACACTCTGCTGGAACTCATACACGCTATGAACATGTCATGGGAGATTTCTCAGACTGGCAAGAGTGGTCATGACCGACCGGGAGTCAGTGTCACCCACATGCCTACTGCCCTGGGGGCAACAGCGTTCCCTGTAATCCAGGATCAGTCAGATTCGGGTCAATCCGGTTTTAGACATTTAGACTGTGACTAATGTAAATTTAGATCCACAGGCCACGGTTAATCCAAGTTTAGATACTCAGACTGTGGTTAATCCTGGTGTAGATACTTCGACTGTGATTAATCCAGGTTTAGATACTCAGACTGTGGTTAATCCTGGTGTAGATACTTCGACTGTGATTAATCCAGGTTTAGATTCTCAGACTGTGGTTAATCCAAGTTTAGAAATTTAGACTGTGGTTAATCCAGGTTTAGATACTCAGACTGTGGTTAATCCAGGTTTAGATACTCAGACTGTGGTTAATCCTGGTGTAGATACTTCGACTGTGATTAATCCAGGTTTAGATTCTCAGACTGTGGTTAATCCTGGTGTAGATACTTCGACTGTGGTTAATCCAGGTTTAGATACTCAGACTGTGGTTAATCCAGGTTTAGATACTCAGACTGTGGTTAATCCAGGTTTAGATACTTAGACTGTGGTTAATCCAACTACAGATGCTTAGACTGTGATTAATCCAGGTTTAGATATTTGGGTTTTGATTAATCCAGGTTTAGATACTCAGACTGCGATTAATCCAGGTTTAGATACTCAGACTGTAATTAACCCAGGTTTAGATACTCAGACTGTGATTTATCCAGGTTTGGATACTCAGACTGTGATTAATCCAGGTTTAGATATTCATACTGTGATTAATCCAGGTTTAGATATTCATACTGTGATTATTCCAGGTTTAGATACTCAGACTGCGATTAATGCAGGTTTAGATATTCATACTGTGATTTATCTAGGTTTAGATTCTCCGGCTGTGATTAATCCAGGTTTAGATTCTCAGACTGTGGTTAATCCAGGTTTAGATAATCAGACTGTGGTTAATCCAGGTTTAGATACTCAGACTGTGGTTAATCCAGGTTTAGATTCTCAGACTGTGGTTAATCCTGGTGTAGACACTTTGACTGTGATTAATCCAGGTTTAGGTACTCATATTGTGATTTATCTAGGTTTAGATTCTCCGGCTGTGATTAATCCAGGTTTAGATTCTCAGACTGTGGTTAATCCTGGTGTAGATACTTCGACTGTGGTTAATCCAGGTTTAGATACTCAGACTGTAATTAATCCAGGTTTAGATACTCAGACTGCGATTTATCCAGGTTTAGATACTTAGACTGTGGTTAATCCAACTACAGATGCTTAGACTGTGATTAATCCAGGTTTAGATACTTGGGTTTTGATTAATCCAGGTTTAGATACTCAGACTGCGATTAATCCAGGTTTAGATACTCAGACTGTAATTAACCCAGGTTTAGATACTCAGACTGTGATTTATCCAGGTTTGGATACTCAGACTGTGATTAATCCAGCTTTAGATATTCATACTGTGATTAATCCAGGTTTAGATATTCATACTGTGATTAATCCAGGTTTAGATATTCATACTGTGATTATTCCAGGTTTAGATATTCATACTGTGATTATTCCAGGTTTAGATACTCAGACTGCGATTAATGCAGGTTTAGATACTCAGACTGTGATTTATCTAGGTTTAGATTCTCCGGCTGTGATTAATCCAGGTTTAGATTCTCAGACTGTGGTTAATCCAGGTTTAGATAATCAGACTGTGGTTAATCCAGGTTTAGATACTCAGACTGTGGTTAATCCAGGTTTAGATTCTCAGACTGTGGTTAATCCTGGTGTAGACACTTTGACTGTGATTAATCCAGGTTTAGGTACTCATATTGTGATTTATCTAGGTTTAGATTCTCCGGCTGTGATTTATCTAGGTTTAGATTCTCCGGCTGTGATTAATCCAGGTTTAGATTCTCAGACTGTGGTTAATCCAGGTTTAGATAATCAGACTGTGGTTAATCCAGGTTTAGATTCTCAGACTGTGGTTAATCCTGGTGTAGACACTTTGACTGTGATTAATCCAGGTTTAGGTACTCATATTGTGATTAATCCAGGCTTAGATACTTAGACTGTGGTTATTCCAGGTTAAGATACTCAGACTGTGATTAATCCGGGTTTGGATAGTCATACTGTGGTTAATCCAGGTGTAGATACTTAGACTGTGGTTAATCCTGGTGTAGATTCTCAGACTGTCGTTAATCCAGGTTAAGATACTTAGACTGTGGTTATTCCAGGTTTAGATACTTAGACTGTGATTAATCCAGGTTTAGCCTTCACCCAGATATAACCTTAAGTGACACCCCTTCGTAATCCACTGGGTTTAATATGATGTCAGCCCACCCTTAACAGCTATAACAGCTTCCATTTTTCTGGGAATTCTTTCCACAAGGGTTAGGAATGTGTCCATGGGATTTTCTGACCATTCTTCCAGAAGCACATTTGTGAGGTCAGACGCTGATGTTGGACGAGAAGGCCTGGCTCTCAATCTCCACTCTAATTCATCCCAAAGGTGTTCTATCGGGTGGAGGTTGGGACTCTGTGCAGGCCAGTCCAGTCCCTCCACACCAGACTCGCTCATCCATGTCTTTATGGAGCTTGCTCTGTGCACTGGTGTGCAGTCATGTTGGAACAGGAAGGGGCCATCAAACTGAAGCATTAAGTGTTCCTATCACTGGGACGAAGGGGTGGAGCCCAACTCCTGAACACCAACCCCACACCATAATCCCACCTCCACCAAACTTTACACCTGGCACAGTGCAGTTAGGCCAGTACCGTTCTCCTTGTACTGCCAAACCCAGACTCGTCCACCAGACTGCCAGACGGAGAAGCGTGATTGGTCACTCCAGAGAACACGCCTCCACTGCTCTAGAGTCCAGGGGCTGAGCTTTACACCACTGCGTTCCACACTCTGCACTGCGCTTGGTGATGTAAGGCTGGGATGCAGCTGCTCGGCCATGGAAACCCATTCCATGAAGCTCTACACACTGTTCCTAAGATGATCTGAAGAACACATGAAGTTTGGAGGTCTGTAGTGATGGACTCTGCAGAAAGTCGGGGACCTCTGTGACCTATGACCCTCAGCATCCACTGACCCCCCCCGGTCATTGTACCAGGCCTACCACTTCGTGGCTGAGTTGCTGTCATTTTCCAACCACTCCCACTGTGTTCTAATCCCACTGACAGTGGACTGTGGAATATTTAGTAGGGAGGAAATTCCACCACTGGACTTGTAGCACAGGTGGGATCCTACCACGGTCTCACACTGGAGTTCACTGAGCTCCTGAGAGTCTGCATACCTGCTTGGTTTTGGTGACTGGAACACCCGTATACAATGATTTAGATGGGGGAGTGAATACTTTTGGCAACACAGTGTATGTTTTCCTGCTTCATTCCTGATACTGAATTGCGAATGTCTTGACCTAAATAGCTGCTTTGACCCTATAACGTAATGACCGCATGGTGGTCTGTGGCTTCTGTACCGCTCTGTGGTTGCACAGTGACAGACTGTAGCCCATCTGTTGCTGCACAGTTGGTCATCCTCCCTGACTCTGTTTCTGACCACAGGGCAACTGTTGGTCAGATATTATTTGGGTGGTGAATCATTCTCAGCCCAGCAGCGACACTAGCATGCTAGTGTGGTGGTGTCAGTGCCCACCATGTGAACTATACACAGCCAGGCATGGCTGTGGTCAGAAACTAACCACGGCTGAAGGACTCCGAAGGTTCGCGCATTGATAAATGAACTATGACTGTACCCCAGCAGAGTGAGGGGGTTTCTGATAAAGTGGCCGGTGTTTAAT
The DNA here is from genome assembly GCA_024036415.1 of Prochilodus magdalenae. NCBI lineage: Eukaryota > Metazoa > Chordata > Actinopteri > Characiformes > Prochilodontidae > Prochilodus > Prochilodus magdalenae. The sequence goes on from JAMWET010004280.1 coordinate 49,612, forward strand.
CTTGGCCAGTCGGCACCCAGTGGTAAGCATTGTGTGCGGTGTTTGTGTGTTTGGCTTGAATAACCACAATGTTATTTCATAAAGACTGTTCTGTTCGATAAATCACTCTAAATAAGCAATACAGTCTTCAATCGTCCCGTTGTCTCCTGCGGTTTCGGCTTTTTCCGCGGTTCATTTTCCCGAACGGCATGAATTATTCAATTCACAGTCAGCCAGCACAAATTATCTGCAGTCAATTATGCTTTCTGAATTATTAAACCGGTTGGCTATCAGCAATGGGATGGCGAAAAGGCCCCGCGATCGGATTTCCCAGGTGCCATGGCGTCATAATTCATGCATCGTAAAGCGATTGAAAACAACAAGCACCATTTTGCCAGCACATTGCTGCTGCTTCTTCCCCAAATATCCCCATATCGGCTAAACAAACCCTGGAAACAGATTCTCCAACTTCCTCTCCGAGCCTTTCAGCCTTCCGTCCTCCATACCCCCCAAACCTCTCTCCTGCCCGAAGACGCTTTAATGCGGTGAAGAGCTCGGATCTGGTTTGCCTGTGCGCTAAATTTAACGCTAATGCTAAGGTGTTGTCTGGAAGATACTTTAAAGCTCCCGGGGAAGGTGTTAAGTGCTAAGAGGTTGGGGGGGTGGGGGTGCGGAAAGTCATTAGCCTAAAACTTTCTGAGAGCGTGGAGCTGGCGGCCCACAGTAAAGCCTCCTGTTGAGAAGTGGAGGGGAAAAGCCTTTAAGACTGAGTGAGAGTGAGAGACGCACCCAGCGAGGGAGACCGCCGCTGACGTTAAAACCTGAGAAAGAGGCTTTGTCAGCTTGAGGCTAAAAGAAGCACTGCGCTGAGGAAGACGAGGCGGCTTTCTTCATCCTGAGGAAGACATACTGTGTTTAAACCGGTCCTCCAAATGTCAAGGCCATATGCTGTTTCCTGGTCTAAGGAGGGGTCAGGGCAGAGGTTTGTGGCAACGTCCCATCGATCCGGCTTCATGCCGCACTGAATGTGAATGTGGTAGTACCTCCGGGCTCCTGCAGATGGCGCTGCATGAGGATGATAGGGATATAAATCCCTGTGGGGTGTGAGTGACGGGATCCATGGATTGGGAAGAGGTGCTACAGTGCAGGGAATGTTGCGTTCCATGTGTGGAAAATGGCTCCAGAGCAGATGTTAATGATTGGCTAAAAGGAGGGACTGCATGTGGGCGTGGTCAAAGACCATAGTGTGAGGAAGTAGCTGAATCTGCAGGTGTATGGAAGCGTATGGTCATACGGGTCTACCAGCAGTGGATAAAATCCCAGTCTACAGGGAATTCTCCTCGGAATTGTGCCAGGGAAGGCATCCACCAAATCTGGACCAGCTGACCAACTCTCTCATTGACGTGACCTACATCCAGAAACTTGTCTAGTTCAGGCCAAATCCAATCACTGCTGTTATGGGTGCTGAGTTTCAGTTATAAGGGATTGGCATTTCCCATCAACCCATGTGGCAAGTGGGCCAGAAGAAACCGGACAGTTCTGCTATCTGGGGCAGTGGGCCTACCGGTTGCACCATAACCATGTGACTATGATAGCAACAGAGAAGACAACAGGTGAGGAGCCTGGTGGTTCATAGTTCCGTATCTACGGTTTCCCTAGGGCTAGCAATGCCAAAGGGCTCATCATGCCCTACAGGCCCCTACGGAACCTGGCTATGTTCTAACATTCCTCCACTGATCTATGGAGTTTCAAAGATCAGATATTGAACGTTGTTATCTCCAGGAGACTATGATAAACGATCCTGTGTGGGGGTTCGCCAACTTAGAGGCCACCTAGGTGCGCCCAAGTGTCTCGCTTCCAGGTTTCCCTGGCTCCTCTGTTCCCCCAGACTCCACTACCCAGAGTGCATCATCCGATGACATCACACCAACCTGTCTCCAGCCATCCAATCACTACCACTCTAGGTCACCTGAGTTTTAGTTCAGCTGCAGCCACTTAGCCTCGGTATATGTACCCCTCTCAGACACTTCCTCATTGCGAAGTTTTGCTGAACCTGGTTTGTGGTTCTGAGCGGTTCTCCTCTGTGTATTCTGACTCAGGCTTTTGACTCCCTTTGGCTTTGATCTCTCCTTTTGTTTATCCCTTGTTGGCTTTCACTCTTGATCTACTCTCAGGCTATTGACCTTTCTCTCAAAACCTTGACCATTCTATTGCCTAGCCCTTCCACCTTGTTGGCCTCACTCTCTTCCTACTCTGGTTTTGACCTCCTGCATGTTCTCTGGCTTGGACCTTGTCTCTCCCTCTATGTTTGTCTGTGTATTGTTGCTGTGCTCGTTTTCTCGTGAGCTTAATAAAGCCCATCTGACTTCAATCTCTGTGCGTGTGGGTTCTGGTTCTTTGTTCTGACACCAAGTCAGATATTGGACAAATTTGTGAGATTCCAGGCTCTGTATCTCCAGTTCCCCGAAGGCAAGCAAGATCCAGGGCTCGTTGTGGATATCATCTTCTTGGAATCCTACACACAACTCAGTTATTCATTTGAGTCTCAATTATCGCCAATTCAGCTTTATTAGAGCTTTGTTATCCAGAGTAATAATAAATTAATATTGGGACAAATTTGCAAGATTCCATGCTTTGTATTTCCAGTTCCCTGAAGACTAGCAATGAGCTCCAGGGCTTGTTATGGGTATCGTCTTCTTGTCTAACCAGAGTAATATTGATAGCAAGGCCATCTAGGATGCACCCAAGTTGGCAAACAGACAAAGTTGCGAGATTCCGGGCTGTGTATCTACACTTCCCTGAAGACTAGCAATAAGATCCAGGGCTCTTGGAATAATAGACGCAACCTCAATTATTGCCAGAGAGCTCTATTTGCATTGTGCCAGCCAGATTAATGGTTAATATCGATTGGATTTTTATCATTTCAAAAAATCATTTATTCATAAATCCTTAAATAATCTACCCTGTAAAACCTGCCATGGCTGAGAAGCCGATGCCTGCTCTCCGTTATATCAATGACCAGTTGGTTTTTGATGTGCTTTATTTTTTTTCTCTTTGGATTTAGAAAAAATATGGTGGAGTGTCAAGGCCGGCCTCCTAAATAAATGCCTGTGGATGCCGGGAATTTGTCATCTTAGCAGGACAGGCCTCAAAATCCCAGGAATGTGTCGTCTTAGCAGGACAGGCCTCAGAGCACGGCACATAGTCAAGGCACTGTATATTTTTGACGTTAACTACTCTAACAGTGTCTTCCAGTACAGAATTGTATTCACTGTACATTGGAAATGGGAGGCGAGGGGTCCCTGTTGAAGTGTCCCATCACCCCTGATCCCAGGCCTTTACCTTCCAACTCTACTTACCACTAATGCCACTCTATGAAGCCTTCATAATGGGCGTGTTGACATGTTTTAATCGATCATTGCTATGTACTGTGTTCAGTCCGATAGTGAGCCAGCCATGAGGTTGGAAACCACACCAGGCTTTTTTCTTATTCTCCCACTTTCTTATTCAGCCTGATGAGAAATTGTAGCAATCTTGGCCGTGGTGATCTTATCAAGCTGGGTTACATTGTTGGAAATGACTACAACAGATTAGGCAGAATGCTAACGTTAGCGCAATTACCACATCCAATTTATCATACCAGTGTGAAGTTTCAGAGAGGTCCACGCAGGGCGAAGACAAAAACCAATTATATCTTTGTAGCTTCCCCCTAAAAAAACTATGAGATCAGCTGGAAAGACAAAGGAGACCAGAGTTCTCCACACAGATCCAGGTGTAGAATCTTTACACCAGTGGTTCACAACACTTGTTCTGAAGGACCCTCTGTTTTACAGCCAAAACACACCCACTTCAGCTTCGTTAGGGTTTGATAATTAGCGCCTTAGTTGGTTTAGGGGTGTTGGGAGACGGGGGTAGGGAGTTCTCCAGAACCAGGCTTGGGAACCACTGCTTTACGCTCTTAGCCCTTTCTTGAACTGATTCCTTTCAGACTTTGTGGAACCCGGGAGCAAACCAACCCTGGGAAGCAGGATATGGCATCAGCATGAACAGAGGGCACTGAGCAACGTGGTAGTAAACAGTAGTACCAGGATGGTGGAGCATATAGATTCCTAGCGGGCGTTTGGGCTGTTATTCCAGACGTCTGATTGTATCCATAAAGCAAGCCCAGATCATCTACTGGAGAAGAGGTTACTCAGCAGACCACTGGGTGTCGCTATTGTTTTCTTCTCTTTCCTTAACAACTGACACGCCCACAGATGTCATCACGGTTTGTGCTGAAGAACCTACTATTCTTTGGACCCCAGGTTTTAGGTTCTGAACCTAATTCTTTTTTTTTGGTGGGGGGGCATGGCCAGAACAGTTCAAAATTAGGTGCAGGTACCGAATGGCCCATGTTGAGCAGATGTTGCGATGTAGCATCCCTTTTGACCAATATGATCTGGCCATGGCCTGAGGTCACCAAACCTGGGTGTACCATGTTTGGAAGCTTGTGAAGAGTTCCTGGTGATCTACCAGCCTAGCATTCAGATCCAACACCCATATCTGAATTGGTTGTCTTTGACTAGGGTGGTAGATCTTCAGGACCACAACTAGGCCCTACAGCATCTAGCAGCTTCCAGGCCTTCCGGTCATTTCTATGTCAGTCTCAAATGTTCTACAGCGGCTGATCACCATGCTGGGTGCTGAAGCTGTCAGCGGATTCAGTGGATGCTGTAACTGGGTTTGAACGTTGTAGCCTTTTCCTTTTTTTTTCTTTCCTGTGTTGGACCCTGCCAGACGGCACCGTCCCGCTCGCCTGTTCTCCAGCAGGCAGGCTGATCAATGAGCTGCTGCATTTCAGAGCAACAAGGTCATTAGCGTGTGGGTGCATGCTGCGAAGTGTTGTCAGAAAGATGCTTTCGGAACTTTCGGAGGCTTGTGTTGAACCGAGAGAGAGATGTCTGCTTCTCCGAAAGTTCTCCGAAATCCTAGAGAACATTAGGCGGAGAAATACACCACAGCGGAGACCCACTGGGTATGGATCTATATCACAGGAGGACGTCCAGTACTTAGGGTTTAGCTCAAGCATAGTCACAGGGGGTATCACATCAGGAATTCAGCCGGACTCATATAATCCTGGAATGTCTCGGTGCTGCTAACGGCAGAGTGTCTATAGACAAGTCAATAGAAGTAGCTGCCAAGGCAACCCAGGGCTTACAGTAGTAACCTACAGCTGCTAGTACAAATGGCTAAGCGAGTTATGAATGTGTCATTTATAGCCTTAGCAAACTTGTATGATTTTAATTTGGATGTTGTAAACTTATTCGAATGTGAAAATGATGGATTATTAATTGACCATATTAAAAGATGATGGCCTAGTATTGTATTTAGTCTAATAATTCCAGAGCCGGATTGGAGTGGAGTGCCAACAGTGTTTGGATGACTGGCCAAAGTACAGATACTAGGGTTGCAACCTTTCAGAAATGAAAATAAAGGACGGGGGGCGTGGTTATGTGTGAGTGACATGTATTCGAAATTGCGACTTCCCACTTCCGAAGCAGAGCGAGTATGGAATTCTAGATTATTCCGTGTAATACGGAATAATCTAGAATTCACTACCCGCTCTGCTTTGGAAGTGGGAGCCCATTTGAATGAACTTCATTTGAATCAGCCTGTGTACTGTGAGTGTAATCACTGGCCCGGTGGTCTTTGTGTTTAGTGCCTGGCCCACCTGTTTCCTGTGTGTCTCATGCTGGTGACATTTAATGATATTTCAGCCAAATGTCACAAGACAGACTCGGCCGAACACGACTGCGGTGCGGCCCGGAGAGCCAGAGGCACAGCTCATAACTCAAACCCATGGTTGGGGTCTATTGAGCAGGCACTGCCATGAGTTGGGTGTTTGCCTGCAGGTGTGGAAGCGTACCCAGGACATGACGGAGCTGTAGAGCTTGGGATGGTCAATCAAATACATAAGACTAGAGGTGCACCGATCCAGCTTTTCCAGTTCTGATACCAGCACTGATACATGGCATATCTGTCGATACCTGATATGGATCCAATCCCATTTTTGGAGGGATGCAAGGCACCAGGACTGACTTAAACATACAGCTGACTCTCTGGCTCGCTCTATGTTGTTCCTGTTCATAAGTCAAGTCTGCTGTAAGGTCTCGGGTTCCTGCAGATCCACCTTCGCCCCTTGGGGGAGACAATGGGCAACCAATGACCAATCAAGCAGCAAATGCTAACACCTGCAGCTCACGCTACTCAAGCCTAAGAGTGGCACCTCTTGGTTGCTCAGTCTTGAGTTTACGTTGTCATGTGCCTCTTGTGGCCGGAGTTCGATCTGCAGGAACCCGAGACCTTACAGCAGAATATTTCGAGCCTCTAGAGGCAGGTTGCTTCTTCCCTTCCTCTGAGCGCACTCGTGCCGCTGAAGTACCAAGAAAAGAGCTGGAGTTGCCATTAGGAGGGTTTCATTTCATTGTGACCACGGTTTGAGCCTCGCTAAGGTGCGACGGTGCCCCGTTACATCCACAGGCACCCTGCAAACATGCCTTTGACAACATTGCACACATCACAAATTAGAGCTGGAATCGCCCCAATGGATTGGCATAATTATCAAATACCTGATTTCAAAAATTGAATTAATATCGGAGCCGATATCCGATCCTAATATCGGATCAGTGCCCCCTATATAAGACCGTTGCCATTGTTCACAGACCTACAGTTACTGACTACACTCCTGGTGTTCCAGTACTGTCGAACGCCCGGGGGGCCGGGGGGTGATTCTTGGAGGAGCAGCAACACCAACAACCCCTTCCTACACGTCAACAATTACAGCCCAGTGGAATATCTCCCATAAACCCATAGATGTATAAATACACTGGACTGAAGTCAAGAAATCCCAGCATGCTGCCAATTTACCTGACCTGCCGGCTGGTACAATGGGTCTCCCATTGGCTAGGAAAGATTTTTCCTTCCCAGTGGACTGGACACGTGGGGGACAAACACTCTACTGAGGATAACCAAGGTACTTGTACTTCTCTGTTTGGTCACAGGATGAGTGGGCTCCTGCAGTCGGCCCAGATAGGTGCCATACAGTCACGTCTGTGATACAGGGAATCTCTCTTTCTGTGGGAATCTAGCTCAACCCACAGCCTGCTCAGCCAGGGGGCAGAAAGCCTTGCGGCCCATGGCTGCTCCAGTTTCCCCGCCTGTAGCTGAACCCCATACATCCCTTGTGGCCTCACTCGCTGTGCTGACCCAGTTTCTGGTTCTAGTTATTATCTAGCTTTAGAGCCTGTCCCTGAAATGACTCCTAACTCGGTTCCTATCGCTAATCCAGCACTGGTTCCCCATGACGCCAATGGCAATGCTCTACTGTCTGCCTCGGAGATGATTTCTGATGATCCTCTCTATTCCTGATTCCCTGATCTGTCCTCTACTGCTCCTGTCTTTACTGTTTCTGCTGCTGCTGACCTAACTCTTGTTCCGTCTGCCATCTACGCTCCTGGTGTCAATATTTGCTCCTTCTACGGGTCTATCATTCTCAGCTCTTGAATCCTGACTCTACTTCTATGCTGGCTCCTGTTTCGGTCACTGTTGCTGTCTTTGACCCTGTTCTAATCTCTGTCCCTGCCCCTTATCATGTCCCCTGCCCTGACCCAACCTCTTCCTTTGATACCTGATCCTATCCCTTGACCCAACCCTGACTTTGCCTCTGGCCCTGGCTTTGTCCCCTACCATAACCCTATCTTTGCCTTTGGTCCTAGCCCTGTCCCTTGCTGTGACTGTCACTTTGTCCCTTTTCATTTTGACTGTAACTTTGTCTTCAGCACTGTACCCAGTCCCATGCCCTTATCCCAACTTTGTCTCTGGTACCAAACCTTGTCCAATGCCCTGGTCCCAACTTTGTCTTTGGTCCCAAGCCCTGTTCAATGCCCTGGTCCCAACTATGTCTCTGCTATCAAACCTTGTCCAATGCCCTTATCCCAACTTTGTCTCTGGTACCAAACCCTGTCCAATGCCCTCATCTCAACTTTGTCTCTGGTACCAAACCCTGTCTAATGCCCTGATCCCAACTTTGTCTCTGGTACCAAACCCTGTCCAATGCCCTGATCCCAACTTTGTCCCTGGTACCAAACCTTGTCCAATGCCCTGATACTATTTTTGTCTCTGGTACCAAACCCTGTCCAATGCCCTGTTCCCAACTTTGTCTCTGGTACCAAACCCTGTCCAATGCCCTCATCCCAACTTTGTCTCTGGTACCAAACCCTGTCCAATGCCCTGGTCCCAACTTTGTCTCTGGTACCAAACCCTGTCCAATGCCCTCATCCCAACTTTGTCTCTGGTACCAAACCCTGTCCAATGCCCTGATCCCAACTTTGTCTCTGGTACCAAACCCTGTCCAATGCCCTGATACTATCTTTGTCTCTGGTACCAAACCCTGTCCAATGCCCTGGTCCCAAACCCTGTCCAATGCCCTGGTCCCAATTTTGTCTCTGGTACCAAACCCTGTCCAATGCCCTGGTCCCAATTTTGTCTCTGGTACCAATCTCATGCCCTGGTCCCAACTTCGTCTCTGGTACCAAACCCAGTCCCAGTGCCCTAACCTCACCTTTGTTGTTTAGACATGATCTGACCTGTTTCAGGCAGAGAAATCCACCTGACCTTCCATACGGTTGCTCAATTTGTTGGTCCCTTTGGGAGCTTTCCATCTGAGGGCTTCAGATACACTCTTTCATTTCCATGTGGTGCCTTCACAATCTGAAACCTGTAGGATCCTCTGACTTGAGCTTCTACTGGCCAGGGCCAGTCCTCTCGATTCTCAATGGCCTCTTGTTTAATTTTGTGGTGAAGAAGAGTGATTAAACACCTTATAGTGGCACTTTATTTTCAGAGCATTACAAAGATTTTTTTAGCGTGTCCTCCATGAGAACCAAGAGACGGAGCCCAACACGAAAGGGAAAAACCACCTTGAAGACCAGAGGGATTTAAGCTTTTTTTAATCTGCTTCTACTTGTACTTCTAAAAGAAAATCCAATTAAGGAAGCGTTTGATGAGTCTAACAACCGCTGCTTTCAGCTCGGGCCGCTCCTCGGAGGACCCCTGCGAGAGAAAAGGACATTAAAGTGCTTTCAAGTGTGTTAATAAGCAGTTTAGCAGACGTTGATTACAACTTCAGACCGAAGAGGACGGATAACACCAGGCGAATCGGACTCAGTGAAGTGGTGAGGAAGCTAGATGGGCCGAGCATGATCCAGATTGGTACAAAGGCATGTAGGGTTGTTTTCTGGTGATAAATTTAAGGTACAATGTGGTGCATTATCTGACCTCCAGTTCCAGCCTGACTTGGAAGCTTTCCTCGTGCCTGTAATACCAATTCATGAAACTGTTTGTCAAAGCTAACAAGTCCATAACATCATAATGGGTCATATTTCTCAGTTTGAACCTTCAAACCATGTGGAGTTGTTTGGCCTTTGGCATACAAGACTGGACCGATGTGGTGGTGGTGGTGCTGGTGTGAGTGGATCAGACACAGCAGTGCTGCTGGAGTGTTGAGACACTGTGTCCACTCACTGTCCACTCTATTAGGCACTCCTACCTTGCTGGTCCACCTTGTAGATGGACAGTCAGAGACGATAGCTCACCTGCTGCTGCACAGTGCAGTGTTGGTCGTCCTCTAGGCCTTCATCAGTGGACCCAGGACGCTGCCTACAGGACGCTGCCTACAGGACGCTGCCTACAGGACGCTGCCCTCAGGATGCTGCCCTCGGGATGCTGCCCACAGAAACCTGCCCTCGCGATGCTGCCCTCAGGAACCTGCCCTCAGGGCGCTGCCCACAGGATGCTGCCCTCACGCCGCTGCCCACGTGACTCTGCCTTCGGGACGCCGCCAATGGGATGCTGCCCTCAGGACCGTGTTGGCTGGAGGACGATTCTCAGTCCAGCAGTGACACTGAGGTGTCCAGCAACCCTGCTGTATCTGATCCACTCCCACCAGCACCACACACACTAACACACCACCACCAGGTCAGTGTCACTGCAGTGCTGAGAATGATCCACCACCCACATACTACCCGGTCTGGACCTCCATAACAGGAGGTAACTGTGTTTAACGGCTGTGCTTGCTGTTGGAGACCAACAACGAAACTCATTTGCATAGAAACGTTAGCGTCCCCAAACTTGTGACCAGCTGGGTATTTCAATCTCGGAAGCAATGCGAGTCCCACGCGATGATCAGTTATCACCATGTCAATTGTGTTTAACCTCAATTATCTCCCTGAACAGCTTGGACAGTCTGCTGGACATTAAGTCCAGACAAAGAGAAGGAGAGAGGGAGGGGATGGAGGGTGAGAGAAGCCTTTCCCAAGCTTTAATCATAAATCAGTCTGAAAGCGTCTCATCCCTGCCTCCTCCTCTCACTGTCCTCTAGCGTCCTGCATTCTTTTCCCAGCTTTATGGGCGGCGTAACCTCCACCGTCCCGCATGATGACGGCGGTGACATTATCAAAGCTTTATTTCCTCGGCTACGCTCGCTCCCTCCGTCCCCAGTAGTGCTTGAAATGGCTCCCGTTCATGGCGAGCCCAGTGAGGACTAATATCCCCCAACTTTTAAAATTCTTTTAATATTCCGATTTTTTTTCTTTCCTTTTTTTGCATTTTCATTTTAAAACCTCCCCTTATCCCCTACAGGCTAATATATGTAAATGACCTCTGTTCTGATTGGCTGTCCTGTACGGAACGTCATTTAAAAGAAAGCGAAGACTAAAACTACTCTACAGAAAATTCTCTTCACCAGTAAAATTCTTATGTCTCATTTTGAGGTTATTTCAATCTAATTTTAAGATTATTGTACTTATTTCTAGTTTTTTTTTTTTATTAATATTTATTTATTCATGGGATTTATCGTATAATAGTTTCAGGCCATTTTAGTAGCCAAGTTCTCTCACTGTATCATTTGACTTGTATCAAGTATGTGTTATCAAATAAGCTAAAAATAAAAAAGTAAATCTGAATAAGAAATATAAATAAAACACATGTCTTTCTAAAACGATTAATAACAAGTTTAAAAATATCTGGAAATAAGAATTACTTTTATGATGAGACTACATCAATCACAACATGAGAATTTTTAAGATACGTCAACTACATAAGAGTTGTACAATATTTTAATTAACTCATTTATTTATTTTACAGATTAAATTTCATATTGTTTGTTTATAACAAAAAACTATTTTGATATATATATATTGGGGTTTTAAATTTTTTTTTTTTTTTTTTTGCTTTGACTGGCTGATAATTTAGCTTATTTTGGGAAATTTCTGCCAATATAGTAAGAAAAATTAGCTTCCTAAAATCAACAATTCCAAAAATCTGTTCATATATTATATAATCTTTAAAATTAGCCTAAATGACCTAAAGATTAGACAATTAATAAACTAGATAAAAGCTGATTTTACCTTCCAGTGTGTTTGCAGTGTATTTAAGGGACTAAAATGGAACTTATTTCAGATGTGTAGAAGTTTTGCAAGGCAGCAGTGATCTGTTTGCTTCCTGACAGCCATGAACAGCACGCCGTTCAATCGTTTACCTTCTACAGGAACACTCGGCATCATTTCGGAAAGTGTGGGCAAGGCTACACGGCTGCAGGCAGAGTAAGTGGTCATACATAAATGTATGACGAATTCAAAAAACTGGATTTCCATATATACACACACAAGCAGTGCTTCAACAATGTTTGCCAAGAGACTGGGGGAGGGGGCGGGGCATAATTCATACACAGCAAAAAATGATATCTGGACTGGAATTGTCTCATATCTAATTAACTAACTATCTTGATCTCTTTAAATTCAAGCAACTGTTAAGATGATTAAACACATTTCCAGTGTCTACTGGTGTTAAGTGAGGACCAGTGTCCTCACCCCGTTGCCAGGTAATGTGGCCTGTTGAAATGTGTTTGAAGTGCTAATACAGTGAGCTTGACGTGTATTTTACTAAATACTCACAACAGGTACAAAAAAAGCTGGGAGAGTTTTATTGGTCCTAAACCCTGCCCAGTGCCCTGGTACCAACTATGTCTCTGGTCCCAGACCCTGCCCAGTGCCCTGGTCTCAACTTTGTCTCTTGTCCCAAACCTTGTCCAGTGCCCTGGTCCCAACTTTGTCTCTGGTCCCAAAACCTGTCCAGTGCCCTGGTCCCAACTTTGTCTCTTTGTTGCTTTTCTCCTTTCCTTTTCTCTTTTCTTTTGCTTAGCTTTCTGTACTGGCTACCCCTCTACAAAGGTGCAGCGGAGGTGTTTGTGTGGTGGGGGCTTATATGGCTGCCGCCTCAGGTGCCACTTGTTCTTATATATATATATATATATAAGATCCTGGCAAAAAAAAATCTAATATGTAGTTCACATATTTTAGGCTAATTTTAAAATTATGTAACTTTTTTTTTTTAAATCTTGTTTGAAGTGATTTTGGTATGCCAAATTTTATCACTATATTGGCAAATAATTTTTTTTAATTCACAAGAATTTCCATACCCCATTAGAAGCCCTTAAAGGAGCTGAAGGAGGCATTCTAGATATCCAGGAGGCAGACTGGGGACCTCAATTCTATGGCATCTCTCCTACGAACCATTTTGGGCAATGCTATTTATTAGCATTCAACCTGAGGATGCTAATCAGCTCTATAAATGCCCAAAATCCAAAATTCACATTGTACATCTACCCGTCCACTGGTATAGACAGTAGCCTCCTAACTTGCTACTGCCTTGACATCGTCAACATTTATAACGTCAACTTTTTCAATGATTGAAAGTTAGCTTAGCACAGTTAGCACAGTTCTGTCAACTGCACCTCCTAGCCTACTTCCAGATGTTTCCCCGCCCCAAGACGTACATCCGAGACGTACTTCGGCACATCTGTCTAAGCTCCTTGAACGGTTCAAGATGAACACTGCTGATCTGAGATCAGACGCCGCACTCGTCCCCCGAGTAATGATGTTCGTTATGCTAAGAGGTGGTGGGGGTGGGTGGAGACCCTGATCTAACATCAGCAGTGATCTTGCATCAGCAGTCCCAAGTGGGGGGAATATCCGTGAAGGCTCACACATACAGATGAAGCCGCCTGCAGGTTCACTCCTCATGAAGGATCGCAGAATTGTAGCCGTGGAAAATGAAATGAAATAGTAATTGAGAGACTCGATCCCCCACCGGGCGCCGTTTCCGAGCATTTAGAGAGTGAATGGATGTGTGGACAGGTTTGCAGACTCCTGTGAGGCGGATGTGCTGTTACAAGTTAGGAATCTTCCTGGAATTTGAGACTTCGGAAAGCAGCTATTATCATACTGGAGCATTAAGCTCATGTGGGGCTACGCTTCAACTGCTTCGTCCTATTTTAGAAAGCATAGACGAGTGACAAAATAAAGGAAAACTAGCAGGAAGTACGCTTCGGGATTCCTTAGCATAGATGCTAAGTCTCTGGATCTGTGTTGGGTGGATGGAACAATGTTATTCCATGAGGTAGGATGCGACTGTGAAGCCATGACTGTCAAGCCTTCACACAAATATGAACGTCTTTAATATGACGTCGGCCCACCCTTTGCAGCTAGAACAGCTCCACCTCTTCTGGGAATTCTTTCCACAAGGGTTAGGAATGTGCTTATGGGAATTTCTGACCATTCTTTCAAAAACACATTTGTAAAGTCAGACCCTGATGTTGGACAAGAAGGCCTGGCTCTCAGTCTCTGCTCTAATCCATCCCAAAGGTGTTCTATCGGGTGAAGGTCAGGACTCTGTGCAGGCCAGTCCAGTTCCTCCACACCAGACTCGCTCATCCATGTCTTTATGGAGCTTGCTCTGTGCACTGGTGTGCGGTCATGTTGGAACAGGAAGGGGCCGTCCCCAAACTGTTCCCAAAGTTGGGAGGATGGAATGGTCCAGAGTCTCTTGGTCTGCTGAAGCATTAAGAGTTCCTCTCACTGAAACTAAGGGGCGGAGCCCAACTCCTGAACATCACCCCCACACTATAATCCCCCCTCCACCAAACTTTACACTCGGCACAGTGCAGCCAGACAAGTACCGTTCTCCTGGTACCACCAAACCCAGACTCGTCCATCGGATCAACAGACGGAGAAGCATGATTGGTTACTCCAGAGAACACGCCTCCACTGCTTTAGAGTCCAGGGGCGGAGCTTTACACCACTGTGTTCCACACTCTGCACTGTACTTGGTGATGTAAGGCTGGGATGCAGCTGCTCGCCATGGAAACCCATTCCATGAAGCTCTACACACTGTTCATGAGCTGATCTGAAGGACACGTGAAGTTTGGAGGTCTGTAGTGATGAAAGTTGGTGACCTATGACCCTCAGCATCCACTGACCACACTCTGTCATTGTACATGGTCTTACCGGTGGTGATTGGTGTTTCCCATAGAACGTGGAATAAGCAGCCTTCGCGACTGAAGAGCCTCTACATTTTAGTGGAAGGTTCTTTTGTGGTGCGAAAGCAGTTCTTTAAACTTTAATCAGATTCTTCTCCATCACGGCTCTCATTTACATCATGCTAAAACAAATCTACGGCTCTTTTGATCATGCTTAGCATGTGGAAAGATCAAATAATGTTTGATCTCATGTAATAGGCCTGCTCCAGGAACCTCCTTCCTACGGCCGGGACTGATTTTCCAGTTCCAGACCTTTTGGGGAAACGAGTCGTGTCTATATAAAAGGCTCTTGGACTCGATTCCGCATGGTGATGTTCAAGATGGCCAGGATTTGCCAGGAAAACCGGAGCATGGATGAGAGAATGGTTGATGTTGTACCCCCGGGTTTCCCCTCACCTTGTGTCTTCCAGTCATAGCACTTCTCACACTACAGGATTGGGAACCCCTGCAGCCTGCTAGGTATCTTTTGGGCATCTGCTATATGTTAGCAAGTCTCCTGGATGGCAATTAGGAGCCAATTTGTGAGCTCCGAGTGAACACTGATTTGCCTCTGACCTCTTGCGGATGGTGAGTGGAAAATCATGGCTCCAATCGTGTAGCGTGATCTTAGCCCAACCTATTGACCTACCATTAGCACTCGAGCTAACTAAGCTGGGAGCTTTGCTGTCAGGAAGAGTCACTGACCTACACTGTGCAGCTAGCTAGCTAACTCTGATGGGTAATTTGATGGCTAGCTATTATAGGAGGGGTTTTTGGAATCAGGGGTCTAAAATAGGATACAATATTATAAACTCACCAAAAATGAGTCCCCCGTGACTGAAACGTACCTAGTAGTGTGTAATACTTCCACAAGCACCAGTAACAGCTGTGGATCTGGTTTCTGGTTTAGACACTCATCCATTAAAAAATTGGGCAGTTGGGAGAGATTTGGTGGATGCCTCATCTGGTACCATTCGGAGGACATTTTCCTGTAGACTGGGATTTTAGCCCCTGCTGGTAGACCCGTATGACCGTACGCTTCCATACACCTGCAGATTCAGCTACTTCCTTCACACTATGGTTGATGACCATAAAAAAATGTAAAGTGAGATCTAGGGTCATTCAGGATTGGACTGTGGAGCAGTGGAATTGTGTTCTCTGGAATAGCTTTGTCATCCAAAATCAGTACTTGACCTCGCTAATGTGAACGTCTATTCACACTATGGAACTCCTGTCTACAGCATGGGAGGTGGAGGTGTTGCCCACTACGGATTTCAACCATACCCCAAAATGCATCCAGTTAACCCCTAAATAGGGAATTCTGATGAGCTTAAGGACCTTCTGCCCAAGGTCAAGTGGGGTACAGGGTCCCTCGGGATTGGGCTGAGGGAGTTACTCCAGGACAAACTCTCTATTAACGTCCATCCTTTACGCTGAGCGGCTGTCTTAAAACTTTTGGCCACTTTGCATATCTCTCCTACAGGGGCTAAGGCTTACATTCTGATCAAGGTCATTACCTGACCTCACCAATGTCAAGGCCGAATGCAAACAAATCCTCAAAGCAATGTTTCAACATCTAGTGTACAGCCTTCCCAGCAATGTAGAGGCAGATACTGCAGGACCCACTTTCTATTAACGCTCTTCCTTTCAAAAGCTATGCTAAACATGTGTCTTCAAACTTTTGGCCACTTTGCATATCTCTCCTACAGTGGCTAAGGATTAGATTCTGATCAAGATCAGTACTTGACCTCACCAATATCAAGCCCGAATGCCAGCAAATCCTCACAGCAATGTTCCAACATCTAGTATACAGACTTCCTAGCAGTGCAGGGGCAGTTACTGCAGGACACACTTTCTATTAACATCCTTCCTTTCAAAAGCTACGCTGAGCAGGTGTCTTCAAACTTTTGGCCACTTTGCGTATCTTTCCTACAGGGGCTAAGGATTAGATTCTGATCAAGGTAATAAAATAATAATAATAACATCTGCTCCTAGATCAGCATATAACAGGTGCATACGGCTTGACGCGATAAATAATGATAAATAAATAAACAAATAAACATGGGTGTGTATTCATGCGACCTCGTTCTGGCCATAGCGTGTAGAGCTGCATGCCTTTCCATTATCGAGGCTATTTCACAGCACCCGGATTCCCAATCTGACGGCGGCGCGACTCTTCTGAGTTTTTCATGAATAAAAATGAGGCCATTAAACATTTTTAAAGTTGCTACTTTGCATGCATACGGTCTAATCATTACTATGCAAACGAGGCCGGCCCACGTCGGTAAATAGGGAGGCAGTGATGAGAAATGGTGGGAGGAAAGCTGGAAAGGGAATCATTTCAGAGATGTGCCCATCACACTGAGGTCCATGAGGTCCACAGCCGTTCACGGGGAGTGGGAATTTCATGTTCAAACAGCTGAGAGAGGCCAGCATGTGCCTGTAGTGTCGTTCGGGATCATAATGAGCCCTTCGGAATCATTACACCAGAATCGGCACCTCAGTTCATCACCGCAGGGCCTCTCCGCGTTCCTCAACCAGCAGCTCTTCAGAAATCTGTCCCCTGGCTCAGTCTGTCGGGTTCGTAAACATGTCAAGAAGACTGGATAAGTGGAGAGTCCGGCTGGGGCTGGAGCGTCTTCACCATACGGGTGGTCCTTCAACTTGGACACAAAACAGTTTCCCCATGCATCTTCTGGCCTGGAACCCGAAGCATGCAACAACAAGTCACGGTAGGTTTGGGAAATCACCCACACTAAAACCTTTTGACAGCTGATTTTAGAATGGAAATTTTAGTCTCAGTCGTTTTTACTGAAATGTATGCAAAGAAATCCTCACAGCAATGTACAGTGGTCCAATTTTCATCATTTAAATACGGATATAGGATTAGTCTAGTTTTAGTTATACATTTCCAAAATAAACACATTTCTGAAATATTAAGTCTCATTTTATACTTTTAGTCCCGTTCTAGTCTTTAAAACCCAATAAAATATGAAATCTAATTTTATGCTTCCATTCTAGTCTTTAAAAATATTTAGTATCAGCCTAGTTTTAGGTTTTAGTTTAATTCAATTAATACAGTTCTAAAAATGAAGTCTAATTTTATCCTTCCATTTCAGTCATTTAATTATGGTTAGTATTAGTCCACATTTAGTTTCACCTTTCCACAAATAATACATTTCTAAAATATTTTTTAGCAAGTTCTAAAATCAATACATTTCTGAAATATTAAGTCTAAATGTAGTCCTATTCTAGTCATTTAAAAGTAAAGAGAGAGAGTATCTGAGTCAGGTACAGGGGAGAGAGGTAGAGAGTGAGGTAGAGAGAGTATCTGAGTCAGGTACAGGGAGAGAGAGGTAGAGAGTGAGGTAGAGAGTGGTATCTGAGTTAGGTAGAGAGAGAGAGAGTGTATCCGAGTCAGGTAAAGACACAGAGTATCTGAGTTAGGTAGAGAGAGAGAGTGTATCTGAGTCAGGCACAGGGGTAGAGAGGTAGAGAGTAGCTCTGAGAGGTAGAGAGTGGTAGAGAGAGTGGTATCTGAGTCAGGTAAAGAGAGAGAGTATCTGAGTCAGGTACAGGGGGAGAGAGGTAGAGAGAGAGGTAGAGAGAGAGTATCTGAGTCAGGTACAGGGGGAGTGAGTATGGGTACAGGAGGAGTGAGGTAGAGAGAGTGGTATCTGAGTCAGGTACAGGGGGAGAGAGGTAGAGAGTAGCTCTGAGAGGTAGAGAGTGGTAGAGAGAGAGTATCTGAGTCAGGTACAGGGGGAGAGAGGTAGAGAGAGAGGTAGAGAGTAGCTCTGAGAGGTAGAGAGTGGTAGAGAGAGTGGTATCTGAGTCAGGTACAGGGGGAAAGAGGTAGAGAGAGAGGTAGAGTGTAGCTCTGAGAGGTAGAGAGTGGTAGAGAGAGTGGTATCTGAGTCAGGTACAGGGGGAGAGAGGTAGAGAAAGAGGTAGAGAGTAGCTTTGAGAGGTAGAGAGTGGTAGAGAGAGTGGTATCTGAGTCAGGTACAGGGGGAAAGAGGTAGAGAGAGAGGTAGAGTGTAGCTTTGAGAGGTAGAGAGTGGTAGAGAGAGTGGTATCTGAGTCAGGTACAGGGGGAGAGAGTAGCTCTGAGAGGTAGAGAGTGGTAGAGAGAGTGGTATCTGAGTCAGGTACAGGGGGAGAGAGGTAGAGAGAGAGGTAGAGAGTAGCTCTGAGAGGTAGAGAGTGGTAGAGAGAGTGGTATCTGAGTCAGGTACAGGGGGAGAGAGGTAGAGAGAGAGGTAGAGAGTAGCTCTGAGAGGTAGAGAGTGGTAGAGAGAGTGGTATCTGAGTCAGGTACAGGGGGAAAGAGGTAGAGAGAGAGGTAGAGTGTAGCTTTGAGAGGTAGAGAGTGGTAGAGAGAGTGGTATCTGAGTCAGGTACAGGGGGAGAGAGTAGCTCTGAGAGGTAGAGAGTGGTAGAGAGAGTGGTATCTGAGTCAGGTACAGGGGGAGAGAGGTAGAGAGAGAGGTAGAGTGTAGCTCTGAGAGGTAGAGAGTGGTAGAGAGAGTGGTATCTGAGTCAGGTACAGGGGGAGTGAGGTAGAGAGAGAGGTAGAGAGTAGCTCTGAGAGGTAGAGAGAGAGGTAGAGAGTAGCTCTGAGAGGTAGAGAGTGGTAGAGAGAGTGGTATCTGAGTCAGGTACAGGGGGAGAGAGGTAGAGAGAGGTAGAGAGTGGTATCTGAGTCAGGTACAGGGGGAGAGAGGTAGAGAGAGGTAGAGAGTGGTATCTGAGTCAGGTACAGGGGGAGAGAGGTAGAGAGAGGTAGAGAGTGGTATCTGAGTCAGGTACAGGGGGAGTGAGAGAGGTTTCGGTGGGCTCTCCTGCAGACGGAGGCTGATGGATGGAGCTGATAGCGGAGCTCTTATCTGCTGCTGCTAATAGAGTTGGTGCTGGACGTATCTGATCCACAGTGAACACCCCACGCTCCCCTGGTCTGACATCGCCACTGATGTGTGAGCACTTCTGCGGTTCTCCCGCTTCAGAAGTGGGACGTGTGGTTGGGGTTCGGAGAGCGGATCCGGGATCAGGGTAAATACATCACTGTCAACAACAACAACAACCCGAACCTGCATCCGGAACGTGGAGTCAGCGCCGCGGAATCGTCTCCCGACTGTGATGTATATTTAATCAGCCGTATGGAGGCGACGACTAAAGCTTCAGGATTTTAAAGGCTGTATGCGGAACTGCTGGCCTGCTGTGTGCGGAACGGCTGCCCTGCTGTGTGCGGAACGGCTGCCCTGCTGTGTGCGGAACGGCTGGCCTGCTGTGTGCGGAACGGCTGGCCTGCTTTGTGTGTGTTAATGCGATGTTGAAAGCGTGTTGAGTTGAGTGGGTGCAGGAGTTCCACACCCGTGTCACAGTTTGCTGGAACACCCACTTACACACACCAACCCTGTAACTCCCGCTCACCGGCCACTTTATTAGAAACACCAACCCTGTAACTCCCGCTCTAGCTTGTGGCTACCATAATAACTTGTAGCTAGCTCATTAGCTTATGGCTCGTGTACTAATGTATGGCTGTTAGCTTGTGGCTAGTGCACTAACATGTGGCTATTAGTTTGTGGCTAGTGTACTAACGAGTGGCTATTAGCTTGTGGCTAGTGCTCTAACGAGTGGCTATTAGCTAGTGGCTAGTGTACTAATGTGTGGCTATTAGCTTGTGGCTAGTGCACTAACGAGTGGCTATTCGCTTGTGGCTAGTGTACTAACATGTGGCTATTAGCTTGTGGCTAGTGCACTAACGAGTGGCTATTCGCTTGTGGCTAGTGTACTAACATGTGGCTATTAGCTTGTGGCTAGTGCACTAACGAGTGGCTATTCGCTTGTGGCTAGTGTACTAACGTGTGGCTATTAGCTTGTGGCTAGTGCACTAACGAGTGGCTATTAGCTTGTGGCTAGTGTACTAACGAGTGACTATTCGCTTGTGGCTAGTGTACTGACATGTGGCTATTAGCTTGTGGCTAGTGCACTAACGAGTGGCTATTCGCTTGTGGCTAGTGTACTAACATGTGGCTATTAGCTTGTGGCTAGTGCACTAACGAGTGGCTATTAGCTAGTGGCTGGTGTACTAACATGTAGCTATTAGCTAGTGGCTAGTGTACTAACGAGTGGCTATAAGCTAGTGGCTAGTGTACTAACGAGTGACTATTCGCTTGTGGCTAGTGTACTAACATGTGGCTATTGGCTTGTGGCTAGTGCACTAACGAGTGGCTATTAGCTAGTGGCTGGTGTACTAACGTGTAGCTATTAGCTAGTGGCTAGTGTACTAACGAGTGGCTATTAGCTTGTGGCTAGTGTACTAACATGGGGCTAGTAGCTTGTGGCTAGTGTACTAACGAGTGACTATTAGCTTGTGGTTAGTGTACTAATGAGTGGCTATTAGCTTGTGGCTAGTGTACTAACGTGTGGCTATTAGCTCGTGGCTAGTGCACTAACATGTGGCTTTTAGCTTATGGCTAGTGTACTAACGAGTGGCCATTAGCTTGTGGCTAGTGTACTAACGTGTGGCTATTAGCTCGTGGCTAATGTACTAACATGTTGCTATTAGCTTATGGCTAGTGTACTAATGTGGGGCTAGTAGCTCGTGGCTAGTGCACTAACATGTGGCTTTTAGCCTGTGGCTAGTGTACTAACGAGTGGCCATTAGCTTGTGGCTAGTGTACTAACATGTGGCTATTAGCTCGTGGCTAGTGTACTAACATGTTGCTATTAGCTTATGGCTAGTGTACTAATGTGGGGCTGGTAGCTCGTGGCTAGTGCACTAACATGTGGCTTTTAGCCTGTGGCTAGTGTACTAATGTGGGGCTAGTAGCTTGTGGCTAGTGTACTAACATGCCGAAACCCAAGAGCAGTTCTGTGGTCAGAAACTGACCACTGCTGAAGGTCCAGAGGCCGACTAGCACAATCTGTGCGCCAGTAGATGATCAGTAGTCTCTAAGTGAACCCCAGCAATGTGAAGCTACGAGGGAGGGGCCTCTAGTATGGTGAGTACATGCTCATTTGCATATCCCTCATGCATATATCTGTATTTCCATACAGCACTGTAAACATGTCAAGGCCTCGTCCTCTAAACAACGTCCTTCTCCCGGCTACTGTCAGCCTTCGAATGCAGTGTCCCCCCCCTCCTGCGGGGATGCCTTCATTCTCCAGAGCTCACTGACCCAGTAGGGTCAAACTGACACACCATCTGGGATGACTCCCCCCTCCACCCCTCCGACCATCCCTGCCACATGCCCGCTCTGGGAAGGCACAAGCTTTGTGGAGTCCTAGCCACTCAACGGCTAAGTCGATCCAAATCTCCTGCTGGTCTCTAACTAGCTGTAGTGATAGCGACCTTGATGTTCTACCCTCGGTGTTCAGTAGGCACCTGAAAGATGTTCAGTAGGCGCTTTCCCAGGTGGGGATCCCTCAAGGCCTTCGAAGAAGGTGTATCGATGAGAACTCGAACTATGTTTAGGCTTCACTCTCGTCTCTTAGAGCCTGCTCCGGTCTTGCTCCACCCTTGTCTCGTCTCCGTCACCTGTGTCGTGTCTGTTGCCATGCCCTCTGATTGTTTCTAGGTGTTGCTAATTCATCATCGCTGGTAAAACGCCGAGCCAAGTCTCGATGTGTCTTGTTTACAGTTCTCTTAGCGCTTAGTCTTCGCTTGGACTGTCACCATGAGAGCCTAAATAAACCCAACGCTCGCACTTGGACCCTGCCTCCAGGCCTGCCTCTGGCTCCAGTGTGTGGTATTTACACTCTGCAAGTGTTGTAGTACTCTGCATTGTTAAGATTTGTTTGGAAACAAAAAGGTTACATTCTTGAAGCGACATTGGAAAGCTGTCCAGGGTTTGTCCTCTTGTGGAATGTTGGTAGACGGAGCCAAGTGAGGACACTCTCGGAAAAAGGCCTTTGGGGAGCTGGGCCTTTTCGGACTCTCTTATGCAGGGTCTATGGACCGTATGTGTTTACAGTGGTGCTGGGCACCCTAGACAATCCACAACTGACCAGTCAAGACTGAGGACCCGTGGTCCCTCATCTACCGAGCTAGTTTCGTCAACCTTTCGCTTTTCCTCTCGCTTTCCTCTCGCTTTCCTCTCGCTTTCGCGTTCCCTTTTGGTTAGGTGTTGAGGTAAAACTGAGCAGGTGCACTGGTAGGCTTGCCTGGCACTGGAACAACACAAGGTGCTGGGACGTTTCTTGAGCATCACGTTTCTTGCCACCAGAGAAGCTGAGACAGCACATGCTGCTCACCGCACCGGCCAGCCTTCAAGTGCCTCGCTGAGGCCCAGAGGGTAGAACTCATCCTCGATGTGGAGGCACCAAGGTAAGCGACTCAGCACTGCATCGTGGAGGAGGTTGAGGAAGCGACCACATACCCTGCAGCCACTCGAGCTGTGGAGGTACCTCACCGGACACTGCCCTCATCGACACTGGCTCTTCAGTGTCACTCGCAACCATTGACACTGAAGAATCTGACCACTGAAGTGACCACCCAATTCAAGTCCTGACGTTAGTTAGGTGGCTGCGCTTTGGTCAGTGCTTGACCAAGGCAGTGCACCATCAACAGCGCAGTGGATCACCAGAAAGCGGAAGGTGGTGGAAGGGAATGCCGCTACTACTGTCATCGTTCCCAGCAGGGACTTCACACGGGGAGGTTTATGGAATCCTATGGAGCTCTCTTGTCGCTCCACTCCAGCTCCGCTCCAGGGTCCCCCACATCTGCAGTGGAGGGCTGCCCATCAGGGTCAGAGCAATCTTGCTGGCCATAATTACCTGGTCAGCCCTGGGATACACATGTAGCCATACGGAGCCCCTGGGACAACGGATGCTCCAAACCGCAAGCCATAAAGACACCACCACACCAAAGCTATCTGCTGTCGTACGCTTCAGAGACTGTGTTGGGCCACCGGGATGCTTGACCCCTGACCCTTGTTTTGTGACATCATTGGCCCGAAACGAGTGCCAGGCTCAAGCAATCAAGGTGTGCCACGTGTATTAGCACGTAGCTGCTTCCTCTGTTGCCGTTTTTATCTTCTAAGGGGAAAGTAACAGCCAAAAACTTTTGACAGGCAGCGACGTTCCAGCTACGTTCCTTGGACATCTGCGTTTCCTATGTTGGCGTATGTGCGTTGCATTGTAGGCCTCTAAAAAAAATTCCCTCTCTGTTTCTCTGTGTCAAAGTAAGTCTCACAATATGACACCTTCTCTTTTCTCAGCTACACATCTCGCCGAAGAAGCTCTGAACCGATCACAAAACCTCAACGTGACGAACACAAGCCGTCCTGCTTCCTCACACACACTGGGCTTCACATGCGTACCCGCCAGAGCAAAAACCTGCCAGCCCGAGCGAGAAAGCGCTGGAAGATAAAGCGAGGGGAAGTGCCGCGAGATCAAAGCCAGACATGCTTTCAACCTGAAGCAGACGGCTGAAGGAAAAAGGAGAAGAGCTCGAGAAGTTTCAGGGGCTAAAACCGAACCCCTGCTAGCCGTCCGTGTTGGATAAACAAAGGCCGGGTCCACGGGTGGCCCTGAGACGAGCGCCACCCTTTCATGTGTGTTTACAGTAGCAGACGCCCATCGCTTGGTTCCCCCCAAGGATCCACTTCATCTCCAGAGAGGGGGAGAGTCTTGGAAGAGTCTGCCAGGACATCAAAGCTCAGATTAATCATTGATCGGCAAAACACTTTCACCCTACAACAGCTTCTCGAAGGGTGGAGGGCCTTTGTGGAGCTCGGCACGGTATGTGGTGAAGGTGCTACACCTGAAAAGACCATTTGAGGGGTATCATGGAAGACCAAACACTGAGAATCTTTCAGATCTGTATCATGTTCCATGTTCAAATATGGAAATTAAGCTGCAATGACCTACTCAGCCTGCAACGGTTTAACCCCGCCCATTTCCCCAGATGCGAGATGGAGTGTTGTAGCTGCACACAGTCTAGGAAGGTGTAGAGAGAACAAGTGAACGTTGCACTGTCGGGAACCTGGAAGCGGAACAGACCTAGTCTGAGATACCAGACGGTTCTCCGCTGAGTAATACCTTTGATGGCCTCTAGGGGGAACCAGCATTGAATGGGTGCTTCTCTTCTCATTGAAGGAAGTGGGGTGGTACTTCCTGGGGAGAACCTGGAGAGTGTTTGGGTTGAGTGGTTGGGGCTTAAGCTGAAAAACTCAGATGTGAGTACTTTGTGCTACTACGCTAATATGCTAACATGCTAGTATGCGCTGCTGATATGTAATGCCAATATGTTGATTAGCTTTACTCTAATGTAATGCTAACATGCTAGGCTAACATGCTAATAGTGTTACATGTATGTGCCACCTGTTTGTTTGTCTGGATGGCATGCCTGGAGCTCTGCAATACTTGTGTTGAACAGGACAATGGATTCTTCAAACCCCCACCCATAAAGAGACCACCACGCCAAAAGCTATCTGCTGTTGCATGCCTCAGAGGCTGTGTTGGGCCACCGGGATGCTTGACCCCTGACCCTTGTTGGCCTGAAATGGCCTTTTCTGGTTTCTTAAAGTAGCCAAAGTCTTTCCATTACCAACGTCTTTCCAAGTTCTGGTTCTGGAATGTTTCCTGCATCACAGGCAACCCCAAAGCCGAAGGACCCCATGCCTTACAGTTGTTCCTTGGATCAAACCGCCTTCAAAAAAAGTGTGATTTTAGATTTTTAGACTGACTCTTATTTTCATGGAGGCTTCAGGAAGGAGGCTAACAGGTGCTCTTTGTTTTTGGCTTCCAGGTGACCCTAGCCTGTGATGGATGTGATGGGACTCCATGGAGCCTAGCCTCTAGTTTCCTGAAGTAGCAGCCCACAACACAGTGGAGTGGGAAGAAGCTCCAGAACCAAGGATGGAAGGTTGGTAGATGGCAGACGATGCCACCCTTGAAGCTCAAACGGCTCTTCTTTGGTGGTTAAAGCTGGTTGCAACAGCAGGGGGTAGAAGGACCAGCCTTGCAGGCCCGGTTTGATCCCTTTGGCGTTTTGGTTACTGGTGCAGCTGCACAGCCAGCCTGGGAAAGTTGTCTGGCGAGTTTGTGGATGACTGACGTTAGGGGAGTCTGGATGTAGCCATATCAATGTTCAAACACACGTACATCAAAGAATTGCGAATTTGGTCCAGATTTGGTGGAGGCCTTCCCTGGCACAATTCCGAGGAGAATTCCCTGTAGACTGGGATTTTAGCCACCGCTGGTAGACCCGTATGACCGTATGCTTCCATACACCTGCAGATTCAGCTACTTCCTTCACACTATGGTCTTTGGCCACGCCCACATGCTCAGTCACTCCTATTAGCCAATCATTACCATCTTCTCTGGAGCGTTTTCCACACAAGGAACAGGACATTCCCTGCACTGTAGGACCTCTTCTCAATCTATGGTTCCCGTCACTCACACCCCATAGGGATTTACAGCCCCATCGTCCTCGTGCCGTGCCATCTGCAGGAGCCTGGAGGTACTACCACCTTAAACACACAAGGTGACTTCTACTTCTAATCAAATCTGAACTAACATGGGTGCCCGGCGGGGCGTCCCGACATTAGTGAAGGATGGGGACAGCTTAGCCATCAGTCAGCTTGATAACGCCTTGAACGTTTTCTAGGGTGCGGTATTAGTAACAGCTGATTGCCGACAGGCCTTTGGTTTATTTACAACTTTTAAAACGTGTGAGTCAATTTCTATAGATTTTGAGGCTCATCAGTGTTGAACAAATCCGCCGGCATCGATCCGGCCGCCGTTCTCACCCAAGCATGCCTGCTGGGCGTGTTCTCTCTGAGGCTGGTGTCGTGGACTCGGGTTTGGGGGAAAGGAGGCTACACCGTGTGTCTCTTGAGGCTCCTACGAGCTCCCATTAAAATCATGCTGGACACACACACCTCCTCGTAAGAAATGACACTCCTGGGCCTCAATCAGTGTAGTCTTCTCCCACACATAGACCACCCTCAGTCTCGGCTGTTGGGGGGTGGGGAGAGGGTGGGTGAGGGAAGGGAAGTAGAGGCATTACAGAGCACATCTGAACGAGAATGGCAACAGAAGCCTCGCACGCTGACTGCAGTGCAGTGTGGGCGAATGCTTTACATG
This sequence comes from Prochilodus magdalenae, assembly GCA_024036415.1. NCBI lineage: Eukaryota > Metazoa > Chordata > Actinopteri > Characiformes > Prochilodontidae > Prochilodus > Prochilodus magdalenae. The sequence goes on from JAMWET010004280.1 coordinate 76,079, forward strand.
GAAACGGCCGCGTGAGTATGAACAGTCATCACTCTTCAGGGCAAAATGCTGTTGTATGTAAATTCCGGGTGAAGGTTCAGCGTTGTGTTGTAATCACCGGAGCACTGACAAACAGAGCTTCTGATTTAGGAGGCTGCTCGATCCAGCGCTAATGACCAGCTGGCACACTTCACACTTCACTCATGTTCAGCAGAAATGCCCCATATACCACTTCTACTGTAGAATGTGAGCTTACTTGATTGAACCGCATATTGCAATATTGACTCAAGGTTTTGTATTTATTTACTTGTAAACCAATAATAATAATAATAATAATAATAATAATAATAATAATAATCATAAAAACTAAAAACAACTAAGCACTTCTAGTATTTATAGTCTGTGACGAATGAAAGTTAATAAAGTTAATAAAGATGAGCTTAGTTTAGTATGATGTAGTACAAAAGAGTAGAACACTGAATGATCTGGTGTAATAGAATGTTAGGTAGTATAGCAGAACACAGTACTGTACAATAGAAGTACAAGGAGTTTAGTATTGTACAGAATATTATAGAATATAGTACAGTACATATTTTATTGAGCAGAATACAGCAGTAGTACAGTATACAGCAGTATTAGTATAGAATATTACAGTATAGTGCAGAATGGTATATTACAATACAGTAGTATAGTAGTATAGAGTAGTATAGTACAGTACAGAATAGTATAGTGTTGTCATGAATGGTATAGTACAGAATGGAATCATATATATGTGTGTGTGTGTGTGTGTGTACAGAGTATTACAGTGTAGAATTACAGTATAGTACAGAATATCAGTATCAAATATTTCAGTATAGTATAGAATATTTCAGTATTCAGTATTTCAGTATAGTATGGAATATTTCAGTATAGTACAGAATATTTAATTATAGAACATTTCAGTATAGAATATTTTAGTATAGTACAGAATATTTCCGTATGGAATATTTCAGTATACAATATTTCAGTATAGTATGGAGTATTTCAGTTTAGAATATTTCGATATAGAATATTTCAGTATACAATATTTCAGTATAGTACGGAATATTTCAGTATAGAATATTTCAGTATAGTACAGAATTTTTCAGTATAGAACATTTCAGTATAGAATATTTTAGTATAGTACAGAATATTTCAGTATGGAATATTTCAGTATAGTATGGAATATTTCAGTATACAATATTTCAGTATAGTATAGAATATTTCATTATAGAATATTTCAGTACAGTACAAGATATTTTAGTATAGAATATTTTAGTATACAGTATTTCAGTATAGTATAGAATATTTCAGTACCGTACAGAATATTTCAGTACAGTACGAAATATTTCAGTATAGAATATTTCAGTATAGAATATTTCGGTATAGAATATTTCACTATAGTATGGAATATTTTAGTATAGAATATTTTGGTATAGAATATTTCAGTATAGAATATTTCAGTATAGTACGGAATATTTCAGTATAGAATATTTCAGTACAGTACGAAATATATCAGTATAGAATATTTCAGTATAGAATATTTCGGTATAGAATATTTCAGTACAGTACGAAATATTTCAGTATAGAATATTTCGGTATAGAATATTTCACTGTAGTATGGAATATTTTAGTATAGAATATTTCGGTATAGAATATTTCAGTATAGAATATTTCACTATAGTACGGAATATTTCAGTTTAGAATATTGCAGTATAATACAGAACATTTCAGTACAGGATATTTCAGTATAGTACAGAGTACTAGTAATAATGAGTGTGTGTGTTATGTCTAATTTTAATCAATTAAAAAATGTGACACTTTAACCCTCCCCCCTACTTGTTTTTTAACTAGTCCATGGAGAAAACCATCTGGCTTTTGGCCCCCAGGTCAGTTGTCTTTAAGACCCCTGGTTTGTGAGACTGCTATGGCCTTTGAAAATCTGAATAATTTAAGAGATGGAGTCTCATTACTGATCTAATCTGTGAGTAGCCAATACATTCCATTCGCCATCAGGAGAGAATTTGACTTGTCCTCTATAAATGCAGATACATATCACTGTTCCCTGGAAATGAGCTGTCCCACCCAAACTGTCAGAGAGTCCTACCAGCTTTTACAGGTGGCTCCCCTGAAGGCTTCAACTGTCACTGTCACAATGGAATATCTATTTCTGTCCATTCCTTTTCCTTTCCACTGCTGGCTGTACCCTACATGTTTCTGATAAACTGGCCAATCCGTTGCATGGGACTACTATTACTGGCTCAGCAGTGTAACTAGATTCCTGAGAGTTTCACCATGTACCGCCAGCCCTAGAGAAGCCAGTCTGTTAGTGCCCTCTTACGTGACCAGATGAATTCGTCCCTTGTTAACGGAGACAAAGCAGTGAACTCGTTCTTGGTGTTATTTTCATGGCCTGTCATGAAGGAACCACCCACGCCGAGGGTTTTACAGCTTTACGAGGAGTTTATGGCTGCATGATGGGCCGTGTCAGCCCACAAGGCGCTTTCGAGCCAGTGGGACAGCAACAGAGCGTGATAAGCCAAAGAAAACAGGCTCGTGTTTTAGCGATGGCTAATGCTGTAATAAACCTCCACTTTCTCCAAATGACACTTTATTAAGCTTTAGAGAAAGCACTTTAGCTTAATGTTGTTGTTCCTGAAATAAAGCTCTTGGCTGGAGGTTTCTGGTGGTGGAGAACTGGGCCTGCTGTCGCTATGTCAGTATCACTGCTGGGGGAAGTGTATGAACAGCAGATGCTCAGAAACTGACCAGTGAATCGGATGGAGGGGGGACTGAAACTGTGCAGGAGGTAATGGGCTTTAGGGAACTTGTGAGGTAGTGTAGCTGATAAAGCGTCCACAGAAAGTATGGGGTGTTTCCGATAAAGCGTCTAATACTTGAAAAAATATAGTGGCCAGTGAGGGCACGCACCATGTAGGTATTTCTAATAATGTGGACAGTAAATGAAAGTACCAGGTGGGTGTTTCTAATAAAGTGGCCAGTGAAAGCAATCACCATGTAGGTGTTTCTAATAAAGCGGCCAGTTAGTGGAAGAAGTACAAGGTGGGTGTTTCTAATAAAGTGGCCAGTGAGGGCAAGCACCACATAGGTGTTTCTAATAAAGTGGCCAGTGAACAAAAGTACAAGGTGGGTGTTTCTAATAAAGTGGCCAGTGAGTGGAACTCAAAGGTGGGTGTTTCTAATAAAGTGGCCGGTTAGTGGAAGAAGTACAAGGTGGGTGTTTCTAATAAAGTGGCCGGTTAGTGGAAGAAGTACAAGGTGGGTGTTTCTAATAAAGTGGCCGGTTAGTGGAGGAAGTACAAGGTGGGTGTTTCTAATAAAGTGGCCATTTAGTGAAAGAAGCACCAGGTAGGTGTTTCTAATAAAGTGGCCATGTATGAGGCAGTGGTTTGTTATATAGATGATGTGTGCTGGTTCTGCTGGACGTGTGCTCATTTAGAGCTTGCCAGAGTCTTGAGATCCGAGTGGAGGGCTTGCTGTAGCACGTGTCTAACTTTGTGCTGGCTTCCGGGCCCCAGATTAATTCCAGCACTAGACCTAAAAGGGTATTTTGAATAGATCCCACTGGATTAGCTCATACGGTGGTTGGGCAGTGAGTGGCGGTGCGAGCGAGTGTGAAAGCACGGCTATTGGATGTACGGGTGCACTCTGAGGTGGCACAGGATTGCAGAGTGGCTGGCTTCAACGTTATCGAAACCCGGGAAAGCTTTTAGACGTGACCTTCACACACACACGCACATACAGGATCAAAGGCAGCAAGGCAGATAAGAGCTTGACTGGGGGGAGATATGGAGAGAAGTAAGCTGAGATGGATGGTCTCTCTCTCTCTCACTCTCACTCTCACCCACCCCATCATACGCCAAGGAGACTCTCACATGAAAGACCAGGAATAAAAATCCATAAGCCCGTTTATGGAGACTCGTAGGACCGCCCAGACTGAGTCTATGGAGATAATGATAATGAATTCTTCCTGAAATGAACCTCCTAAAAGTGCATTGACGGCCGATGATGAAAGACTAATTAGCTGTCTAATTGTCCTCCGCTGAAGTACCGTAGACGTAGCAAAGCGTCGCTCATTAGCTTTGCTTCACTCTGCTTTAGCTGTACAGGGGTGTCATTTTCACCTACTGTAACTCAGCCTTACACGGCATCGTGCGCATGGGCTCATCACTCGTTACATAAAGGGTGGGAATTAGAATAACTAGAACAATGGAGTGATTACGCAGCAATAGGAGTCTATGGGAGGAACGAGGGATGTGTAAATGACATAGAGGAGTGTGGGTCGGTATGACTGTGGATGTGGAGTTTGGGGATCTGTTCTGAGTGAGTGCAGTTTGGTGGGTTAGGAAACAATAGGGTTTGGTATGGCTAAAAATGAATGGGAGCCTATGGGAGGAACGAGGGATGCATAAACCACACATAAAGGAGTGCGGGTCAGCATGCCTGTGGATGTGGAATTTGGGGATCTGTCCTGTGAGAGTGCAGTTTGGTGGGTTAGGAAACAATAGGGTTTGGTATGGCCAAAAATGAATGGGAGTCTATAGGAGGAACGAGGGATGAATAAAACACACATAGAGAAGTGCAGGTCAGGATGGCTGTGGATCTGCAGTTTGGGGATCAGCCCTGAGTGAGTGCAGTTTGGTGGCTGTAGGTTATAAAACAATTGGGTTTGGTAGGACTGAAAATGAATGGGAGTCTATGGGAGGAACGAGGGATGCATAAACCATACATAAAGGAGTGCGGGTCAGCATGCCTGTGGATGTGGAATTTGGGCATCTGCCCTGAGAAAGTGCAGTTTGGTTGGTTAGGAAACAATAGGGTTTGGTATGGCCAAAAATGAATGGGATTCTATAGGAGGAACGAGGGATGAATAAAACACACATAGAGGAGTGTGAGTCAGTATGGTTGTGGATGTGGAGTTTGAGGATCTGCCCTGAGTATGTGCAGTGTGGTTGGCAGTAGGTTACAAGAAACAACAGGGTTTGGGTGCATCCAATAATACATGGGAGTCTATGGGAGGAACGAGGGATGCATAAACCACACATAAAGGAGTGTGGGTCAGCATGCCTGTGGATGTGGAATTTGGGGATCTGTCCTGTGAGAGTGCAGTTTGGTGGGTTAGGAAACAATTGGGTTAGGTATGGCCAAAAATGAATGGGAGTCTATGGGAGGAATGAGGGATGTGTAAAGGACACAGAGGAGTGCGGGTCAGTATGACTGTGGATGTGGAGTTTGGGGATCTGTCCTGAGAGAGTGCAGTTTGGTGGGTTAGGAAACAATTGGGTTTGGTAGGGCTAAAAATGAATGGGAGTCTATGGGAGGAATGACGGATGAATAAACCACACATAGAGGAGTGCGGGTCAGTATGGTTGTGAATGTGGAGTTTGGGGATCTGTCCTGAGTATGTGCAGTGTGGTTGGCAGTAGGTTACAAGAAACAACAGGGTTTGGGTGCATCCAATAATACATGGGAGTCTATGGGAGGAACGAGGGATGCATAAACCACACATAGAGGAGTGCGGGTCAGGATGGCTGTGGATGTGGAGTTTGGGGATCTATCCTGACAGAGTGCAGTTTGGTGGGTTAGGAAACAATTGGGCTTGGTATGGCCAAAAATGAATGGGAGTCTATGGGAGGAATGACTGATGAATAAACCACACATAGAGGAGTGCGAGTCAGTATGGTTGTAGATGTGAAGTTTGGGGATCTATCCTGAGAGAGTGCAGTTTGGTGGGTTAGGAAACAATTGGGCTTGGTATGGCCAAAAATGAATGGGAGTCTATGGGATGAACGAGGGATGAATAAAACACACATAGAGGAGTGCAGGTCAGGATGGCTGTGGATATGCAGTTTGGGGATCTACCCTGAGTGAGTGCAGTTTGGTGGCTGTAGGTTATAAAACAATTGGGTTTGGTAGGACTAAAAATGAATGGGAGTCTATGGGAGGAACAAGGGATGCATAAACCACACATAAAGGAGTGTGGGTCAGTATGATTGTGGATGTGGAATTTGGGGATCTGTTCTGAGTGAGTGCAGTTTGGTGGGTTAGGAAACAATAGGGTTAGGTATGGCCAAAAATGAATGGGAGTCTATGGGAGGAATGAGGGATGTGTAAATGACACAGAGGAGTGCGGGTCAGTATGGCTGTGGATGTGGAGTTTGGGGATCTGCCCTGAGTATGTGCAGTGTGGTTGGCAGTAGGTTACAAGAAACAACAGGGTTTGGGTGCATCCAATAATAAATGGGAGTCTATGGGAGGATAGAGGGATGAATAAACCACACATAGAGGAGTGCGGGTCAGTATGTCTGTAGTGGAGATCTGTCCTGAGTAAGTGCAGTTTGGTGGCTGTAGGTTATGAAACAATAGGGTTTGGTAGGACTGACAATGAATGGAGTCTATGTTAGGAACAAGGGATTAATAAACCACACATGGAGGAGTGCAGGTCAGTATGGGTGTGGATGTGGAGTTTGGGGATCTGTCCTGAGTGAGTGCAGACCTGACCTTGACTCGGACTCGCTCAGGGGCCCCAGGCCAGTGGGATGATTGAATGTCCTTTATAGCCCTATAGCAGTGTAAGTAAAACGTATATGCTAATAATTAGCATCATGCTAACATGGCACCTATCGTACTATTTAGCCCGTAACTCTGTCACTTCAACGTCACACGGTATCAGGAACGTGAAACTCACTGCCTGAGGACACCTGTCAAAAAGGAAGGAATGTTTATTTGTCCAAACATCAGTTTATGTCCACAGTGATGCTACTGAACAGATCGTCTTTGATTTGGACTGTGAATGAAGCATGGCTGCGGCGTAATCTCCCCGCTGAAGCTTGCTGTGACTGACACAGTTCGCTGTTGCCGAGATTGACGCCGTCCCCGAAGTCTATCAGGCAGAATGGAGGAAAGCAATTAGGAGATAACATTCAACCGGGAAAAACGCATGTGCGATTGCATGGTGGGGGGAGGCGGGAACCGGGCCTGCGTGTGCGGAGATCGATACACCTGGCAGACGAATGGTTTCTCGTTGGGCTCTTAGGAGATGTGAGTTTGGATAATGAAACTGGATCCACCTCCGCAAACCACGTCCTCCTGAACTCTCTCTCTGTGGAGTCTGGAGATGTTTGTCTGGTGGAAGCGGCACTTTTGGTGTCTCTTAAGCGGGGTGGAGAAATGAGCAGATCAAAGGCGCCACGTTCTACCGAGCCGAAGAGGGAGGCACTCTGTATTCTGTGTTACTGCGAGTAAACATTTCCCGATGAATGGACCACTGGCGGTACCGAGGCACTTCAGGTGCCAGTCTGTGTAATTTATAATGTAAACATTCAGAGTGGGCTTGGAGTGAAATGGTTCGGGGGTCACCAGATATTTTCATCAGCATGTTACACCTCAGAGACTCAGGACTGGACTTGGACACGCGACTCAGAAGGTCATGACTTGGTCTTGACTTGCTATTTAGAGATTTGAGTCCTCTGAAACCTCAGACTTAATACTCGACTTGGACTCGCACCTCAGAGACCTGCTCCTCGACTTGGACTCGCACCTCAGAGACCTGATCCTCAACTTGGACTCGCACCTCAGAGACCTGATCCTCAACTTGGACTCGCACCTCAAAGACCTGATCCTCAACTTGGACTCGCACCTCAGAGCCTGATCCTCGTCATGGACTCGCACCTTAGAGACCTGATCCTTAACTTGGACTCGCACCTCAAAGACCTGATCCTCGATTTGGATTGCACCTCAGAGACCTGATCCTCAACTTGGACTCGCACTTCAGAGACATGATCCTCAACTTGGACTCGCACCTTAGAGACCTGATCCTTGACTTGGACTCGCACCTCAAAGACCTGATCCTCGATTTGGACTCGCACCTCAGAGACCTGATCCTCAACTTGGACTCGCACTTCAGAGACATGATCCTTAACTTGGACTCGCACCTCAAAGACCTGATCCTCGACTTGGACTCGCACCTCAAAGACCTGATCCTCGACTTGGACTCGCACCTCAGAGATCTGATCCTCGACTTGGACTCGCACCTCAGAGACCTGATCCTCGACTTGGACTCGCACCTCAGAAACCTGATCCTCGACTTGGACTTGCACCACGGAGACCTGATCCTCGACTTGGACTCACACCTCAGAGACCTGATACTTCACTTGGACTCGCACCTCAGAGACCTGATCCTCGACTTGGACTCGCACCTCAGAGACCTGATCCTCGACTCGCACCTCAGAGACCTGATCCTCGATTTGAACTCGCACCTCAGAGACCTGATCCTCGACTTGGACTCGCACCTCAGAGACCTGATCCTCGACTTGGACTCGCACCTCAGAGACCTGATCCTTGACTTGGACTCACACCTCAGAGACCTGATCCTCGACTTGGACTCGCACCTCAGAGACCTGATCCTCGACTTGGACTCGCACCTCAGAGACCTGATCCTCGACTTGGACTCGCACCTCAGAGACCTGATCCTCGACTTGGACTCGCACCTCAGAGACCTGATCCTCGATTTGGACTCGCACCTCAGAGACCTGATCCTCGACTTGGACTCGCACCTCAGAGACCTGATCCTCGACTTGGACTCGCACCTCAGAGACCTGATCCTCGACTTGGACTCGCACCTCAGAGACCTGATCCTCGATTTGAACTCGCACCTCAGAGACCTAATCCTTGATTTGGACTCGCACCTCAAAGCCTGATCGTCGATTTGGATTGCACCTCAGAGACCTGATCCTCGACTTGGACTCGCACCTCAGAGACCTGATCCTCGATTTGGACTCACACCTCAGAGACCTGATACTCCACTTGGACTCGCACCTCAGAGACCTGATCCTCGATTTGGACTTGCACCTCAGAGACCTGATCCATGACTTGGACTCACACCTTAGAGACCTGATCCTCAATTTGGACTTGCACCTCAGAGACCTGATCCTTGACTCGGACTCACACCTCAGAGACCTGATACTCCACTTGGACTCGCACCTCAGAGACCTGATCCTCGATTTGGACTCGCACCTCAGAGACCTGATCCTTGACTTGGACTCACACCTCAAGAGACCTGATCCTTGACTTGGACTCGCACCTCAGAAACCTGATCTTTGACTCACACCTCAGAGACCTGATCCTCGATTTGGACTCGCACCTCAGAGACCTGATCCTCGACTTGGACTCGCACCTCAGAGACCTGATCCATGACTTGGACTCTCACCTCAGAAATCTGATTCTCGACTTGGACTTGCACCACGGAGACCTGATCCTCGACTTGGACTTGCACCTCAGAGACCTGATCCTTGACTCGGACTTGCACCTTAAAGGCTGATCCTCGACTTGGACTTGCACCTCAGAGACCTGATCCTTGACTCGGACTTGCACCTCAGAGACCTGATCCTCGACTTGGACTTGCACCTCAGAGACCTGATCCTCGACTTGGACTTGCACCTCAGAGACCTGATCCTCGACTTGGACTTGCACCTCAGAGACCTGATCCTCGACTTGGACTCGCACCTCAGAGACCTGATCCTCGACTTGGACTCGCACCTCAGAGACCTGATCCTCGACTTGGACTCGCACCTCAGAGACCTGATCCTCGACTTGGACTCGCACCTTAGAGACCTGATCTATAACTTGGACTCACACCTCAGAGACCTGATCCTCGACTCGGACTCGCACCTCAGAGACCTGATCCTCGATTTGGACTCGCACCTCAGAGACCTGATCCTCAACTTGGACTCGCATCTCAGAGACCTGATCCTCGATTTGGACTCGCACCTCAGAGATCTGATCCTCGGCTTGGACTGGCACCTCAGAGCCTGATCCTCGACTTGGACTCGCACCTCAGAGACCTGATCCTTGGCTTGGACTCGCACCTCAGAGACCTGATCCTCGACTCGCATTCGCACCTCAGAGACCTGATCCTCGACTTGGACTCGCACCTCAGAGACCTGATCCTCGACTTGGACTCGCACCTCAGAGACCTGATCCTCAACTTGGACTCGCACTTCAGAGACCTGATCCTCGACTTGGACTCGCACTTCAGAGACATGATCCTCGACTTGGACTCGCACCTCAGAGACCTGATCCTTGACTTGGACTCGCACCTCAGAGATCTGATCCTCGACTTGGACTCGCACCTCAGAGATCTGATCCTCGGCTTGGACTTGCACCTCAGAGATCTGATCCTCGGCTTGGACTCGCACCTCAGAGACCTGATCTATAACTTGGACTCGCACCTCAGAGACCTGATCCTCGATTTGGACTCGCACCTCAGAGACCTGATCCATGACTTGGACTCGCACCTCAGAGATCTAATACTCGACTTGGACTCGCACCTCAGAGCCTGATCCTCGATTTGGACTTGCACCTCAGAGACCTGATCCTCGACTCTGACTCGCACCTTAAAGCCTGATCCTCGATTTGGACTTGCACCTCAGAGACCTGATCCTCAATTTGGACTTGCACCTCAGAGACCTGATCCTTGACTCGGACTCACACCTCAGAGACCTGATACTCCACTTGGACTCGCACCTCAGAGACCTGATCCTCGACTTGGACTCGCACCTGAGAGACCTGATCCTCGACTTGGACTTGCACCTTAGAGACATGATCCTCGATTTGAACTTGCACCTCAGAGACCTGATCCTCGACTTGGACTCGTACCTCAAAGCCTGATCCTCGACTTGGACTCGTACCTCAAAGCCTGATCCTCGACTTGGATTTGCACATCAGAGACCTGATCCTCGATTTGGACTCACACCTTAAAGGCTGATCCTCGACTTGGACTCGCACCTCAGAGACCTGATCCTCAATTTGGACTCGCACATCAGAAACCTGATCCTGGACTTGGACTCACACCATGGAGACCTGATCCTCGACTTGGACTCACACCATGGAGACCTGATCCTCGACCTTAAAGACCCGATCCTCGACTTGGACTTGCACATCAGACCTGTTCAGACCTGAACCTGAAGACCTGTCCAAGACTTGCACCTTAAGACTCGTCTTGGACTTCAACCTTCAAAACTTGAGACCTGCCTCTCCGAGAGGCCAGACTTGGTGCAGATGTTGTTTGTGTAGATCTGAATGTGCTCCACTGTAAAACCGAAGTGTCTCAGTTCCTGAAATACTGACCGGAGTAAGCGCCTAACGCGGTTCTTCGGAATCATCGTGGGAACGTTAAATCATCAGCGCTTGTTCAGTCTTACAGAACCACCATTAGAAGGAGCCGAGCCCATTGTTACTGCCTGTCACTGATCTGTTTTTCCATTCGCTCTTATGCCAAACAGGCCGACGTTTAAACCGTTACCCGGCGATAACTCCTCCCGCTCCCGCCAGGCGGGTCTCGGAGAGGCGGTAAATAAGGCCAGGCGTCAGTCAATGCCGGAGCTGCTGGGAGCGCAGCGTTCCGATATGACTAATGATTAATAGTCACCGTTTCCAGTTCAGGGTGATAAAAAGCAAACGGCTGAACCGCAGCTGCGCCTCGGAGTCAGCTCTTTCTGAAGCCGTACATCTAGAGTCAGACACCAGAGTCAGCAACGCCGATACAGCAGCCTCCTGCCTCTCCTCCGGCTCTCCTACTGTCTCTCCTCTGCTCTCTGTCTCTATCATACTGCCTCTCCTCCGCTCTCTGTCTGTCTTACTGCCTCTTATCTGCTCTCTCTGTCTCCATCTTACTGCCTCTCCTCCACTCTCTGTCTCTCTCCTACTGTCTTACCTCCGCTCTCTGTCTTACTGTCTCTCCTCCGCTCTCTGTCTTACTGTCTCTCCTCCGCTCTCTGTCTCTCTCCTACTGTCTCTCCTCCGCTCTCTGTCTGTCTTACTGCCTCTTATCTGCTCTCTCTGTCTCCATCTTACTGTCTCTCCTCCGCTCTCTGTCTCTCTCCTACTGTCTCTCCTCCGCTCTCTGTCTCTCTCCTACTGTCTCTCCTCCGCTCTCTGTCTCTCTCCTACTGTCTCTCCTCCGCTCTCTGTCTTACTGTCTCTCCTCCGCTCTCTGTCTCTCTCCTACTGTCTCTCCTCCGCTCTCTGTCTGTCTTACTGCCTCTTATCTGCTCTCTCTGTCTCCATCTTACTGCCTCTCCTCCGCTCTCTGTCTCTCTCCTACTGTCTTACCTCCACTCTCTGTCTCTGTCTTACTGTCTCTCATCTGCTCTCTCTGTCTTACTGCCTCTCCCCTGCTCTCATTCTCTCCATCTCTGTCTCTTCTCCACTCTCTATCTCTCCATCACTGCTTCTCCTCCGCTCTCTGTCTGTCTTACTGTCTCTCCTCCATTTTCTGTCTTACTACCTCTCCTCCGCTCTCTGTCTGTTATACTGCCTCTCCTCCACTCTCTCTCTCTCTCTCTCTCTCTCTCCATCTCTGTCTCTCCTCCGCTCTCTATCTCTCCATCACTGCCTCTGCTCCACTCTCTCTGTGTCTTACTGTCTCTTGTCCTCTCTCTCTATCATACTGCCTCTCCTCCACTCTCTCTGTCTCTGTTTTACTGCCTCTCCTCTGCTCTCTCTCTCTCCATCTCTGTCTCTCCTCCGCTCTCTGTCTTACTACCTCTCCTCCGCTCTCTGTCTCTGTCATACTGCCTCTCCTCCACTCTCTCTCTCCATCTCTGTCTCTCCTCCACTCTCTGTCTCTGTCTTACTGCCTCTCCTCCACTCTCTCTCTCTCTCCATCTCTGTCTCTCCTCCGCTCTCTTTCTCTATCTTACTGTCTTTCCCCCGCTCTCTCTGTCTCTGTCTTACTGCCTCTCCTCTGCTCTCTCTGTCTGTCTTACTGCCTCTCCTCTGCTCTCTATCTCTCCATCTCTCTCTCCTCTCTCTCCATCACTGCTCTCTCTGTCTCTCTTACTGTCTCTCCTCCTCTCTCTGTCTCCATCTCTATCTCTCCTCCACTCTCTATGTATCCATCACTGTCTCTCCTCCACTCTCTATCTGCCTGCTTACTGCTTCTCCTCTGCTCTCTCTGTCTGTGTCTCTCCTCTGCTCTCTCTCTCCATCACTGCCTCTCCTCCATGCTCTCTCTGTGTGTCTTACTGCCTCTCCTCCGCTCTCTTTCTCTCCATCTCTGTTTCTCCTCCACTCTCTATCTCTCCATCACTGCCTCTGCTCCGCTCTCTCTGTCTGTGTCTTACTGCCTCTCTTCCTCTCTCTATCTCTCCATCTCTGTCTCTCCTCCACTCTCTGTCTCCATTTCTGTCTCTCCTCCACTCTCTATCTCTCCATCACTGTCTCTCCTCCACTCTCTATCTCTCCATCACTGTCTCTCCTCCACTCTCTATCTGCCTGTCTTACTGCCTCTCCTTTGCTCTCTATCTCTCCATCTCTGTCTCTCCTCTGCTCGCTCTCTCCATCACTGCCTCTGCTCCGCTCTCTCTGTCTGTCTTACTGTCTTTCCCCCGCTCTCTCTGTCTCTGTCTTACTGCCTCTCCTCTGCTCTCTCTGTCTGTCTTACTGCCTCTACTGCCTCTCCTCGTCTCTGTCCTCTCTTCTCTCTCTCCATCTCTCCTCACTGCCTCTCTCGTCACTCCACTGCTCCGCTCTCTCTGTCTCTCTTACTGTCTCTCCTCCTCTCTCTGTCTCCATCTCTGTCTCTCCTCCACTCTCTATCTCTCCATCACTGTCTCTCCATCACTGTCTCTCCTCCAGTCTCTATCTACCTGTCTTACTGCCTCTCCTCCGCTCTCTTTCTCTCCATCTCTGTTTCTGCTCCACTCTCTATCTCTCCATCACTGCCTCTGCTCCGCTCTCTCTGTCTCTGTCTTACTGCCTCTCCTTCGCTCTCTCTGTCTGTGTCTTACTGCCTCTCTTCCTCTCTCTATCTCTCCATCTCTGTCTCTCCTCTGCTCTCTCTCTCCATCACTGCCTCTCCTCCATGCTCTCTCTGTCTGTCTTACTGTCACTCCTCCTCTCTCTGTCTCCATTTCTGTCTCTCCTCCACTCTCTATCTGCCTGTCTTACTGCCTCTCCTACACACTCTATCTCTCTATCTGTCTCTCTTGCGCTCTGTGTCTCTTACTGTCTGCCCTCTGCTCTCTCTCTTTCCATCGCTGCCTCTTCTCCACTCTCTATCTATCCACCTCTCTCTCCTCTACTCGCTATCTGTCTTTTTCTTACTGTCTCTGCTCTCTCTGTCTCTCCTCCATTCCTGCCCCTCTCCACCTCCTGTCTGTCTCTCCTTCGCCCTCACTCTCCACTTCTCTCTATCTCTGTCTTAATGTCTCTCCTACGCTCTCTATCACTGTCTTATTCTCTCTGCCTCTCTTCCTCTCCCTCTGTCTTACAACCTCTCTACCTCTATCTGTCTCTCCTCTCTCTGCCTTACTGTATCTCTACCTCTTTTCTTCTGTTCTGTTCTGTCTCTCTCTCTTTCTCTCTCTCTCTCTCTCTCTCTTTCTGTCTCTCTCTTTTTCCCCCTCTCTCTCTCTCTCTCTCCTTCTCCCTCTCTCTCTCTCTCCCTCCCTCTTTCTCTCTCTCTCTTACTCTCACTCTCTCTCTCTCTCTCTCTCTCTCTCTCTCTCTCTCTCTCCTTTAGTGAGTTGTAAACAGCTCTGCAGTAATGGTCTCTCTCTCTCTCTCTCTCTCTCTCTCTCTCTCTCTCTCTCTCTCTCTCTCTCTCTCTCTCTCTCTCCTGTAGTGAGTTGTAAACAGCTCTGCAGTAATGGTCTCTCTCTCTCTCTCTCTCTCTCTCTCTCTCTCTCTCCTGTAGTGAGTTGTAAACAGCTCTGCAGTAATGGTCTCTCTCTCTCTCTCTCTCTCTCTCTCTCTCTCTCCCTCTCTCTCTCTCTCTCTCTCTCTCTCTCTCTCTCTCTCTCTCTCTCTCTCTCTCTCTCTCTCTCTCTCTCCTGTAGTGAGTTGTAAACAGCTCTGCAGTGATGGTTTTCTGTGTGAATCAGGCCGTGGTCCTGTTAGATTCTGTAAACCTGATTGGTGGCTTATCTCCTCTACTCGTCTTTATTGCCTTATCTGCCTTTTATTCACTTCATTTTGCCAAACAAAGATTGCACCGCGCTCTCCTCCATTCCGCTACAAAATGGACCAATCTAATCCTGGCGCCTTTCAGCGTCCGTATCAGCCGGTACAGTGGCCAGGCAGGAGTCCAATTTCAGGACTCGCACAAAAGTGTTTTCAGAGGAGGTCAGACGGGCTGACCTCCCCATCACCGTGTTAATAACCGAAGTTTAACGCCAGCGGACTGCATTCATCTGCTTCCTCTACATCTCCTGGTTAATTTCCACCCAGCTTTGCCACGCCAGTGGAACTGCAGGCTGGGTTACCTTCCCACCAAACCCGGCCTGGGTCAGATGTGTTAAGTCATGTCCCTCTGTGATTCTCCAGGGCAGATGGCCACACACTCTGAAAACCGAAGCATATTAAACATCAGGGATCCAGAACCGCACCCACACATCTAGTTCAGTGTTTGTGTTGATGTTGGTGTACAGTAACTCAGTAAGTGTAATGTGTTAGTGTGCTGTAAGTAGTGTGTTGGTGTACAGTAACTCAGTAAGTGTAATGTTAGTCTGCTGTAAGTAGCGTGTTGGTGTACAGTAACTCAGTAAGTGTAATGTGTTAGTGTGCTGTAAGTAGCGTGTTGGTGTGCAGTAACTCAGTAAGTGTAGTGCGTTAGTGTGCTGTAAGTAGTGTGTTGGTGTACAGTAACTCAGTAAGTGTAATGTGTTAGTGTGCTGTATGTAGTGTGTTGGTGTACAGTAACTCAGTAAGTGTAATGTGTTAGTGTGCTGTAAGTAGTGTGTTGGTGTACAGTAACTCAGTAAGTGTAATGTGTTAGTGTGCTGTAAGTAGTGTGTCGGTGTACAGTAACCCAGTAAGTGTAATGTGTTAGTGTACTGTAAGTAGTGTGTTGGTGTACAGTAACTCAGTAAGTGTAATGTGTTAGTGTGCTGTAAGTAGTGTGTTGGTGTACAGTAACTCAGTAAGTGTAATGTGTTAGTGTACTGTAAGTAGTGTGTTGGTGTACAGTAACTCAGTAAGTGTAATGTGTTAGTGTGCTGTAAGTAGTGTGTTGGTGTACAGTAACTCAGTAAGTGTAATGTGTTAGTGTGCTGTAAGTAGTTGTGTTTGGTGTACAGTAACTCAGTAAAGTGTAATGCGTTAGTGTGCTGTAAGTTAGTGTGTTGGTGTGCACAGTAACTCAGTAAGTGTAATGCGTTAGTGTGCTGTAAGTAGTGTGTTGGTGTACAGTAACTCAGTAAGTGTAATGCGTTAGTGTACTGTAAGTAGTGTGTTGGTGTACAGTAACTCAGTAAGTGTAATGTGTTAGTGTACTGTAAGTAGTGTGTTGGTGTACAGTAACTCAGTAAGTGTAATGCTTTAGTGTGCTGTAAGTAGTGTGTTGGTGTACAGTAACTCAGTAAGTGTAATGTTAGTGTGCTGTAAGTAGCGTGTTGGTGTACAGTAACTCAGTAAGTGTAATGCGTTAGTGTGCTGTAAGTAGCGTGTTGGTGTACAGTAACTCAGTAAGTGTAATGCGTTAGTGTGCTGTAAGTAGTGTGTTGGTGTACAGTAACTCAGTAAGTGTAATGTGTTAGTGTGCTGTAAGTAGTGTGTTGGTGTACAGTAACTCAGTAAGTGTAATGTGTTAGTGTGCTGTAAGTAGCGTGTTGGTGTACAGTAACTCAGTAAGTGTAATGTGTTAGTGTACTGTAAGTAGTGTGTTGGTGTACAGTAACTCAGTAAGTGTAATGTGTTAGTGTGCTGTAAGTAGTGTGTCGGTGTACAGTAACTCAGTAAGTGTAATGTGTTAGTGTGCTGTAAGTAGTGTGTCGGTGTACGGTAACTCAGTAAGTGTAATGTGTTAGTGTACTGTAAGTAGTGTGTTGGTGTACGGTAACTCAGTAAGTGTAATGTGTTAGTGTGCTGTAAGTAGTGTGTTGGTGTACGGTAACTCAGTAAGTGTAATGTGTTAGTGTACTGTAAGTAGTGTGTTGGTGTACAGTAACTCAGTAAGTGTAATGTGTTAGTATGCTGTAAGTAGTGTGTTGGTGTACAGTAACTCAGTAAGTGTAATGTGTTAGTATGCTGTAAGTAGTGTTTTGGTGTACAGTAGCTCAGTAAGTGTAATGTGTTAGTGTACTGTAAGTAGCGTGTTGGTGTACGGTAACTCAGTAAGTGTAATGTGTTAGTGTGCTGTAAGTAGTGTGTCGGTGTACGGTAACTCAGTAAGTGTAATGTGTTAGTGTGCTGTAAGTAGTGTGTTGGTGTACGGTAACTCAGTAAGTGTAATGTGTTAGTGTGCTGTAAATAGCGTGTTGGTGTACAGTAACTCAGTAAGTGTAATGTGTTAGTATGCTGTAAGTAGTGTGTTGGTGTACAGTAGCTCAGTAAGTGTAATGTGTTAGTGTACTGTAAGTAGCGTGTTGGTGTACAGTAACTCAGTAAGTGTAATGTGTTAGTGTACTGTAAGTAGTGTGTTTGTGTACATAGATTGGGAAGAGGTGCTACAGTGCAGGGAATGTCTCGTTCCATGTCTGGAAAATGGAGGGGACTTACAGTTTGTCCAGTGACCTTGCACTGGCTTTCCTCGCTGATGGGATTGAACATCAGGTGGGCTGCTGCTACATTCCTGATTCTCCTGCTTCAGACACGGATTACATTGAACACTCCTTTCCATTCTTCTCCAAAACAGCCCAATCTAATCCTGCCCTGTTCAATGGCTATAGCATCCAGTACAGTGCAGGAGTGCAATTTCAGATGCTTTCAGAGGAGGTCTAGCTGGGGGGAGCGCTCCACTTCCTGGGAACATTGGATTTGAAGATGGAGGTCTGGTTAAAAAAGTAACAAATCCTATTTAAAGACCTCCAGGTGAGTCACTGGTAGGTACAGACTAAGTAGCTCCTTTTAGTAGAAGGCCTAGTTTTCTGATTGGACTAAGAAATAAGGACCTCTTGGTATGTGACAGATCAAGTTGACATGTGATGTGGCAGGTCAAGTTGACATACCGTCTATGTCAGGTGACATCAGAACACCCACTGGCCACTTCGGAAGTCCACCTCCATGTATCTAGACTCCATTATCCATGTTATCAGCTCCACTGACCAAATACAACACACTGTAGTTTCTTCAATGGTCAGGACCCCCACAGGACCACCACAAAGCAGGTATTATGTGGGTGGTGAATCATTCCCATAGCTCCAGTGATGCTTTACATCCTGATAGTTCCGCCCCGGTCCACTGTAAGTGCTACTATTGGGGAATGGAAGCATCTAGGAGAAGCAACAGCTCGGCCGCAAAGGCTAGACCATGGTAGACCATGCACACCCACGGACTGGGGCTGATATCTCCAATCTCCAACCACTGTTGCATCATGACATAGTTCTAAACTGCCTCTGGAAGAAGGATCAGCACAGGAATAGGCAGCTTCATGAAATGGGTCTCCATGGCCGAGCAGCCTAAGATCACTATGTGCAATGCCAAGTGTCGGCTGGAGTGGTGTAAATGACTCACGCTTCACCATCTGGCAGTCTGATGGAGGAATCTGGGTCCAGGAGAATTCTCCCTACCGGAATGCAGAGTGCCAACAAGTGAAGTGTGGTGGAGGGGGGATGATATCCTGATGGTGTTTTCAGCGTTCCAGTCAAGCCAACTCCATTAAGTCATGATCTGAGGAGTTTGGTGTGGAGGAGATCCAGTGGCCTGCAGAGATCCTCCACTGAACACCTATTGGCTGAACTGGAACGTCGATTGCAATCAACGTTTGTTCTCTTTTGACGGAATCGGGACAAACACCCACAAACACACTCCAAAACTTCTGGAAAGCCGTCGCAGAAGAGCTGAGGCCAGTATAGCTGCAGTGGGGGCCAAAACCACCATACCGCCCATGGTTTTGTGGGTGGGTTTATGTGGTTAAGGCTTAGCAACACTGCCCTACACTAAAGTGTTACTGTCCATAGGTTTGACTAACACTGTGGACGCACAATGTCCTTAAAGCGAAGAGAACTTTACCAGCGCATGCACACCATCTCCGTAAAAACACTAGAAAATGAATTCCCCCTCTCCGCGGCCAATAATCCCGCGCCCGGCGAGCGCACAGTAAAGGGAAAAAGTAATCCAATATATTGCTCCTGTTATCAGCAGACGGCGAGTTATGACAGTAATATTGCTTTATTATTTTTATGATGTGTTGGAATGAGAATGAGGCGAGGACGCCATTCTATTTTACTCTTTAACACGCGACGGCCGCCTTATCGCCCTCGCGCAGTGGTCTGTCTCCGTGCTGACGGACTGGTTTCTGGTTTAATAATACAGTCACAGTTAAAAGTTTGGACACACCAACTTTCCTTATTCCTACTGTCTTCTACAATGAGACAGCGGAGACCAGACGAAAACAACAACATCCGCTCTAGAGGGAAATTATGTACGGGGAACAGGCTGCTTTACTGAGTTGGTTCAGCCATTATGTGCTCGAGTCGGTGCCCATATATTGCAGATGAGTGTTGCCTCTTGTTTGTGGATCATTTCAGTTCACTCGCTGTCCTCGTCCACCTTGAGGAGCCAACTTACTTTCTAATGTACACAGGGGGAAAAAGGCTAGCCTGAAATTTCGCTTTGCACTGGTGTACCAGTGAGTAGCATAACAACGCAAGACTAACAGATCAAGTGTTTATTTATATCCTCCAATAAGTTACACCGTGGACATCACTCTGGGACATCATCAGCCCTTCAACCAGCATGTCATGTCCACCATGAGGACAGTCCACCATGTTTTCCAAACCGAACTCTTGGCTGTAGTATGGTATAATGGGATTGTCCTTGCTGGGAAAGATACAGTACCAGGCATCCATCTCCTGGGCACCAGTCATGTGTGTCAGACACAACAGTGGCCGAGTCCTACATCCTGGCAGGGACTGCAAGAGATGGCGGGAAGACATTGGAAGGCGCAAGTGGGATGGTGACCAAGCATGTAACCCACCCATGCAGTGAAACACAAACATAGACACACTAGTGAACACACCTTCACTAAGGCGGGCAGTGGGCACACTTGTCTGGAGCAGTGGGCAGATTTATTTATGGTACCCGGGGAGCAGTTGGGCCTTGCTCAAGGGTACAGTGGTAATGTCCCATCAGTTCAGGTACTTGAATCAGGTAGTTCTCAGTCACAAAGCCAGTTCCCAAACCTCCTGGCCCAGAGGTGGGCGAAGGCAGGCCTTGTGGCCTCACTGATCAAGGCTGCCATGTAGGATTTGGACACCACCTTCCTGCCACCCATAACAACTGTCATTGATGCCAGGGGGCCAAGCACCAAGTTGTGAATGGTTCAAGTTTCAAACTCGGCCACGCATATGAGGTAAGCAAGGACGGGACTCATGGCTGTACATGTCTGTATGGGACTCTCCCAGGGACCAGGATCACCCTGCCCTATATCAGGGGTGGGATTGAGAAGGGTCAAGCCCCCCAGTATTGCACTGTGGAGCAAAGGAACGGTCTAGAGGTCTGGAGCGATGGAGCTCCATCCAGTACCTTTGGGATTTCGCGTTCCAGAAGTGGTCCAGAACTCTTCGTCCACCATTAGTACTTTTAATGTTCCACTGGTTAAATGCAATCAAATCCTCACAGCAATGCTCAAACTTCTGTAGTACTTAACAGCTGTTTAAACTGGTAACTAATTGGAGGGTACATGTCTGTACACGTTTGACTGAGACGTAGTTGGTCCAGAAGTGCCAGTATAAAAGTTTTTCCACAGCGTTTCTGAAAAGGTTAGAGTCCGTATTTGAATTGGAGCAGACTTTCCAGCAGAATGTCCTTGCCAAAGGTGTTTTGAGCCGAGAAATGAAATGACAATTGATTTATTGACCACTGGTCCATTTTAATAAAGTCTGGATGGCGGCGGAGATGGAGCCTGAGCTACAGATGCAGAGTTTCAGAATAAATGAGGTGACTGAAAACGATCGGGATATAGTTCTAATTATGTCAGGGGTGTCCTACGTTCGACGCGAAAGGGCCGGTGTGGCTTTCATTTCAACAAGGCAGCAGATCACATGACCTGAGGTTTAAAGACTGAGACAAACTGATTAAACAAGTAGGCTCAGGTGTGCTCCATCCAGCATGCTCGGAGTGGATCATGCAGCCTCACTGGCTTTTTGCAGATAAGATTGGACACCTTTGAAATAATGGGATACCATCTGGTGGGAAAGGAGGGAGAGGAGAGGAGAGGAAGCGACATTTCCACATTACTTTTGGGAGGAATTTTTGGACTTTCATTCGTGGAGGGACCCCACAATTAATTTCCCAGCATCAGCATTCCATATAACACTCAGGAGACGTGTAAGTTCACTGGTGGTTTAGATAAACTAGCTATATTTGTGTTGTAGACATGAAGACCCTTGTTTCCCATCACCGCCACCGTAAAGAACATCTCCGTGGAGACGGACGAGGCAAGAAAATGAGTTCTCTTTCTTTGTTGTGGGCCCGAGGCTACGCTGTGGTCTGAAGTGGCCGTAAACTAAAATTACCTTCTTGAACACAACAAACGAATAAAATGTCAGACTCCCTCAGTCCCTGAGTCTCAGAGGGCCGAGAGATTTGGGGACCTGACCTCCACCAGGAGAGACAATCCACTGCACCCATAGGGGATCTCTGTAACAGCCTAGGTGAAGGTCTACCTTCAAACAGTTGGCGAGTCTGGCTGTTGTGTTCACAGGATGTGCCACCTCACGAGTCTACCTCACAATGCTGACTCACAGTTCTCACTATGAGATGGATCAGCTACATTGAGTTGAAGTCGTCCTTGTGTCTGGACCAGACAGAGGAGACTGTCTCTGCCATGTGGAAGTCCAGGGTTCAATCCCCTGGTTGGAAGCGGAATCAGGTGAATCAGGTGGGGTCCAATCATTCCCTGAGTTGAGAGTTTAGGGGAACACACCCACACCCGGAGGGGTGGGCAGCCCTTCCCATGATGCTCAGGGAGAATTTGGGGGTAAGGTGCTTTGCTCAAGGGCACTTCAGTCGTTGCTGTCGGGTCGGGGAATTGAACTGGCAGCCCTCTGGTTACAAGGCTGGTTCCCCAACCTCCAGCCCACGACTCCCCCCAGTCTTTACAATCATAGTTGGGGGGATGAGTTTAGAAGGTGGTCCCTAAGAGAGTAATTGGTGGTCATTGCCCCCGTAGGACAAGAGACATCATAAACCAAGCAAAGTATTAAAAGTTTGGGTTGAGTATGACTGAGGAAGGACGATGTTGTTGATGGTATAGTAAGTAGACAGAGGTAGCTACGGTTCCTTCAGAAGTGGTCCCAGGAAGTGGAACAGAAACCAGGCCGTCGCATGGTGATCTGTTAGCGAAGCTGAAATTCAAAGGACAGTGCTAGCTGCTAGGGCCTGTGGACACTTTCCTGAACCTGGAGAGGAACCCTCTGGCTTGAACAAGCACGTAGAGGAGAGTGATTGCGTTGGCACCGAGGAAAGATGTTGCATTATGGAGTGTTTAAAAGAACCAGCACTGAAAGGTCCACACAGCAGGTCCCGAGGTCAGCCCTGAGATGTTTTAGACGATATTGAAAGCACCTTTGGGACAGAGTCAGGTGAATGCCTGCTTTCTGCTTTTTGATTACTGCAGCACCAACCTGGAGAAGCTGTCAGGCTTTCTAAGACGTCTGGAGTAGACCCTGACAAAAGCTACCCAGCGAGGTGGCCTTCCTGCCAGCTGAGCAGATCGAGCAACTTCAGCTTCTTTGAGCTTCAGTGCAGTCTGACATGAGTGTGAGATGTTGAGCTTGAGAGAGAGAGAGAGAACAGAGCAACCCCTGTCATGTTTAGAGCTTCTGGGTAAAATCCACATTGAAGTTTATATGGGGGGGCTATCTGAGTAAAACCCAAGGCAACCCACCAAGAGGTGGGGGGTGCTACACAAGAACGCCTGGTTAGGAATGTATTTCAGATGGCAGAGGTTGGTTATCTAATTGGAAACGAATTCTTTGTTGGGAAGCAATGTTGGTGGGGGGGGGAATCTGGGAGTGTGGGACCAACAACGAGTCTGTCCAAAACCTCCCCGAGCAAGCTCCTGAGCTGATCAGTAGGCCAAGATGATCAAACCTGTCCGATCATTCCGATTGAAATCAGGGGTGGCGACTCTACTAAGAGATCTGCAACACATTCCATGAGTGGACAGGGATTAGCCAATAGCATCCTAGTTGAAAAATTGGTGAGGAGAGCGAACCCTTGGACCCATGGAGAGCTCCGGGACACACTCAAGTGTCTATACAACATGCCATTTACGAACTACAGGGGTTGGACAATGAAACTGAAACACCTGGTTTTAGACCACAATCATTTATTAGTATGGTGTAGGGCCTCCTTTTGCGGCCAATACAGCGTCAGTTGGTCTTGGGAATGACATATACTGCGTCCTGCACAGTGGTCAGAGGGAGTTTAAGCCATTCCTCTTGCAGGATAGTGGCCAGGTCACTACGTGATGCTGGTGGAGGTTCATCCTTCTCTGGCCAATGCTGACATTACCCTGGATACCGTGGCTCTTGATACATCACAAAGACTTGCTGTCTTGGTCACAATGCGCCAAGACGTGCACCAACAATGAGGAGAACTCTGGTTATGTCACCCATAAATGTTGTGTGCATTGCAGTATTTTTGAGCAGAACTGTGCTTACCTGCTAACTGGACACACACTCAACTGGTCTGCAGGTTTAATGAAGATTGGCCACCAGACTGGTCCAATTTAGCCATGAGACCTCCCACACTAAAATGACAGGTGTTTCAGTTTCATTGTCCAACCCCTGTACCATAACAGCACAGACAAAAAGAGAAGCTGGGCCGAGATTGCCATTGGCAGTTAGCAGTGAGCTAGCATGCATGTTGACAATGGTATTTGTGCAGCCAGGTGCAGTTTTCACAGCCATGTTTTCATTCATGTCCAAGATTGCACTGATTTACACTTTAAACTTGGGATGTGGGAGTTTTGTGTGCATCACTCCGATATAGGAGACCGGACGTTAAGTGTGAGATGTGCTCGATTTGTAGTCCCGTAGTGCGCACCAGGCTTTACTAGGCTTTAGTAGTGCTAGAGGATGTTAGCTTGTTGACTAGCATGTCGAGACATTATCCATCTACAAGATGACGAGTCCTAATCGATAGCCATCGTTAGTACCATTAGGCTATTGAGCTCAACTCAAGAGTCAGCTTCCCATATCTCTATGATTTGACTAAAACTAAAAATTCCAATATAGGATCAGTTTTTGCTTGGAATGCAGAGCTCAGTGCTCTTGGCGTAACTCCAGAGTGAGATGTAATATGGCATAATACCTTTACCTCATCTAAATACCTGTCACATCAATTAATGGACTTTAAGTTACTTCATAGGCGTTATATAACGCCCTGCCATGCGTTTTTTGATGAAACTGTCCAGTGAAAAAAGATGTAACTTGTAATTCAGGTTCTGTTGGGGACTACTGAATTTTATATATATATATATATATATATATATATATATATATATATATATATATATATATATATTTATATATATTTTTTTTTTTTTTTTTTTTTTTTTTTTTTTTTTTTTTTTGTCGTAATCTTTCATTTTTACTTGCCTTGTGGACTGGGCATGGACATGTTCTCTCACCAATTACACCCCCACCCCCCCACCCCATTCTTATTATTTGATTTTGCTGTTATTGTTGTTGATGCATTTTATTTATTTATTTATTTTTACTATTATTTCATTGATTATTTTTATATTCTCTTCTTTCTGCTGCTTTGTGGCAGAGTTAATGTGTTTTGTAATTTTTGGAAAGACAAATACTCATTAACAAAAAAAATAATAATGAGCTTCCGCTACTCACCCGAAAGGAAAACCTAGTTATTAAATCACATTTTGAAAAATATTCATTTGTGAGTTGCAGATTGTGGTGATGTCATTCATCACTCTTATGAATACTCAAATGTCTTTATATGCCCTCTCTTTCGGTTGGAAGAATGACACATTTGCATATATCAGTCAATTCAGCCCACTGCAGTTTAGCCCCGCCCACTCGGTTTGAAGTGATAAGTGGTGTTTTGGGCCAGGCTGCTGTTTTTAATGATCTATCGGCTTTACGGGTGGGGTGGTGCAGTGGGTACAGCTGTTGCCTCACAGCAAGAACGATTTTGCTTCAATTCCCAGCAGGGCATCTGGGATTGTTTCCGTGTTGGGTTTGCATGTTCTTCCCACGTGTGTGGGATTCCTCCCATAGACTATTCAGGGAACGTCAAAGAATACAACATCAGCATCAACAGAGGGCGCTGCACAGTGGTAGGTGGCGCTGGGTGACGCCATTGTTGCTTTCTCTTTCCTCAACAAGAGACACTTATGGAAGTTGTCAGGGTTTGCGGTTCTGGGAATAAACTTTTTGGGTTCTGAACTTACTTATAGCCGGTGGAAATGTGCTGAACGATTCGAAACTAGGTGCACAAAACTGGAACGGAACCTGTTCCACATAGGTGGACAAGGCCTAAACGAGCCCTGGGCTGGAATACAGCCCCCCACAATTGAAATGGATAAGCAGCTCAGAAGATATCAGTGAGCTTTACAGGCAACACAGCATTGTAGGGAAGGAAGATGGTTTGGTAAAAATCTTATGCAAAAATGTTGAAATAACTGTAGAAGCACAAAGCAAGACACACAAAGTGAATTACACTCAATATATATACAGGTGTATACACACACACACACACACACACACACACACACATATATCTACACAATAAATATACACACACATAATACATATATCTACACAATAAATATACACACACATAATACATATATCTACACAATAAATATACACACACATAATAAATACACACACACACACACATCTACATAATAAATATACACACACATAATACACACACCCACACAATAATAAATATACACACAGACATATATCTACACAATAAATATACACACACATAATACATACACACACACATATCTACACAATAAATATACACACACATAATACATACACACACACATATCTACACAATAAATATACACATGCATAATAAATACACACACACACATATCTACACAATAAATATACACACGCATAATAAATACACACACACACACACACAATAATAAATATACACACACACATATATCTACATAATAAATATACACACACATAATACATACACACACACATATCTACACAATAAATATACACACACATAATACATACACACACACATATCTACACAATAAATATACACATGCATAATAAATACACACACACACATATCTACACAATAAATATACACACGCATAATAAATACACACACACACACACACAATAATAAATATACACACACACATATATCTACATAATAAATATACACACACATAATACACACACACACACACACACAATAATAAATATACACACACACATATATCTACATAATAAATATACACACACATAATACACACACACACACACATATATATCTACACAATGAATATACACACACATAATAAATACACACACACACATATCTACATAATAAATATACACACACATAATACACACACACCCACACAATAATACATATACACACACACATATCTACATAATAAATATACACACACACACACACACAGACACACACATATATCTACACAATGAATATACACACACATAATAAATACACACCCACACACATAATATATATATAATTATAACATATAATAAATATACAAACATTTAGTAAAAATACACACACACACACATAATAAATATATATATACACACAATAAATATACACACACATAATAAATATACACACACATAATTAATACACACACATACACATACACACACATATATATCTACACAATAAATATGCACATGCATAATAAATACACACACACACACACACACATAATAAATATACAAACACATAATTAACACACACACACACACACACACATATATATATCTACATAATAAATACACACATAATAAATACACACACACACACAAATATACACACACACACACATAAAATATACACACACATAATTAATACACACACACACACACATATATCTACACGATAAATATACACACACACACACATATAAAATATACACACACATAATTAACACACACACACATACATAATTAACACACACACACATATATATATCTACACAATAAATACACACGCACATACTAAATACACACACACACACACATAATAAATACACACACACATAATTAACACACACACATATATATCTACACAATAAATACACACACACATATATATACACACAATACATATATACACACAATAAATATACACACACACATAATAAATATACACACACACACACACACATATACACACACACACACACACATATACACACACACATATATATCTACACAATAAATATGCACACACATAATAAATATACATACACTCAGTAAATATACACACACTCATACAAATATATATATATACACAATGAATACACACACATACACATACACACACACACACACACATACACACACACATACACACACCGGCGTTCATTTGCTGTCGTCTCTACTCGTCTGTGTTCCTAAATGAAGGCGCTTCATTCCGTATTCAGGCTGACCTTTCTGCTGCAAGGTAATTAACTTCTCCAGGTATTTCTGCACATTTTGTAACAGTGTGTTCTGTGCTCCTCATTCTCGCGTGTCTATTCTCAGCTCGGTTCCCGGGAGACGCCCAATAAGGATGGGGTTTTAACAGGCCTGTTTTTTTGTGATCAGAATTTTGTTCTCCGGTGCGTACCAGGCTTTCCTTATAGCAGCGGTTCAGCCATGTCATCCCCTCCCATGGTGAAGAGCTGTATGTGTTTATATTCACTCATGGCCAAACGAGTAAATGCACAAATTCCTAATGGATGGGCCAGCCTTGATCTCAGATGACATACCTGCTCTGTGTGCCGTACTGGACGGGTTCCCTGAACATGATGTCGGTCCCTCAGAAGGCTCTGGCCTTGGACAGGCAGTGAAGAACTTACGTGGAGCCGTGGCCTACTGACCCATAGGTCCTGTGGGAAATGGATGCTGTAGCCAAGCCGTGAAATACTGCGGTAAAGTCTCTGTCTACGAAACACAGTGGGCAAAGTCATACCGAGCGTTTCTCCAGAAGTACCTAATCAGCAAAGATACGCATGGTGTCCAGATTTTGCTCTAGCACTATAGCTATTAGACTGACGTAGCCTTCGACTCTAGAAGTCATTACACCCTTTAATCATTTCCACTAATGCATGGCCAAGAACTTCTCTCAAACTGTGTCCTAGACTAAACTGACAAATTTGATTGTCTGTTTACTGTGTGTTTGTTAGCATTAGCCTCATACGTTCATAGCTAATCTACAAAAAAAAAGAGGTTTAGTAATCTTAGTAACAGTAATCATAGCCACATTAGCCTTGTAGCTTCATTTCTAAACTGAAAAAGAGAAAGTCTACAGACCCTTTGGTGTGTTTGCTAGCAACATTAGCCTCATAGCTCCACTGCTAAACTTTTACTTATAGTGTTTGTTAGCACTGTTAGCCTCAGGGTTCAATTGCTAAACTAATGTTTGTTAGCATCGTTAGCTTCATAGCTCCAACTGAAAAAGGTTTAGGTGTCTACTGAATGTTTGTTAGCACACTAGGTTTGTATCTGAGGGTTGTTATTAACACTAGCTCCGTAGCTCCAACTTAAAAAGAGCTCCAGCTTCATCACGAAACCGAATAAAATTTGAGAGTCTGTTGGTTAGGTTTTTTGAGTAGCTGCTAGGGCTTGTTAACATTAGCCTAATCACTTTATTGCCAAACTGAAAAGATACGGGTGTCTATGGAGTTCTAATCTTTGTTAGCAACATTAGCATTGTAGCTTCACTGCTAATCTAACAAAGATTCTGGTGTCTGTTGACTTTAAGTGTTTGCTAGCAACATTAGCCTCGTAGCTCCGCTGCTAAACTTTTACTTATAGTGTTTGTTAGCACTGTTAGCTTTATAGCTCCAACTGAAAAAGATTTGGGTGTCTATTGACCTCTAACGTTTGTTAGCACATTAGGTTTGTATCTGAGGGTTGTTATTGACATTAGCCCCATAGCTCCGTAGCTCCACCTTAAAAAGAGCTCCAGCTTCATCATAAAACCGAATGAAATTTGAGAGTCTGTTGGTTAGGTTTTTTGAGTAGCGGCTAGGGCTTGTTAACATTAGCCTAATTACTTTATTGCTAAACTGAAAAAGATATGGGTGTCTATGGAGTTCTAGTGTTTTATTAGCAACATTAGCATTGTAGTTTCACTGCTAATCTAACAAAGATTCTGGTGTCTGTTGACTTTGAGTGTTTGTTAGCAACATTAGCTTCGTAGCTCCACTGCTAAACTTTTACTTATAGTGTTTGTTAGCACTGTTAGCCTCAGGGTTCAATTGCTAAACTAATGTTTGTTAGCACCGTTAGCTTCATAGCTCCAACTGAAAAAGATTTGGGTGTCTATTGAATGTTTGTTAGCACATTAGGTTTGTATCTGAGGGTTGTTATTAACATTAGCCCCGTAGCTCCGTAGCTCCGTAGCTCCAACTTAAAAAGAGCTCCAGCTTCATCACGAAACCGAATGAAATTTGAGAGTTTCATGGTTAGGTTTTTTGAGTAGCTGCTAAGGCTTGTTAACATTAGCCTAATCACTTTATTGCTAAACTGAAAAAGATACAGGTGTCTATGGAGTTCTAGTGTTTGTTAGCAACATTAGCATTGTAGCTTCACTGCTAATGTAACAAAGATTCTGGTTTCTGTTGACTTTTAGTGTTTGTTAGCAACATTAGCCTCGTAGCTCCACTGCTAAACTGTTACTTTTAGTGTTTGTTAGCACTGTTAGCCTCAGGGTTCAATTGCTAAACTAATGTTTGTTAGCACTGTTAGCTTCATATCTCCAACTGAAAAAGATTTGGGTGTCTATTGACCTCTAATGTTTGTTAGCACATCAGATTTGTATCTGAGGGTTGTTATTAACATTAGCCCCGTAGCTCCGTAGCTCCACCTTAAAAAGAGCTCCAGCTTCATCACGAAACCGAATGAACTTTGAGAGTCTCATGGTTAGATTTGTTGAGTAGCTTCTAGGGCTTGTTAACATTAGCCTAATCACTTTATTGCTAAACTGAAAAAGATACAGGTGTCTAGTGTTTGTTAGCAACATTAGCATTGTAGCTTCACTGCTAATCTAACAAAGATTCCAACATAACCAGTGTATGTTGTGTTTTGAATGATGCTATGCTAAACCAGGACAACTCTGATAGCAAGAGAATAGCGGACCGCTATTGGCCCACTAAAGACAAAGCTGGTGGTCCTCTGGGCGGCCCCGCCAAAGGTTGGAGACGGTATAATTAAAGTCTCTGTGCATTTATAATCTGTTTGAGGAGATTAAAAACTAGTTGGTTGTACACAAGACAGCAATCTTGGTGGTCCGAGGGAGGACCAGCACCGGCAAACAGTCTGCGGGGTGCCGACCTTATCAAGCTAGTGGACCCATATATGTGTGCTATCTGGGTAGACCAGAATAGATCAGCATTGAAGGCGTACTGGTCTGTGATGGGTTTTTCAGCAGGGAGGCAGGAATGGCATTCAGGGACCTACGCTGTGAAATAGTCTTCCTGTGCTGGAACCGGAGCCATAGCAGATAAATCGGGTTCTCCAGGCTGCATAGAATTAGCGTCATCATTTTGACATGGTGATTTTACTGCTTTGTCATGAACGAATACAGATTAGCTCTCCGGTCAGGTCTGAGTTTTAATTTCAGACTGTTATTAGCATAGTAGCTATCAGACTCGTGCACAACTCATTCTCTAGGTAGAAAGAGGTGCTAGCATGCATTCTAACAGTGCTAGCATTATATTATATCGGCTACGGAACATGTGGTCCGTCTGCATGGCTGCGCATCCCAGAGCCCATCCTAAGAAACCAGCAGGTCACTGCATAGCTCCCCCATCAAAGATCAACCATCCCAGTGAGTCTAAGCAGAGCCCCTGAGGCAACCCCCCACAGCCTACCCTCCACTCAACCTCCTCCCCAGTGCGTGACCCATGCAAGCCACAGTCCTGAATCTCGGCCTTGACCAGCCATGACGCTGGGTCTACGCAAGCATTTGCGGTGCCAGACTGATGTGCTGCTCTGTCAGCAGGTCGTCACATCTGGCAGTAGTTGCCAGCACCTCATCCCTGCTACCACCTCTTTCGCCGTGCCCCAGGCAGGCCTAGCTGACGAGCCTGGCTACACTGCTTCCTCCGCACTTCACACACGTATGAGCTACTCGTTATCTAAGCCGCTCATTATCTAAACGACATCCTCTACTATTAGCTATTAGTGCTGTTAGCATACATGCTAACCAGACTAGCATTATGCTGTTACCCTGCAAAGTGATTTCCATAGTCACTTCGAGAAACGTTGTGTGGACATTGCCAACATAGTGGCTCCTGGTTTCTAGCTGCTAGCGTACATTCTAACAGAGCTAGCGTTATTACCTTATTAGCCATTTAACGCTACACTGGCTAACTTAACGTTAAAAAGTTAAGTATTGCTTTGTTTACGTTTTGTGAAGCGAATATTCATATACTAGGACTCCATCTTCAACATTGCAAGTTCCATCATTGGGTTTTGACTTCCTTTCATTGCTTCCTAGCTCTATTTTGAAAGTTTTGGGCTAAGATGATGATAGTATTCAGTAGTATAGAGCGCCACCTGCTGCTCATCACAGGCGCCTTTCTACATCAGTGGCCAGTCAGCCCGTTTCCACCAGCATGGGACAGGTTCTGTTCCGGTTTGGCCACCGTTTGGTGTGGTTACACTAAACGTAAATAGTCATGGAATCCAAAAACTTCGTTCCCATTTGGAACCAAAGACTAGTAGGTTCTTCAGCATGAACCGTGACAACAGCTGTGTGCAGGGTGGTTGAAGAAAGAGGAGGTATCAATGGCGACACCCAGTGGTCTACTGGAGAGCCTCTTCTACGCCTTCTTAATTCCAGTAGTTGATCTGTGCTTGGTTTCGGTAGACACCAAACCCACTCCAGGTGGAATTCCCCTTTAAGGCCTGGGGTCTGGATAATGAGCCGCCGTTAGCGTGCTAGCATTGCTGGGTACATGGTGTTTTAACAAGGAAGCGGATCACTGTGATTTCTGCATTATACATCTCACAGAATCCACCGGATCACGCTTTACAGTAACAATATAGGGAATCTAACAAGCTCAGAGACACGACTGCACAGCTCCTCCGACGTCTGCTGGGGGAGTACGCACACATACACGGCATCTGAAACGAGCGTGTTCCTCCTCTGTTCACAAAGGGGAGAGAAAGAAAGTCCCCAGAGATCTATTACACGTCTCCTAAAGCTCTCTCGCTCTGCGTGAAGCCTGGGTGAGGAAACGATGGCTGACAAACCGGCATGCTGGACTTTCCTACAGGTCAGGAACACGAACGACTCGAGCGATGTATATTCCTGGGTAAAGGTGGCATATCATGAATTATGCACTGAGAGGACGCTTTATTAGGAACGCCTCACCTTGTTGGTGTACAGTGCATGCACAGCTTGAATACACCATCTTCTATTACTCCTTCAGCTTCTCACTCCTGAGCACCATCCACCAGCCAAATTAGAGATGTGGCCAACAACGGTCCTGCTGAAGAATGGGTTCCTCATTACTGACCTACAAGTTATTACAGCAGTGACAAGCTGATATTCTAGCAAGTACAAGGTGGGTGTTTCCAATAAAGTGGCCAGTGAGTGGAAGTACAAGGCGGGTATTTCTGATAAAGTGGCCAGTTAGTGGAAGTACAAGGTGGGTGTTTCTAATAAAGTGGCCAGTTAGTGGAAGTACAAGGTAGGTGTTTCTAATAAAGTGGCCAGTGAGTGGAAGTACAAGGTGGATGTTTCTGATAAAGTGGCCAGTTAGTGGAAGCACAAGGTGGGTGTTTCTAATAAAGTGGCCAGTGAGTGGAAGCACAAGGTGGGTGTTTCTAATAAAGTGGCCAGTTAGTGGAAGTACAAGGTGGGTGTTTCTGATAAAGTGGCCAGTTAGTGGAAGCACAAGGTGGGTGTTTCTAATAAAGTGGCCAGTGAGTGGAAGCACAAGGTGGGTGTTTCTAATAAAGTGGCCAGTGAGTGGAAGCACAAGGTGGGTGTTTCTGATAAAGTGGCCAGTTAGTGGAAGTACAAGGTGGGTGTTTCTAATAAAGTGGCCAGTTAGTGGAAGTACAAGGTACGTGTTTCTAATAAAGTGGCCAGTGAGTGGAAGTACAAGGTGGATGTTTCTGATAAAGTGGCCAGGTAGTGGAAGTAGAAGGTGGGTGTTTCTGATAAAGTGGCCAGTTAGTGGAAGTACAAGGTAGGTGTTTCTAATAAAGTGGCCAGTGAGTGGAACCACAAGGTGGGTGTTTCTAATAAAGTGGCCAGTTAGTAGAGGTACAAGGTGGGTGTTTCTAATAAAGTGGCCAGTTAGTAGAGGTGCAAGGTCGGTGTTTCTGTGAAGTGGCCAGTTAGTGGAAGCACAAGGTGGGTGTTTCTGATAAAGTGGCCAGTTAGTGGAACCACAAGGTGGATGTTTCTGATAAAGTGGCCAGTTAGTGGAACCACAAGGTGGATGTTTCTGATAAAGTGGCCAGTTAGTGGAGGTATAAGGTGGGTGTTTCTGATAAAGTGGCCAGTTTGTGGAGGTACAAGGTGGGTGTTTCTGATAAAGTGGCCAGTGAGTGGAAGTACAAGGTGGGTGTTTCTGATAAAGTGGCCAGTTAGTGGAAGTACAATGTGATGTTTCTGATAAAGTGGCCAGTTAGTGATTGTCACGCATCACACGTCCAGTAGACTTGGTGTCCCTCCACCTCCACCCCTACCGCACCATCTGCAGGAACTGTGTGAGGATGTTCCAACTGCCTGTGGATGGATTATCACAGGACACCATTAGGAACCTCTACAGCTCCATACCGAGACGTCTGGAATGTTGGGTTACCAAACACGGTGGCTCTGACTCCACCATACTGAGAGACAGACTTCTGTATGTGTAGCTGAGTAAATATTGATCATATCAGTGTAAATGTATCATCAGTTATTGATCCTGGTCACCTTTATCTTCCTTCCCAACACCACCGCACTCCCACACCTCCTTCTGGGTGTAGCTGATCTGTTGGTATGGAGTGTAGTTTTGTGGTTCCTGAGATTCTGAGCTAGTCCTCGTGCCTCTGAAACGCTTTCAGGTCCCAACGGTGCACAAAAACAAGCACACACACTCTCCTTTTGTTTACGCCTCATGTCCAGTTCAAGTGTTCAGGTAATGAACGCTAAGCACCGCACACACACACCCTCCAGCACATTTACAACACGTCTCCGATTACCCGCACTCGGAGCTCAGGAGGGAAAGTTCATTGTTGGGCTGCAGAAAGGCGGCTTTGTTGTTCCTAATGCGCTTTTCTTTCGCAAGTCCAGAGGAACTGACGGGATAATTGCTTTACATAACACACTAAACACAGAGCTGTTTTGATGGAGGTGTGTGCGTGTGCGTTTGCCGGGCTGGAGAGAACCCGGCTCCCGCAGAATCTCACACTGCGATGAACAGATTTATGCACAGGCAGGGATTCATTTGCATTTTTTATCAGCGCCAGTCTTAAATTTCATCATGAGAAAGTACAGCTAGCAGACGGCACGCTGAAACACTCCGGTCACAGTGAAGTGAACAGGAAGTGCTAGCCTAGCGTACTAAACGCCAGACAGGCTTATTTATATTCAGCACTTCAGTATGTGTTTAATACCTGTCAATCATTTTACCTTTATATTAGGTACAGTAACTGTCCATAAGCTAATTAGCTAATTTAGCTAATGTAAATAACCTTTAATATAAGCTAATTTAGCTAATGTAAATAAACTTTAATATAAGCTAATTTAGCTAATGTAAATAACCTTTAATATAAGCTAATTTAGCTAATGTAAATAACCTTTAATATAAGCTAATTAGCTAATTTAGCTAATGTAAATAACCTTTAATATAAGCTAATTTAGCTAATGTAAATAACCTTTAATATAAGCTAATTAGCTAATTTAGCTAATGTAAATAAACTTTAATATAAGCTAATTTAGCTAATGTAAATAATCTTTAATATAAGCTGGTTGGCTAATTTAGCTAATGTTAATAACCTTTAATATAAGCTAATTTAGCTAATTTAGCTAATGTAAATAACCTTTAATATAAGCTAATTAGCTAATTTAGCTAATGTAAATAAACTTTAATATAAGCTAATTAGCTAATTTAGCTAATGTAAATAAACTTTAATATAAGCTAATTTAGCTAATGTAAATAACCTTTAATATAAGCTAATTTAGCTAATGTAAATAACCTTTAATATAAGCTAATTAGCTAATTTAGCTAATGTAAATAACCTTTAATATAAGCTAATTTAGCTAATGTAAATAAAC
This sequence comes from Prochilodus magdalenae, assembly GCA_024036415.1. Classification (NCBI taxonomy): domain Eukaryota; kingdom Metazoa; phylum Chordata; class Actinopteri; order Characiformes; family Prochilodontidae; genus Prochilodus; species Prochilodus magdalenae. The sequence continues at coordinate 111,545 of JAMWET010004280.1, forward strand.
TTTAATATAAGCTAATTTAGCTAATGTAAATAATCTTTAATATAAGCTGGTTGGCTAATTTAGCTAATGTAAAGTAACCTTTAATATAAGCTAATTAGCTAATTTAGCTAATGTTAATAACCTTTAATATAAGCTAATTTAGCTAATTTCGCTAATGTAAATAACCTTTAATATAAGCTAATTAGCTAATTTAGCTAATGTAAATAAACTTTAATATAAGCTAATTTAGCTAATGTAAATGATCTTTAATATAAGCTAATTTAGCTAATGTAAATAACCTTTAATATAAGCTAATTTAGCTAATGTAAATAACCTTTAATATAAGCTAATTAGCTAATTTAGCTAATGTAAATAACCTTTAATATAAGCTAATTTAGCTAATGTTAATAACCTTTAATATAAGCTAATTAGCTAATTTAGCTAATGTAAATAAACTTTAATATAAGCTAATTAGCTAATTTAGCTAATGTAAATAAACTTTAATATAAGCTAATTTAGCTAATATAAATAACCTTTAATATAAGCTAATTTAGCTAATGCAAAGTAACCTTTAATATAAGCTAATTAGCTAATGTAAATAACCTTTAATATAAGCGAATGAGCTAATGTAAAGTAACCTTTAATATAAGCTAATAAGCTAATGTAAATAACCTTTGATATAAGCGAATTAGCTAATGTAAAGTAACCTTTTATATAAGCTAATTTAGTTAATGTAAATAATCTTAATATAAGCTGATTAGCTAATTTAGCTAACGTAAAGTAACCTTTACTATAAGCTAATTAGATATTTAGCTAATGTAAAGCTTTAATATAGCTAATTAGCTAATTTAGCTAATGTAAATAACCTTTTATATAGATTTAGCTAATATAAATAACCTTTAATATTTAGCTAATTTATAATGTAAAATAACTTTTATAAGCTAATTTAGAATGTAAATGATCTTTAATATAAGCTT
>JAMWET010004280.1:117500-131437 GCA_024036415.1 Prochilodus magdalenae
AACGACAAGAGGAGCGCGGAGCGAGAGCCAGACTTATTGCTGTTTACCCGAGTCTGGGGGCAAAAATCAAAGGCGAGGAGAAAGAAGCAATCTGGGATTTCTCTTCTTTTATTATTGTGGTTTTTTTACAGTGAGGTGTCACGACACCGTAGAGACTGTTCGGTGGAAAGAAACCTAATTGACACAAGTTTTCTGTGTACCTCAAGCGCACCTGATCAGCCTGAAGTTTGCTTCTTTAGTTTTCTACCGGAGCTATGGGGATACGGAGGCGAGGCACGTGAACGGAGTGATCCCAGGTGGGTTGTGAGCTCCTGCTCTCGGCTTTGGCCTCAGAAATTGAGGCCTCCAGCAAGTTCCACAGAGGTTTCTGGAAATAATGGGCCCTGTGTTCTCTTGGCCAAAGAAAAAAAGGCCATCTAGGTCAATGGTCTTCATCCTAGATCCTGGAGATCTACCTTCTGGACGTATCTTCTTTAAGGATGTCCATAACAGCAGCAAGCCATATTCTGTAACATGGATAATTGCTGATTGTACATATATGCTCGTTTGGGAAAGTTGGGATGCACGTTTTCAGATTGTATATGGAAGTATTTGGACCCTGTGTTTCTTTGGGCCAAAGAAGGAAAGGCCATCTAGGTCAATGGTCTTCATCCTGGATCTTGGAGATCTACCTTCCAGCGGAGTCTAGCTCCAACCGCAGTCTGCCAAACTTGCTCCACCTGCTTTACTTCTTCAGAAGTTCTTGGTTGGTTGGGTCAGATGCATGAATTTTGCAGAAGGATAGTTCTCCAGAACCACTGGTCTAGACAGTTACCATCTTAAAGTCCAAATGTCAGCAGCTGTCACGGTGCAGGGATCTGCCCTCTGGATGACATCATCTTCAAAGATGTCCATGATGGCAGCAAACTGTATTCTGGAACTGCTGATGGTAAATGTACATCTATTCTGAAATTGTGGCCTCCAAAAAGTTGGGATGTTTGGGAGTTTTCAGATTGTTAATGGAAATGATGGGTACTGTGTTCTCTGGGCCAAAAAATTCAATGGTCTCCAACATGGATCCTGGAGATCTACCTTCCTGCAGAGTCTAGTTACAACCACAGTTTGACACACTTGCTCCACCTCATAAATTCTTTGTTGGCTGGAACTAAGCTCTGCAGGAGGGTAGCTCTGCAGAACACCAGTTTCTGGCATTGTCAGCCAAGCTGCCCTATAACTGAGCCCCCTCTGTGATCTCCTGGGGGTGTATTAATGATGTGGAAAATGGTTCTTTGGTTGAGGTGACAGTAAATCTAAACTACAGTACCTACATTGAACTTCTGGGCAACCAGGTTTTGCTGTGTGCTCCTGAGAATGGTTCACTGCGAAGTGAAATCTGGTCAACAGTGGTGCTGCGGCCACAAACGTGTCCTGGCAGTTGAAATACAAGGTGGGTGTTTTCAATAAAGTGGCCAGTGAGTGGAAGCACAGGGTAGGTGTTTCTAATAAAGTGGCCATTTAGTGGAAGTACATTGTAGGTGTTTCTAATAAAGTGGCCAGTGAGTGGAAGTACATTGTAGGTGTTTCTAATAAAGTGGCCAGTGAGTGGAAGTACAAGATGGGTGTTTCTAATAAAGTGGCCAGTGAGTGGAAGCACAAGGTAGGTGTTTCTTATAAAGTGTCCAGTGAGTGGAAGTACAAGGTAGGTGTTTCTAATAAAGTGGCCAGTGAGTGGAAGTACAGGGTGGGTGTTTCTAATAAAGTGGCCAGTTAGTGGAAGTACAAGGTGGGTGTTTCCAATAAAGTGGCCAGTTAGTGGAAGTATACGGTTGGTGTGCCTGAAATAGTGGCCATTTAGTGGAAGTACACGGTTGGTGTTTCTTATAAAGTGGCCAGTGAGGGCCTGCACCACGTAGGTGTTTCTTATAAAGTGTCCAGTGAGTGGAAGTACAAGGTAGGTGTTTCTAACAAAGTGGCCAGTGAGTAGATCCCCAGGGTAGGTGATTCTAATAAAGTGGCCAGTGAGTGGAAGTACAAGGTGGGTGTTTCTGATAAAGTGGCCAGTGAGTGGAGATACAAGGTGGGTGTTTCTGATAAAGTGGCCAGTGAGTGGAGGTACAAGGTGGGTGTTTCTGATAAAGTGGCCAGTGAGTGGAGATACAAGGTGGGTGTTTTTAATAAAGTGGCCAGTGAGTGGAAGTACAAGGTGGGTGTTTCTAATAAAGTGGCCAGTGAGTGGAAGTACAAGGCTGGTGTTTCTAATAAAGTGGCCAGTGAGTGGATGTACAAGGTGGGTGTTTCTGATAAAGTGGCCAGTGAGGGTACTTTTTATTAGCCGTGGTGGGCTGTACTAACGCTGGTGGAGGAGGAATGCTTCTGGTTCTCAACCTCAGTCATATTTAAAGAGTGAGCTGATCGCCTCCAGTAAACGTTAAGGTTCCCTTTAGACTTTTCCACCACAGTCCAGGCCTTCTGGATTACTCTGACATTGCCCCCTGTCACGGATCAATAATGGCGCTGGTGTTTGTTCCCCAGATCCGTCTGTGTATGTGTTTGAACCTCGGCGCTTCACCTTGACCTTTCTAAAGGTGTGAGGGATGCGCCGTTGCAAATTAAACAGCGCTTCGTTTCCGCACGTTGACGCGAGAGCATTGATCTGGGGCGAAATGATAAGGTCAGCCTTTAGCTAGTCAAACAGCGCTGATTTGGTGTGGGGGGGGGGGCATTTGTATTCATCAAACAGGTACACTGTGTCTGCATTGTGTTTCGATAATTCGCGGCCGCAAGCTTAATGGATTCTCCTCAGGATTTCAGTGTTGACCACTCGATTCCGATTTTTGGCATTTCAGTAAGAGGTGATCGTCCCTGCTTCCTCTTTTCCCTGGTACTGATTATAATACAATGGAGGAGTAGGGATTTACAGCTCATCAGAAGGGTAGCTGCACCCAAGAGGCATCAACCCACAGGACTGAAACTTGGTGGGTAGGTTTGACATCATGGGACATGCCAATGGTTCCAGTTTCACACTGGACCGTGCATGTGATGACACAAGGACGGGCCTCATCTCTGTTCCTGACTGACCCAACAGCCACAGCTATGGACATCCAGCGAGCAGTGGTGTCCTCCATGATCATCCTGTTAGTGCAGCACCATTGGCAGACGGCTGTCCTTAACACCGCACCACCGTCACCAAACACTGCAGTGGTGTCGTACCAGACTGTGACTCCGAATGGCGTTGGGTCATCTCCAGTGACGAGTCCCGCTTTAGTCTTGGTGGAGACGCCCAACGAATCCGTGTGTGGAGGCACCGTGGTCAGCACCAAGATGAACGGTTTGTCGTGACACGTCCAGAAGGCCTGGTGTCCCTCCACCACCACCCCTACCGCACCATCTGCAGGAACTATGTGAGGATGTTCAAGCTGCATGGGATGGATTATCACAGGACACCATTAGGAACCTCTACAGCTCCATACCGAGACGTCTGCAGGGGTCTCTACATTCAACCATCTCCCTCTGTTTACATCCCACTCCTTCAATCATGTAGAATCATGTGGCATGCCTGTTTAACATTCATAGTAAGGACTACAGGACTGGGAATTCATCTGAGCCAGCGCTGCTGTATTAGCAACAGTGTATTAGTAATCAGCCAGCTGATAGAAGCTCTATTAGTTCACCGGTGACATTTCCTTTCACCCGGCAGCAGCCGGAGCCGCGTCATCCTCGCTCTGTACAGCAGAAAACCAATATTGGCACTGCAGCACTGCTCAGAGGCATTACAGCAGGTGGGCAAGTAGTAGCATGTGTGTGGGGAATCTAAAGAGCCTTCTCTGGGGATGCGGTGATGAACTGCAGCCCCAACCTGGTGCGCACCCGTCGCTTTGATAGGCGACCTGACGCTGCCAGGCTAGTCTCAAACCCAGAGCTAGGATAAACTGGTATGGCCCATCTGTAGGGCATTAGCAGTATTCAACATCAGTGCATTTTGAAGAACTGGTGATTGTGACAGCGCCCACCTTCATCTGATCAATGGCTAGCTCCGCTGGAGTGAGGTTCCTCAAGCTACTGCCGCTACTTGCGGAAATGGAAAGCCTGGGTTGAGCTCGGCGAAGACCTTGCACTGACTCAATACGTACCTGAACCCAGACTCTGGCACCTTGCTGAACACAGCTGCTACACTACTCCACCACTGCTTGCTACATGATTCAAACACTCAGGTGTGAACCGAGCCAAATGGTTGAGTGTAGGGACCCTTGGAGTAGGATTTCATTGGGGTGGGAGATCCATGAAATATAGAAACACAGCGGCTGAGGACAGGCTAGTCCCAGAACTATGGTGGGTACCAATGCACCTATGAGAGAAGACAGTTCCCATGTTGGGTCAAGAAGCTACTAGCACTCCCAGGCTATGGCCCCCACCCTTCTATGAGGTTCCATCCACAAGCCGGTCCCCACATCGCAGTGCGTGCGAGTGTGTGTGTGCGTTGGCTGCGCCGTATTGAATGGTGTTGAAGGAGCAGCCAGGCCCGGAGGAATGGCTCCGGAGCACTTTGTCAAGGAGGATTACGAATTAATCCTTTGTTAGCGGGTGTGAAGAATCACCTGTTTTATGAGAGGATGCTTTCCCTCAGGTCCTTTTCCTTTCATGGCCTCGGTTTGACGCGCACGGCCCGGTAACCACCACAAGGATCGATCGCGCACGCGGAAGCTCGCCGTACAATCGATGGGCGAAAGACAGCTTGCGCCTTTGGATTGGAAACAATGGCAGTCTTTCAGGAGGGACTTCAAAAAGGCCATCTGTTACCGAATTAGCTCAGGCAATTACTTACCTGCACGTTTCCTTACCATGCCATCCAGCGCACTGGCTGTAATGAAAAGGAGATAAAAGCCCGGATACACTGCCTCCTTCAGGATCTGCTGTTTAGCAGAATAGCTAATGCCTATGTGCCCTCATACAATAAACATGGGGGGTTTCCAATACTAGCATCAGTAATTCCATAATCCAGCCTACGAAGTACACTACAAATGAAGTACACTAGACTTCCTTCACAGCATATGAACTTGCGTGACATCCAGCTATAACAGCTTCAACTCTTTTGGGAATTCTTTCCACAACGGTTTGGAATGTGCTTATGGGAATTCCTGACCATTCTTTCAGAAGAGCATTTGTGAGGTCAGACTCTGATGCTGGACGAGAGGGCCTGGCTCCCAGTCTCCGCTCTAATCCATCCCAAAGGTGTTCTATCGGGTGGAGGTCAGGACTCTGTGCAGGCCAGTCCAGTTCCTCCACACCAGACTCGCTCATCCATGTCTTTATGGAGCTTGCTCTGTGCACTGGTGTGCGGTCATGTTGGAACAGGAAGGGGCCGTCCCCAAACTGTCCCCACAAAGTTGGGAGCATGGAATGGTCCAGAGTCTCTTGGTCTGCTGAAGCATTAAGAGCTCCTCTCGCTGGAACTAAGGGGCGGAGCCCAACTCCTGAACAGCAACCCCACACCATAATCCCCCCTCCACCAAACTTTACACTCGGCACAATGCAGTCAGACCAGTACCGTTCTCCTGGTACCACCAAACCCAGACTCGTCCATCTGACTACCAGACGGAGAAGCGTGATTGGTCACTCCAGAGAACACGCCTCCACTGCTCTAGAGTCCAGGGGCGGAGCTTTACACCACTGCGTTCCACACTCTGCACTACGCTTGGTGATGTTAGGCTGGGATGCAGCTGCTCGCCATGGAAACCCATTCCATGAAGCTCTACACACCGTTCCTGAGCTGATCTGAAGGACATGTGAAGTTTGGAGGTCTGTAGTAATGGACTGACCACGCTCTGTCATGTCAGGAGTTCTACCACTTCATGACGGAGTTGCTGCCGTTCCCAATCACCCCCACTGTATTCTAATCCCACTGACAGTGGACTGTGGAGTATTTAGAAGGGAGGGAATTTCACCACTGGACTTGTAGCACAGGTGGGATCCTATCACGGTACCACACTGGAGTTCACTGAGCTCCTGAGAGCGACCCATGACTGATGGTCAGTGCCACTGATAGCAGATGTAGATACAAGGTCATGTTTTATTCAGGAGGCATATTGAGGAAAAGAGCCTGGGCCTAGCCCACTAACCCATTACACCAGAATTGACACAGCTTCGTGCAGCGGCATGGGGCTCGAGAGACAGAGTGCCAAGCGAGTGTCCTCCTTCAGGCTATCATAATCTGGAGAGGCTTTACTGTGGCAATGGCACAGTGCTGAAGAGGCACGAAGACACGGCGAGAGAGAGAGAGAACATGAGACGAATATAACCCACAGCTATGTGGCTTCACGCAGAGATGCGAGGCCCTGGGGTGTTTCCTGATTCAGAGAGAATATGCTCGCTATAGATAAGGGCCTGTTTATGCGAGTGTGCATGTGCATGCATGCTCGAGTGTTGGAGCTCAAGACCGGCTGTTTGCTTTCTAGCGGAAGAGCAAACCGGATTGCTTGTTTAAGGACAAAATGGGGCTTTTGGAGAAACAAACCTGGAATTCCTTCCAAAGACAAAGTCACAGTTCTGAAGCTGGAAGCTCAACAGAAATCCAGAAACCACCTCTAATTAACGCGTTAGGATGTATGAAAATGAGCCCCCTGTGACTGAAACCTACCGAATAGTATGTAACGCCTCCACCTGCACCAACAACAGCTCTGACGGGATTGGGCATGGACTGGACAAGTTCCTGGATGTAGACACTCTTACATCAAAGGATTGCACAGTTGGTCCAGATTTCGAGAATTCCCTGTAGACTGGGATTCTAGGCACCGCTGGTAGACCCGTATGACCGTACGCTGCTTCCATACACCTGCAGATTCAGATTCAGCTACTTCCTTCACACTATGGTCTTTGGCCACGCCCACATGCAGTCCCTCCTTTTAGCCAATCATTAACATCTGCTCTGGAGCCGTTTTCCACACATGGAACGAGACATTCCCTGCACTGTAGCACCTCTTCCCAATCTATGGCTCGCTTCTGCAGCGCCATCTACAGGAGCCTGAAGTTACTACCATTTACCATACGCAAAGTTTATGTCTGGTGAGCTCATCCAGACTCCTACATAGGGATAGCTGTGGAATACTGCGTTGTAGAAGTCACAGTGTTGGCGAATGGAGCCTGACTGAAATGGGTATGAATGTACTGAAGGCCAAGCCAAGTGTAGGTACCATACTGTAGCTGGACATGGATCCGGACCGGACAAGTTCCTTGATGTCGGCCACATCAGTGTTCAGACACTCTTACATCACATCAGTGTTCAGACACTCTTACATCAAAGGATTGTACAGTTGGGCCAGATGTGGTGGATGCCTTCTCTGGCACAGTTCCGAGGAGAATTCCCTGTAGACTGGGATTGTAGCCACTGCTGGTAGACCCGTATAACCGTACACTTCCATACACCTGCAGATTCAGCTACTTCCTTCACACTATGGTCTTTGGCCATGCCCACAAGCAGTCCCTCCTTTTAGCCAATCATTAACATCTGCTCTGGAGCCATTTTCCACACATGGAACGAGACATTCCCTGCACCGTACCACCTCTTCTCAATCTATGGCTCGCTTCTGCAGCGCCATCTACAGGAGCCTGAAGTTACTACCATTTACCATACGCAAAAAGTTTATGTCTGGTGAGCTCATCCAGACTCCTACATAGGGATAGCTGTGGAATACTGCGTTGTAGAAGTCACAGTGTTGGCGAATGGAGCTGAATGGAGCGAATCAACACTGAAATGGGTATGAATGTACTAAAGGCCAAGCCCAGTGTAGGTACCATACTGTAGCTGGACATGGATCCCCCCAGACATGTAGCTACGTGTCTTGACGATGCAGACCACTACAACTGGGATTGGTCCGCTTGGTAGCGTCATCATTCCGCCTTTGCAGTTCCACATTTCCTGCCATTTTTAAAAAATAGCTTTTAGCTCCAGCTCCCACAGAATCCACCAACGTTTGTAGAACACCAAGGAAGTCAGCAACACAGTGGCATGCCCCCCATCGCCATCTAGTGTTTAGGCGGTGTAATTGCAGAGCGATGCAAACGCATAATCTCTCTATTGGTGCACATAAATAGCCATGCAGTCACCGTAGAGTCCTACTGAAGAACCCAGCCACTTCAAACATGTCACTGTCGTAGCACGTTACCTTTACCACACGTCAGTTTGTGAAGTTTCCTCCAATTTACGTCCAAATGGGAATTCCCAAAAACAGATTCCTCCGCCCTGCTGGAGTCAGAGCTCACATGAGTCCAGGGAGATTCACAGTAATGGAGCATGATGAAAGAATCTCATAATAAAGGCCCTGAGTCGTATCCCTAGTCGGTGTAAGTGATGCTTTCATTTCTGCCTCGGGGAGACACGGGGTGGAGAACGATACCAGGCGTGCTTTCAGCGCAGTAGAGAGCGCATGGTATATACTATTACATCCAGCTGTGTATCTGAAACGGGCTCATTCCATTCCAGCTCACTTAGGCCTGGCAGGTCACTTCAAGCAACCAGGCGAAGTCCCATCCCTGCTGCACTGTGCATAAGTCAGAGACCACCCTTCCGATATGTCCCTTCAGCCTTCAGTGTGTCCACTCTTCAGCTCTATTACAGCTTCCATTCTTTTCATGGGTTCAATGGCTCCAAAGTCCAGTCTCAGAAGCTGCAGCTTCTCAGAGAAGCGGTAGAGGTTCTGGACTCTGGGTGGTCGGTCCATTGTTCTGAGAACACCAGCAGCTTCTTTATTGGATGTGTGTGGGTCTCCTTGAACTTCTTAAACAGCTACACCTCCTTTCAGACCTCCATAGTGTTGAGGTGTCTTCTCACAGTGGAAGAAGGATGGACAGAAGCATCTGTGGATGTTCTCAGATCTGAAGCTGGAGTGGAGATTGATGTTCTCTTTTAATTGGGGCACTGTGGGTGCGTCTACCAGGTCTTCCAGGTGGTTGTTAGTACTAGTTCTTGATCATCAAGTGGACTGTCATATGTCTGACCTCCTCGGAAACATCTCTTTGCTACTACTTGGAAGTTGGCTGAAAATCAAATAAACCGATATTGATGTTTACAAGCAGTCCGGTACATTATCCTACACATAACTCATTTCTGCAATGGGGAGTTGGAAACTCTCCCAGTTCTGCTGAAATTCCCAAGCTCTGCATGCACACCTGGCATTTCTCCAGGTGTAATGGTATCAGGTTAACTTTACCTTCAATCCTAGGGCACGTCTATCAGTGCTGCTTTATTGGTCTGGAGTAACGGCCTTCAGATACGTTATCGCTCTCAGTAAACGTGGGAAAAAACCCCGCCACGTTTCTTATCAGCCTTGACAACGCCGTATTGACAGTCACCGGAACACTATGGAAAACATTACTCGGTGTACACAGCCCACATGTATATTCTAAGATGAACAGAACTGATGAATTTGATCCTAACGGATGGATTATTATTCCCAAAACAAAGATTTTAAATATATAATGAAACTGATGCTATAGTTTCCCAGGTGGTTGTTAAGACATTACTTTGTCATACAGTAAGTAAGTCTGCTTTTGTCAAATACTCCTCCAGTGTCAGTGTCACTCCTCCCTTTAGACCTCCACTGGAGTCACCGTACTAAAGTATGTACCTTCAGATGTACTTAAGTATGGAGTGTAACAGTACTAAAGTATGTACCTTCAGATGTACTTAAGTATGCAGAGTAACAGTACTAAAGTATTTACCTTCAGATGTACTTAAGTATGCAGAGTAACAGTACTAAAGTATTTACCTTCAGATGTACTGAAGTATGGAGAGTACCAGTACTAAAGTATGTACCTTCAGATGTACTTAAGTATGGAGAGTACCAGTACTAAAGTATGTAACGTCAGATGTACTGAAGTATGGAGAGTAACAGTACTAAAGTATGTACCTTCAGATGTACTTAAGTATGGAGAGTAACAGTACTAGAGTATGTACCTTCAGATGTACTTAAGTATGGAGAGTAACAGTACTAAAGTATTTACCTTCAGATGTACTTAAGTATGGAGAGTACCAGTACTAAAGTATGTACCTTCAGATGTACTTAAGTATGGAGAGTACCAGTACTAAAGTATTTACCTTCAGATGTACTTAAGTATGGAGAGTACCAGTACTAAAGTATGTACCTTCAGATGTACTTAAGTATGGAGAGTACCAGTACTAAAGTATGTAACGTCAGATGTACTTAAGTATGGAGAGTACCAGTACTAAAGTATGTACCTTCAGATGTACTTAAGTATGGAGAGTACCAGTACTAAAGTATGTACCTTCAGATGTACTGAAGTATGGAGAGTAACAGTACTAAAGTATTTACCTTCAGATGTACTTAAGTATGGAGAGTAACAGTACTACAGTATGTACCTTCAGATGTGCTTAAGTATGGAGAGTAACAGTACTAAAGTATGTACTTTCAGATGTACTGAAGTATGGAGAGTACCAGTACTAAAGTGTGTACCTTCAGATGTACTTAAGTATGCAGAGTAACAGTACTAAAGTATGTACCTTCAGATGTACTTAAGTATGGAGAGTAACAGTCCTAAAGTATGTACCTTCAGATGTACTTAAGTATGGAGAGTAACAGTACTAAAGTATTTACCTTCAGATGTACTGAAGTATGGAGAGTAACAGTACTAAAGTATATACCTTCAGATGTACTTAAGAATGGAGAGTACCAGTACTAAAGTATGTACCTTCAGATGTACTGAAGTATGGAGAGTACCAGTACTAAAGTATGTACCTTCAGATGTACTGAAGTATGGAGAGTAACAGGAGCATGATTTATTATGGCTCTAATGTCCTATTATCATTTCTGGAACAGGACTCTTCATCAGCTCAGTGTAGGTGAAGAGACTCTAGTGTCTCTCAGTCCACCAGTCTTTAATAGAAGCTCATTCATTAGTCTGACACTGACGTCTATTCAAATCATCATCAGCACAGAACACTGAAGTAGAACAGGTTCCATTAGCTAGAACCAAGCTCTGTCCAAAACAAGCTGATGCTTAGCGTTGGATGGAACATCGGTACAAGAGCTGTCCATCAGGTCCTTTATGAAAGCTGCACACAAGCCTAAGATCACTATGGGCCCACCATGATGTTCTACCACTTCATGGCTGAGCTGGTGTTGCTCTTCAGTCTGACTCGTTTCACTGCCGGTGTTCGTCTAAGGAGACCGCATGACACCTCTTAGTAATGGGTGTGGCTGAAACACCTAAACTAGTCTAAGTAGTAGGGCTGTCCATATACTTTTGGCCACATTGTGGCAGTGTACAATGAAAGATATGCTGCATGTGTCCAGAATAGAGTCTCCATAAATCCATATTCCTGCTGTCTGAGGGTTCAGCTCTGTCAGTAGGCTGTATAATGAGGATTTGTGGTACACGAGTGCGGGACACAACTGATTAAATCAATTATGAATTGTATCACGTCCGTTACTAAGGGGCCAAATTGTGGCACTAATGATCTACATGAATTAGATGTTACAGTCTTGTGTGCAAATGATGTGGTTATTTTAGCTCCAGGGAAACACGCACACAATGTGACCCCTTTCAGTAATGTACCGTAGCTACAGTAGCAGTTATGACGTTCTTCAGCGTTAATGAAAGGATATCATATTTCACAGTTCTTTTCTTGGATGTATGGCTTTGGGAAGAAAAGCTTTAACAGATCTAGAACCTTCAAGTTCTACAGGGCCCATGATGTGCACCTCCATGCACCCATAACAGCTGTGACTGGATTGGGCATGTGCTGGACAAGTTTCTGGATGTAGCCACATCAAGGTTCAGACACACCAAAGAACTGGTCAGTTGGGCCAGATTTGGTGGATGCCTTCCCTGGCACAATTCCGAGGAGAATTCCTTGTAGACTGGGATTTTCCCACTGCTAATCTATGAATCCTGTCACTCACACCCCACAGGGATTTATAGCCCCATCATCCTCGTGCAGCACCACCTTCAGGAGACTGGAGTTACTACCACCTTAAACGGGCAAGGTGAGTTCATCTAACCAGCCAATCTCATGGCAGTAGACATGGTCAAGACCACCTGCAGAAGTTCAAACCGAGCATCGGAATGAGGAGGAAAGGTGATTTAGTAAGTGGCTTCGAATGGGGCGTGGTTGTTGGTGCTGGATGGGCTGTATTTCAGAAACTGCTGATCTGCTGGGATTGACATGCATGACCTTCTCTAGGGTTTACAGAGATGGTCCATAGAAGAGAAGATATCCAGTGAGCTGCAGTTCGCTGGGTGACAGTGCCTTGTGGAAGCCAGAAGCCAGAAGAGAATGAGGTCAGAGGAGAATGACCTATCTCTCACCTCAAACCAATGACTGGATTGCGCTAATAGACAGGCAACAGTAGCTTAAATAACAACTTGTTACAACCAAGGTCTGCAGAAGAACATCTCTGAACATGTGGAGCCTCAAAACAGATGGGCTACAGCAGCAGAAGACCACACCGTGGGTCACTACTGTCTGTTTAGAGCAGGTGACTGATGGTACAACTAGCACAGGCTCACCTAAACTGCTCAACAGAAGATTGGCGGTATAGAAGAATCTGGATTCCTGCCACGTCAATTGGATAGTTGGGTCAGAATTTGGTGTAAGCGACATGGAAGCATGGATCCATCATGCCTCATATCAACGGTCCAGGTTGATGGTGGTGCAGTGGTGTGGGGGTGATGTTCTCTTGGCACACTTGGGGTCAATGGAGCATCGTTTGAAAACAAGCCCCTTCCTGAAGACTGTTGACTGACTATGTGGATTTCACTGTACTCACATGGCCTCCACAGCCACCAGTTCCCAATCCAATAGAGCACCTTTGGGATTTGGTGAACCTGGAGATTCCCATCATGGATGTGCAGCCGACAAACCTGCAGGAACTTCTATCATGTCAATATGGACCAAACTCTGGTTCCAGCACCTTGCCATAAAGAATTAGGGAAGTTCTGAGGGCAACAGGAGGCCTAGCAAGTGGACCTAATGAAGTGGCTGGTGGCCATAGCCACCTTTACAGCCCATGGAAGTATAGCTAGCCCAGCCCATTCCTGCTGACATTACACAGGGTCCTTCAGCCAGGGCTGCTATCAAATGTGGCTCACTGCAATACAGCCAAGCAGAACCCGGCTCATTTGCATATCAGTCTTGAAGGGACAGTAACATAAACAGCCTGTTTAACCGTAAGAGCAGAGAGAGGTTGGAAATGGTCACGTAGGACCCATTCTGGTTCCATTTGGCCCTTTTATATTAAACAGTATTTCCATTTTAATGTTTGGACGTATACAGCAGATTAGCCTAAATGAATAGTAATTTCCTGGGAACCCCCGCCGCCAGAACTTTTCGGTCTCCGCAGACAAAACACAAAATGACCTTGTTGACTGACAGCTTTACCTAGCATCGAGATGAATTATGCATGTCCCCCCCTCGCCAACTCTCACGGCAATTTGTTTTGCAATACGCTGAGTGCCGTGGCCCTCTTGCTGTAATTTCCCAGCTAATTACGAGGAGGCGAGGGTCCGTATGTACGCGCCAAAATAACCCAGGGTGCTTTTCTGAAACCCCACCAGCGCTGGTGCCTCCGGCTCTCTCGGGGAGGGCGGGGTGCTGTAATCTTTGCAGCTGTAGCAGTGACCAGTTGTCGGGCGCGGAAGATAAACCTGTAATACCCAATTAATCAGCAGCGCCGGACGGCCTTCCACAAGCCCTCGGGATGCAGACAGCCGTCTGAACGCACCCCCGAGGTGCCAATTGTTGATTGAATGGACATCACTGATTGTGATTGTGCCGGTTTGTTGCTGTGGTGGGTGTTTGCAGCAATTCAGGGGTCCAAGCACGGAACGAAAATGGTAAGTAGTGAACGGTTAGCATTCAACACTACAACATAATTGACCTTGCTTGGGGAACGTGTACAACCTGCAATATAAGGTCAGTTCAGGGTGTTTCCTGTCATAACCCC
>JAMWET010004281.1:0-17500 GCA_024036415.1 Prochilodus magdalenae
CACCTCACGTCTTCAGACCAAGCAGCAAAGAAAAGACCTTTAGAGCCTCATAGATGTACATGATCATGTGAACATTTGATGTAGCTCAGCGGATAACACCACTACCCACCAAGTAGCCACCACCACACGTGGGAGACTGGGGTTCGAATCCCAGTATGGGTGACTATGCGGTGCTATACCAATAAGAGTCCTTGGGCAAGACTCCCAACACTACACTGGCCTACCTGTATAGTGTGTTTAGCTTTTACGTCGCGTCTTGGATATGAGCGTCAAGCTAAAGCCAGACAAATTGTAAATCACCACATAAAAATCCCATTTTTTCCTATTATTGGAAAGTGATTTTTCCCCATACATGGAAATCTGTTGGTGTAACCGATTTGCCTTCTGGTCTCATAGCTATCAGTAACTGCCTAATCCAGGACTGTAGAATGGATTCATGGGATGGATTTGACGGCCTCTGCTCTAACCCCACAGTTTAGTGATTCAACGAATTAACTGAACCTCAAATCTGATTAGATCCAATCTGATTGATTTGGCGTGCTTTACTGAAAACAGTTATTAATGACTTCAGAACGTATGCCATCATCTTCAAACTGATTCATAACCATGCGTGCTCCAGTTCAGCATGCAGTTGTAATCTCCGGCCCTGGCCTCGCCGCGCTGTACTAGTGCCAGAGCCACTGACACAGCACTGGCCGCTGTACACCTCCACTTACAGCCAGATTAAAGGATGAGCGTGTGGAAGTGCAGAGGGAAGTAGGACACGAGCAGATCCAGAGCAGGCCTGCACCATCGGACCTACAGCAGAGCAGGGCCTGGGATACGACTGGAGCAGACTCAGACAAACACAAAGAGAGAGAGAGAGAGAGAGAGAGAGAGAGAGAGAGAGAGAGAGAGAGAGAGAGAGAGAGAGAGAGAGAGAGAGAGAGAGAGAGAGAGAGAGAGAGAGAGAAGAAAGAAAGAAAGAAAGAAAGAAAGAAAGAAAGAAAGAAAGAAAGAGAGAGAAAAAAAAGAAAGAAAGAAAGAAAGAAAGAAAGAGGGATGGGAAGACCAAGAAACAATGGTGTTGGGGGGTTGGGGGAGAAGGAACGAGAAAGAAAGAAAGAAAGAAAGAAAGAAAGAGAGAGAGAGAAAAAAAAGAAAGAAAGAAAGAAAGAAAGAGAAAGAGGGATGGGAAGACCAAGAAACAATGGTGTGGGGGTGTTGGGGGAGAATGAAGGAGAGAGAATGAAAGAGAGAGAGAGTGAGAGTGAGAAAGAGAGAGCGAGAGAGAGAAAGAAAGAGGAGAAAGAAAGAGAGAAAAGCCAAGATCCAAAGGCAGAAGAAAACAGTAGGTGGAAAAAGGAAACAAAGAAAAGCAGTGACAGGCCGAGAGATAAAGTCTGAGCAGCATTAACCAGCAGGGCCGGATTCCAGGCGTTCCGGAGCTCGGGCCCTGGCCCAGGGCGGGGAGATGTGTAAACAAGTTACCGGAACATTCTCCAGCTCCACTTGCTTTGTTAAACAAGTAGGTACCACGTGAAGCCTCAGGCAGGGCAGCAGCAGCCTGCCGCCTGGTCGTTTAGCAAGACCCAATAACTAGCCTTCTGAATCAGGGAGCTGTACAAATACACAAATACTCAAATACAGCATGCACAAGCTATCAGGACACGCAGGGGTTACTGGGTCTCGAGTTCAGTAAAACAGTGAGCTACACTCCAAATCTCCACTCATTACCAGGACCGATAAATGATGACACATTTAGACTGATGTGGGGAATATTTACTGAGCTACACATACAGAAGCAGCGTCTCTCTGAATGGCTAACCCAACAAACCAGGCATCTCAGCATGCAGCTGTAGAGGTTCCTAATGGTGTCCTGTGATAATGCATCCCATGCAGCTTGAATATCCTCACACAGTTCCTGCAGATGGTGTGGTGGGGGCGGTGCTATGCATGGTGTTTAGAGGCGTGGGTGATGGTAGAGCTAATGTATGGCCCTTCCAAATCTGTCCATCTTGGCTATGACCACGGTGCAACAACCGCACACACGGATTCGTTCGCTCGTGCCCACCCAGGACCTCCCTAAGCAGGAAGGACCCGTCACTGAAGATGACCCGCTGCCATTCTGAGTCACTCCATGACAGTAGTGCAGCCGTCTGGCCATTGTGGCTGATGGGTCGGTCAGGTACAGCGACGAGGTCTGTACTTGCTTACATCACAATATCAAACCTACCCACTATTGATAATGGATGATATTGATTGGGGTTCAGTGTGACTGTGTAAGGAAGCTTGGTAAATGAAAAGCCATTGCTTGGAAAAAAAACGAAACGTGTCAGATGCCCCTGAAAACGCAGGAAGTGATGGGATCAGTGACCCGGGAGGAAACGACACGGCCCGACACGCCAATACCAGCGAGAGCTAATTGTGCGATTCATCCTAATCCTGTATAAATGCTCTAATAACGCGCAGAGATTCCACCACCGCAGCAAAAACCGAAGCTGTGCGAGTCAGCAGCCCAGCTGCACTAAACAAACTGCGGCTCAGCTCTTTTGCTTTCTGTTTGGGCGATCTTAGCAAAACACCTGGAGGAGTATTAGCTGAACGTCTGGTAATATTATCCCCCATACCCCTCTACCCCAACCCCCCGACTTTGGCCTGAATAGGCTTGCGGCTGGCTGAGTGTTTTAATAGCTGGGAGCCTCGGCTTTCCGTGTGTCGTACGGATGAAGGGATACCTCAAGAGTGCATAGCACTTTCCATAAGACGACGACACCAACACAGATACAGATAGACTCTCTGAAGCTTCTTCCACAACGGTTTATTCTGAGCTACAAGCCGAGAAGATTCTGATCCTGTGGGATCCTGACTTCACCGAACCGGTCACCAAGCTGGATGGACGTTATAGAAGGTTGGCCGAAACTTCTGCCAATATAAGCCAACTAGAACTGGTCAAACCGGACCACTTGAAGATCCCACTTGATCATATTTCCAGAGTAAAGGCCTACACGGCCTAGCTGGGACCTGTCTTACGAAGCATGTTCAACTTCCACAGGGTTCCTGAAGTTTCAGCTAGTACCCGGTTAACCGATTTGCTGATTGATCCTCACATTTGAATCATATTAATATCCATGCAGCAATTTTCCTGACCAGTATGGTCCACCTTTATCAGTAGGCTGCCCTTGATTGGTCAGAAGTTTAGTCTGACCTAGGATTACTGGTATTAAGCCTTCTAGCAAAACAAAGAGCCTCCTGGGTTTCCCTGGTGTTGACCCTATCGTCAGAAGACCCCACAGCCATCCGTGGCATTCCTTTAGTTGGCTACACTTTCTCTGGGTGGGCAGGACAGCCCAGTCTAGCTTCTGCTGCATGCAACAGGCTTGGCAGTTTAGTGTTCTCCTCCAAGCATGTTGAGCTGCTATCCAAGGACATTGTGCTGGAAAGACGGCGACAGCGACGACAACAACAAATAAGAGACCACTGCTGTGCATGGATGGGTCAATCCCTAATTATTCCCAATGGGATACAGGAAGCCATAACGTCTCCTGTGGATTCGGTAATCCTGAACACTTCCATTTAAAGGTCACCTGAGGAAAACAACTTTAACCCAACGGAAATTACTTCTCCATAAACTTTCCTGACTTCCAGGAGCCTGGAATACTAACTTGAGCTTCCACTGAACTCCAAGAAACACTCGACACATAATTACTTCTTCTCATCCTTCATGACAATGAGCGGAAAAGAACAACTTCAAAGTGGGTGCTATTCCTTCCCTCCCCGAAAAGCCACAGATAGAAAGAATGGGTTCGTCACGGGTCTTCTGCTCTCTGCTCCGAGGTAGCAGAAACCAGTCCCTTCCGCTACGAGAGAAGGAAGGAAGAAAGTAGAAAGTGTGTCATTATAGTGGAAAAAAAGAGAGAGAAGTGCTCTAAAATCCCTCCCAGAGGAAGAGAGGAGCCAGCAGGGTTACACAGAGACCTCGGCTTTTCCTCCTCTTTAAAAATAAACCAATCCCGTCCACCGAGAGAGGAGAGAGAGAGAGGCGAGCGAACCTCCGGCTCCCGGGGCTGCAGCTCTAGGAGTGGCACTTCTTCCTCTAAGAGTGACGGTAGAATTACAGGCCGAGGCAGCAGATCTCCGTTCCTCTGTTCTCCAGCCGGATTTAAACCACAGCACTGCTACACGACCACATGATAGAGATCAGAATAGCATCAAACGCTACAGAGCACTCCCCTCCCTATCACTCTATACTGATACAGAGGGGGAGAGAGAGAGAGAGAGAGAGAGAGAGAGAGAGAGAGAGAGAGAGAGAGAGAGAGAGAGAGAGAGAGAGAGAGAGAGAGACAGAGAGCAGGAGAGAGACAGACAGAGAGCAGGAGAGAGACGGAGAGAGACAGACAGAGAGCAAGAGAGAGAGACACAGAGAGCGAGAGAGAGACATAGAGAGCGAGAGAGAGACACAGAGTAAGAGAGAGACACAGAGAGCGAGAGAGACACAGAGAGCAAGAGATGGAGAAAAGGAGAAAAGAAAGAGAAAAAAGGATGAGGGAGGGTCAAAAAGAAAGGATGAGAGAAAGAGTGAGAAAGAAAATGAAAGTTGGGGACAGTGTAAAAGAAAAAAGGAGAAATACAGCATAAAGAAAATAGGAGAAAGGACAACAGAGTGATAAAGCATCATTAGGAGGGAGAAAGAACGAAAGAAAGAACGAAAGAAAGAAGGTATGAGAGGATGGGCGCCGATGGAGCGATAGCTCTGATGCTTGTGAGGGTGTGCGATTCCTGTCTGATGGGTCTCTCCATCTTTTCTCAATCACCACCATCACCATCACCCCCATCACCATCCCACAGGAAGAGATGGCCACATCACTGCCACTTGCATCACATCACCATGACATCGGTTACCATGGCAAGGGAGATGATCGGCAATAAGACTGAGCAGGGCAACAGGCCCTAATTAATAGTTAACGAGACCGGACAGACCCGGCATCAAACCATTAGAGAGGGTGCTGATGAGGGGTACTAACTACACCCCCCTCCCCAACACACACACACACACACACACACACACACACACACACGCGCACCAGCACAAGTTCACACATGCAAGCGGAAAGGAACACAGGGACGCCACATGACAAGCCACATGTCCACTTTGTCCCACTTTGCATTGAGCTTATTTTGAGCTGTTGGACAGAGCATGGTTCTAGCTAATGGAACCTGTTCTCCTTCAGTGTTCTGTGCTGATGATGTGAATAGACGTCAGTGTATAATGAATGAGCTTCTATTAAAGCCTGGAGGACTGAGAGACGCTAGAGTCTCTTAATAAACCCTACACTTGAGCTGATACATAAGTAGTTCCTGATACCAGAAATGATAATAGGTACATACTTACACTGTTAGAGCCGTAAATACACCATGCTCCTCCATACCTGTTACTCTCCATACTTGAGTACATCTGAAGGTACAACATACATACTTTTAGTACTGTTACTCTCCATACTTCAGTACATCTGAAGGTACATACTGTACTGTTCCTACTGGTATCGGATACGGTACATACTGTAGTACTGGTATTCTCCATACTTGAGTACATCTGAAGGTACATACTTTAGTACTGTTACTCTCCATACTTGAGTACATCGAAGGTACATACTTTAGTACTGTTACTCTCCATACTTGAGTACATCGAAGGTACATACTTTAGTACTGTTACTCTCCATACTTGAGTACATCGAAGGCACATACTTTAGTACTGTTACTCTCCATACTTGAGTACATCGAAGGCACATACTTTAGTACTGTTACTCTCCATACTTGAGTACATCGAAGGTACATACTTTAGTACTGTTACTCTCCATACTTGAGTACATCTGAAGTACATACTTTAGTACTGTTACTCTCCATACTTGAGTACATCTGAAGGTACATACTTTAGTACTGTTACTCTCCATACTTGAGTACATCTGAAGGTACATACTTTAGTACTGTTACTCTCCATACTTGAGTACATCTGAAGGTACATACTTTAGTACTGTTACTCTCCATACTTGAGTACATCTGAAGGTACATACTTTAGTACTGTTACTCTCCATACTTGAGTACATCTGAAGGTACATACTTTAGTACTGTTACTCACCATACTTAAGTACATCTGAAGGTACATACTTTAGTACTGTTACTCTCCATACTTAAGTACATCTGACGGTTCATACTTTAGTACTGTTACTCCAGTGGAGGTCTACAGGGAGGAACGTCTACTGTTACTGGAGGAGTATGTTACCGTGGCTTGTGTACTTTATCCACCACTGCAATCGAGTAACCCAACATCTCCATTGCAACTGCAACCCTGCACTACCTGACGAGTGATGGACTTGGACAAGCCCTACCCAACACTATACACATGGCACGTTCAGGGCTTTACAAACACGCTGTAATGATCAATGAATGCATTAAACACCACAACGACATCAACATCTGGAAAGTATTCAAGAGTGACAACCGCAGTTCCACACTGATGATTAATACCGCACACTCAACAAACTAAACGAGAAAAAAAAAAAAAAAAGACAAGTAATTACAGGCCGAGTCCCAAAGAGCTCCAGAGGGCCTTTATAGTACAGATGCTGATTTCCTTAGAACCAAACACACATGGCAATTAAATCTAGACACTTCATCGACGGAAACCGCGTCTCTTACAGTGCCTCACATCGGAAGTTCTTCTGAGCCCTTCCAAGAGGAGACTATGGAGAACACCGTTCTGGACCAACGTCCAAAATACATGCAGCGGATGAGCGACTATGTTCTCTCATCGTCCACGACAGAGGCGCAGTCTAAACCCGGTTACACCACACTGACTGCCGCGAATTCACGCAAGCACACCCCGCCCCGAGTCCAGAACCCTGCATGCTGCCGAACCTGTAATTAAAGTGCAGAAAATAGAAACAAAGGAACCTAAACGTCCCAATTAGAATCCAGACAATTCCTGGACCTTCAGTGGATATTGCGAAAGCGCTGCCACATGCCACCTACTTTGCCGTTCCCAGCCCAAAGTTGGACCCCTTAGACAGTCCACACATTCCCCTTCATCCCTGCAAGGCACACATTCCTATGGGAACCGATGGAAAGGCCCAGGGAACCCAAATCCGGGTTCTCTAATGAGGTTCAGCTCGTTCTTGTAGGCAGTCAGTAGACATGACCAAGTTAACCCTTTGAATCATGTCCCCATGAGCAATAAATGAACTGGGCGGTTCTATAAGCATTCCCCTGACCAATCACAAGGCTTCTTTTGCCCCGTCCACACAAAGTTTTAGAGTTTGAGAAACTAAGTGAGCTAATGCTAGCGTAGCCTAGCCAACAGCTAGAACACTAGACCGCTAGTATGTAGCTGCCCAATCACCCTGTTCTTTCTGTTATCTAGTCCTTCATTCATGCATTGCTCATCCATCCATCCATCAATCTGCAGCCACGCCCTCCATGGGTCATCCAGGGCCAGCACATTGGCAGACGGCTGCACAATGCAGGACTACATGCACAGACCGTTACCACCACATCAACGTCTCCAAAGACTGCAATGGTGTCGTGTGTAGAGGCACCGTGGTCAGCGCCAAGATGAACGTCCCCATGTCATACATCCCAGAAGGCCTGGTGGAACTCCACCTCCACCCCTACCGCACCATCTGCAGGAGCTGTGTGAGGAGACTCAAGCTGAATGATTATCACAGGACATCATTAGGAACCTCTACAACTCCAAGCTGAGCCTTCTGGCGTGTTGAGTCATCAAACATGGCGGCCTGATGCCATACTGAGAGACCCTACAGGTCATGGCCAGTTATTGTATTAGCACGGGCAGCCCACCTGTGAAAAAGCACAAACTGCTTCCTTTGGTAATCGGCCGCACATGGATTTCCTCAGGTCACCCTCAAACATCCCTCACACCAGGACATTCCTCCAGCCAATAAACCTCGGGCTGCATTCCTAATTAGCATTTCTCCTTCGCGGCTTGTTTTCCTATGAAAGCATCTGTTCTTCCACAGGCGCATTTCCCACATTCCTTCGCTGTTTGTGTCACTGGCACGCTGCAGGCTTCTCTGCCATCTTTAGCCAGCCCAGTGAAAGTACTGGAGACGCCATGCCTGGAAAGAACCCTACACCGAGTCTCCCGAAGCCACCGGAGAAATGGCAGAATGGCCTCCAAAAAGGCTAAGTGCTAATAGAGGCCAGTTCTCGCTGATCCGAGACTAGTTTGGTCATGTTTCTATTGTTGAAGCCGTAATTGGCACCTACTGGGAAAGTGATTCATGTCGTAAGATTCCAGGCCTGTTATTTCCCAGGCTTTTTAATGGGATTTGGCCAAACGGTAAGCAGGAAATGAGGTCGTCCATGTCAGTGCCCATGTAATTTGGCTCTAATAGAGAGTGTTGGAGGGTCATTGCATACTGTGTAGTGCCGTACTTGCTTCTACAGTCTAGTGTTCAGTGATGATGCTTTAAGCTTGATGCCGACTCGTTACTGAACACATGCTTATGACACTAACAACATGGACGCCCAAGAACAGGTGAGGAGTGTGGTGCTTTTGGAGACCGTATCTCCAGTTTCCTGAGAACTCTCAATGTAAACCATGGCTCGTTGGAAAGGACACATCACGCTCTACTGACCAGCCGAGTTTGGCTTCACTCCAACGTTTACCTGCGGATCTACAGTCCTTCAAACATCAGATACCGAGTTCTATTATCTACAGTTAAAAAATTAAAAATTCACCAAGGCACGGTGCTCTACATTTCTCAGGTTCTCTGGACTTTGGCCATGGGCTAGCACCTCAGCAAGGCCGTCTAGGGTGCACCTACAAAGATTTGTGAGATTCCATGGTCCATCTCTTTGGTCTGAAAGCTACCAATGCAATCCAGAGCTAATGTTGTTAAGGGTGCTCTCTGGCTTTGCCAGGGACTTCTACGGTTCCTAAAGTCAATCTCTTTATGATAAACATCAATGATTGGTCAGTGTGTGCAGGCTTACCGGATACACCCAAGCTAGGAGAACACTCTAAATAGAATAGGTGCTAAAAATGGTCTGTTGGAACCACAGAAAAACCATAGACCGTTTCAGGGGATGGTTCCTTAAAAGAACCATTTTCGGAACCAAGATGCCAATCTCTTCAAATGAAAGAGCACCCAGATGATGCAATTGTTCTGTACTAATGAACAATGTTCAGAGAACTCCAAGAACGATTGAAGAACCCTGGCATCTAGCACATTTAAGGTTCTCTCATTAGGTCAAAACAGCCACTGCAGTGGTCGTACCTGTTGATTTTAGGCCCATCACCTCTGGTCACCCTTTTACACCCATCCTAATTAGACCTAATTCAAGGAAGGCCCAAGTCATTACAGTCTGACAGCTTCAGTCTGTATCCACAGAGAGAGAAAAAACAACAAGGGGAAGGGAAAGAAAACAACGAGGGACAGAAAAAGTCCACTTCCCTAAACCTCTCTGGTGTGGCCAATGCCTCTATGCTTTTCAACAACAGCCCACATTTCACCCCGGATCAATAGGAGAAAGAACTAACGACAGCAGAACAAGTACAAGCCTGCCTTCCTCTTTAGGTCAGCGAAGGACAGTATCTGTCTTTGTTAAAGGAAAAGGGAAAAAAGGGACAGTGACTCTTCACGGGTCATTGGCCTGGACGTTGCCATTGTAAACAGAGGGGAAGGAAGATATAGTTTCAAGCCCTGCAGCCAAAATAACTGTTCCTCTTATTCGAAACAAGTGCAGTGATCCTTTGTAACTAGATAAACATGATATAACGACAACACTAGACCACAAAACCTCACTGAAGACTGTAAACAGTCTATAGACTAAACTATGTGCTGTGCTGAATCACACAGTCAATTAGGGGGCCAATAATTATGGCATATTTCCTTGTTGTGTGAACAGAAAGCCCTTGACTTATAATAGCACTGTGACGGGCGGGAGCTGGCATGCATTTCTACCTACTGTTTATCTACGTGCTGTATTAGCAGACTCTCTGTCAAACCGTAAAGAGATCCTCTGGGTTAATCCCATTCAGACCAGGAGAACAATAGGAAGGGGTTTCCTGCGCTACCACTGATCATGACTCTTTTGGAGCCAGGGATGGGCTACACAACTTGTTAACTGAGCAAACAGCACATTGCTGCTCTCAGGACCAAACGTAGTATACACAAACCAAACATTTCAGAACTGAATAGAAATGAATAGAGCTCGAGTGTTTCTATTTTTAAATAGTAAGATCATAGACGTTTGTATGAAACTCAACTTTATGTGGCACATCCAGCAAAGCACTGAAATAAAATTAAGACAATATGATCAAACATGGCTTAAAAACTGCTGATCAGACCTATTAGACCGCTATGTGGGCATGGCTAATGAGCAGCTTGATTGACAGCTCTCTGTTACACACTGGTAGCCTGCTCCGCCCCTAACCAAAGTCATGGACCACTAATTGCGGAGAGAGGGACAGACTAGCTGATGGATGAGTGGATGATGGACAGACTAGCTGACGGACGGACGGACAGACGGACTAGCTGATGGATGAGTGGATGATGGACAGACTAGCTGACGGACGGATGGATGGATGGACAGACAGACTAGCTGATAGACGGATGGATGGATGGACGGATGGATGGATGGACAGACTAGCTGATGGACGGATGGATGGATGGATCAGCTGATGGATGGATGGACGGATGGACAGACTAGCTGATGGACGGATGGATGGATGGATGGATCGATCAGCTGATGGATGGATGGACGGATGGACAGACTAGCTGATGGACGGACGGATGGATCAGCTGATGGATGGATGGACGGACGGATGGATCAGCTGATGGATGGATGGACGGACGGATGGATCAGCTGATGGATGGACGGACGGATGGATCAGCTGATGGATGGATGGACGGATGGATCAGCTGATGGATGGATGGACGGATGGATCAGCTGATGGATGGACGGACAGACAGACTAGCTGATGGATGGACGGGTGGATCAGACTATGGATGATGGAACAGACGGACTAGCTGATGGATGACTATGGATGGGACAGGACGGACTAGCTGATGGATGGACGGATGGACAAATGGACCAGCTGATGTATAGGTGGATGGACCAGCTGATTGATAGATGAATGGACGGATGGATAGACAGACTAGCTGAGGAAGGGTGGACGGATTAATGAACAGATGGATGGATGGATGGACAGTGTTGTTGCGTGGATAAAGGAAGGGTGACAGGCACTTACAGACAGGAGGTCTAGTTTGCTAGCTTTTGGTTATGCTGGTTAGCTTTAACTCGCCAAGTCTCTCTGAAGCTAGTGGGCGGAGCAAGAGGTGTCACCCTTGTGATTGGTCAGGGGAATGCTGACGGAGTAAATAGTCCCAAAGTCTATTATGCCCAACGAAGTTTCCTCGCTAACGTGCATTGCTTTATTTAAGTTCATTAACTACACAGTCGAGTCACATTATTATGACCACCAGCTAATATCCAGAGTCGCCACCGTGTGCAGCACAGATGGCAGCTAGACAGTGACTCAGTAAGGTCCGAGTCACAGGTATCACACAGCTCCGATCTCAGACATTTCTAGCCATGTGCATTGCCTTTCCCAGGTCCCACCTGTCCCAGGAAGACAATCAGCATGCATCTCCTTTCACCCATGACAGCAATGAGGGATGTGTGTGCAGACAGCCTATCACACAGCTCATATACCCACCACACCAGCTCATGACATGTGACTCCCTTCATGAGCTTCACGCTGCCGCCATCGAAAGCAGGAAGTGGTCATAATAATGTGACTCGACTGTAAGTCACGTTCATGCAGTATACACATCCATCCAGAAACATCGCAATGCCCTACAGGAAGCCTAGGGGGCGATGTAGGTTGTAAAGCATCCACGGGCCATACTGTAATCCCATCCACCATACGGAAAACGTCACACGCCGTAGCTATATCAGGACAAAGAGTGAAATCCGTGTTCGAACGTGAACCACGTCTTTTACTCCATCTCAGAGAAGGCAAAAGTCTCAGGTCGCAGCAGGCGACAAGGAAAAAGCATAACCACATGCAATCAACCCGCCGTCCCACCTCCGGCTACTGCAGCCCACCGCCATAAAGCTATCAGCCAGGCATATGAAACCACAAGACCTCATTCCGCTTGATAAACAACACAGGAACTTGGACTCATTTCCAACTGCTACTGCTCCTGCAGAACATCAAACGCATGCCTGGATAAAGTCTCAGTGTCGGATACAATACACATCAAGCTCCATTAGAGATTACAGTAGAGTACACGTATATGTCCTTACAGCCCAACACCCAGCAGGCTAACGCGATCCAGACACTGAAGTCCCCGCACTGTGACCTCTGACCCTCCTCAAATGGTATCACTCGCTGCTCTATGCACTGGCTTAGCATGATCCCAGTGCAAACAGAGGCTACAGCCATCCTAAACAACCCCCGTGTGCATTCTGACCGCCGGCATGGCCTAGCTAATCCGGCCTGATAGCAAATCCAGGTGGCCTGGAGAACAAGAGGGATGTATGGTCCAGAGGGCCATTGTCCAGTCTCTGACCAGGTGGTCCGAAAGATTATCAGACTGAGAATGCTGACCTTAGGCTCGTCTTAACAAGCAAGATCAGACCTGGAATGTGCTTGTAGATTAGCCTTCTGAAAGAGGTGGAAAATCCAAAACACTGCGCTAGCTTTAGCTAGCAATGTAGCATTTAGCCAATGTAGCCATGTAGCATTTAATCAATACTGCTTAATATGGTTTAGGGAAGGGTAGCAGAGCTTCAGTCCTGGAGGAACGACGTCCCTACTCAAACACACCCACTAAACCTGGCGAGTAGCAGATCAATGTGATCAGGTGGGTTTGAGCAGGCACTTCACCAAATTGTGCTGGACACCAACGATCCAGGACCGAAGCTGTGCTCCCCGGGTTTAAGGGCAAGTGTGTGGTGATCTATACAGTGCTAACTGGTGAGGCATAAGCTTCCAGTACTTAGCTACATTAGTCTCATAGCTGTGGTGCAAGACTAAGGATGATTGAAGAACGATTTCACATCCTCTTCTTCGTTAGTTGTGCTGTAATAGCCAGGCCTGCTGGAGACAGCTGCACTCTGTTAACACTGTATAGTGTGTTCAGTGCACGTGGTCTTATGTGGAGCTACTGCCCATCCTGTGTGGGCTGATGCTGCTGCTGTATCTGCCTCGGCTGGGTGCCACTGCCTGCCTGCACTGCTGACCAGTTTGTGTACCATGGAGGATCTTCAGGTCCTGTGCTGTGGGGGGGCTTTACCTGCATCCCACATGCCCATCTGGCAATACACACACATACACACACACACACACACACACACACTCTCTCTCTCTCACACACTCTGTCTCTCACACACACACACACACACAGTCTCACACACACACACACACACACACACAGTCTCTCACACACACACACACACACACACACAGTCTCTCACACACACACACACACACACACACACACACACACACACACACAGTCTCACACACAGTCTCTCACACACACACACACAGTCTCTCACACAGTCTCTCACACACACACACAGTCTCACACACACACACACGCAGTCTCACACACACACACACACACACAGTCTCACACACACAGTCACACACAGTCTCTCTCACACACACACAGTCTCACACACAGTCTCTCACACACACACACAGTCTCACACACACAGTCTCACACACACACACACAGTCTCTCACACAGTCTCACACACACACACACAGTCTCTCACACAGTCTCACACACACACACACACACACACGCAGTCTCACACACACACACACGCAGTCTCACACACACACACACACAGTCTCACACACACAGTCTCTCACACACACACACAGTCTCTCACACACACACACAGTCTCTCACACAGTCTCACACACACACAGTCTCACACACACACACGCGCAGTCTCACACACACACACGCAGTCTCACACACACACACACACGCAGTCTCACACACACACACACACGCAGTCTCACACACACACACACACAGTCTCTCACACACACACACAGTCTCTCACACACACAGTCACACACAGTCTCTCACACACACACACACACAGCCTCACAGTCTCTCACACACACACTTTTAATAGCAGCACTAACGAAATGTAAACAAATCAGCAAAGTCAGGAGTGACACTCGTGCCATAATGTGAAAATCATGAACCATAAACACTCAAAAAATGGTTCTTCTGATTGATGGAGAATGTGTTGTACGTAATTCTATCTAGAACACATTTTAAAGTCTTTATCTAGCACCAAAGGGCACAGCTACTTTTTACAGTGTCTAGCTGGGAACGATAGAGGAACCCTTTAAGTTGCTATTCTCTTTCATCAGCACATTCTCTTCATCAGTCTTGAGGAGCCTTTAAAGCATGAAAGGGTTCTAAAAGAGAACTCATGGTTCTAAATAGAAACCCTTGAAGAACCTGAATGTGACGTGACTTTGTCTGTTGTTTATTATTGTTTATGTTATAATGTGAAACCAGTGGAGATTAAAAAGGCAAATGAGAGCCGCACCGGTTCCTACAGCCGCAGGTCATTCAGACACACGGACATGCCTCGGTTCCCAGGGACAAGGAGACGCCTTCAAGGCCATTTCACGGTATGACCGTCGTGCTGGCACGGCAAACTGCGAATGCAGGTGTAGGTATGTGGGGAGGACTAGGAAGAGAGGTTAGGAACTCGCTGCTGAGTTATATGACGGGACACGTCCAGAATAAGAGACCTTCCCAATCAAACCAGGAGGAACCGTGCTCCAGTCCCCGAGCCTCAGCTCGCTGCTCTGCTGGATGTGCCGGTATTCAACAGAGTGAGTCAGATTTCACAGAACACCCCGGTAAACACCACCTTCCTCTAAAGATCAGGGTATAAACACAGATTAGCCGGCGCTGCCAAACACACTCTCACAATTAGGACCAGCTCCACCAAAACTACCGGCTGCGGTACAGGACTCATTCCGAAACCCCACACACTGATCACCATCTGTATATGACTGAATCACCCAGAGAGAGAAGGGGGGGGGAGGTAAAAGACAGAGGAGGGAGAAAACGAGAGATAAGAATGAAATGATACAAAAATAACAGACAGTAGAAAAAGATGGAGAGAGAGAGAGAGAATAGAGAAAGAGAGAGAGAGACTGGAGAGAGAGAGAGAGAGAGAGAGAGAGAGAGAGAGAGAAATAATAGAGAGAGAGAGAGAGAGAGAGAGAGAGAGAGAGAGAATGGAGAGAGAGAGAGAGAGAGAGAGAGAAAGAAAGAATGGAGAGAGAGAGAGAGAGAGAGAGAGAGAGAGAGAGAGAGAGAGAGAGAGAGAGAGAGAGAGAGAGAGAAAATGGAGAGAGAGAGAGAGAGAGAGAGAGAGTGAGTGTGTGTGTGAGAGAGAGTGAAAGAGAGAGTGAAAGAAAGAGAGAGAGGAGGGAGAACATGAGTAAAGAGAGAAAGAAGAGAAAGAGAGACTAAATGATTGAGAGAGAGAAAGAAAGAGAGGAAAGGGAGAGAAAGAGAGAGGAGGGAGAACATGAGTAAAGAGAGAAAAAGAAAAAAAGAAAGAGTGAGAGAGAGTGAGAGAGAGAGAATAGGAAAGAAAGAGAGAGAGATGAAAGACAAACAAAGGTAAGTGAAAGAGAGACACAGAGACAAAGAGAGAGAGAGATGGGGGAACTAGAAAAAGAGAGAGAGAGAGAGAGAAGAGGAAGAAAAGAAAGAGAAGTGAAAGAGTAAAACAGGTGTGAATAAGAGAAAGAAGGGAATGTGTGGAGTGTGGATGAACAAAGTGAAAAGAATGAGAGAGCAAAGGGAGAAACTGAGTGAACGAGAGAGAGAGATGGAGAGAAGGAGGGAGAGAATAAAAGACAGGAGGAGTAAATGAGAGGTAAATGAGGGAATGAGAGAGGGAGAGATGGACGAGTGCCCGGTGCTGCCGGGGGACTGCAGTGGGAGCTGATTGGCCGGTTTCCTCGTATTGTCTGGAGTCGTTTGGTGAGACGAGGCTGAAACGGCAGAACGGTTCTGGCCGGAGACGCGTCATAACTTAAACCAGGTGATGGGAGAGCGCGCTCCGGAGGGAACCACCACCACTGACCCCACACAGCGGCCCGCCTGTTCAGCCTCCACCCGAGACCCGTAGTGCGGGGTCACTGCTACCTACAGAGGCCATGCTGACGTGATGTACTTGCCGCACTGAGTGAAGAACTTGGGTACTAGGGCCCAGCGAGTCCACGGTCTTCAGTACAACCCCCTCAGGATGCTTTGGGTTCCACTGATTAGCTGCTCTTCACTGACTACAGCAGAACCACAGCTATCTATACCAAACAAGGTTCTACAAAGGTTCTCTAGCAACGATAACAGGTTTACCTAAAACCAGGAACACTCAAAGAACTGGTTCTAAAGATTGATGGAGAATGTGTCAAATAGAATTCTATCTAGAACATTTTGTAAGGGTTTTATCTAGCACCAAAAAAAAAAGTTCTACTACTTGTCACGACGTCTAGCTTGGAACAATAGTGGAACCCATGTTGGTTCTAAATGAGACCAGATACACAAGATATTCTCTTCATCAGTCTTTAGGGAGCCTGTAAGGCATGAAATGGTTCTAAAGAGAACTCAGGGTTCTAAGTATCTAAGTAGAAACATTACATTTACTAAGGAACCCTTAAAGAACCTTCTTTTTAAGTGAGTATGAGCTCACTTTCTCAGCTGTTTAATATTGGATACATCAGTTCATATTTTACACGCTCAAGAAAGATGGTTCTACAGGGGTTCTTTAGCAAAGACAATGGTTCTATATAGAACCACAAAGACTAGAACTATGTTCATGCCTAAATAGCTCAGTGCAAGGTAAACAGTTCTTGAGACTGATGGAGAATATGTTGAATATGGTTCTATATACAACCTTGTTTATGAATGGTTCTATCTGGCATTAAAAAGGGTTCTACTGTCAGTGTCAAGCTTGGAACTATAAAAGAACCTGTTTTGGTGCTATATGGAACCATATACACCACACATTCTCCCTCAGTCTGAGAAGCCATTAAAGAGTGAAATGGTTCCACAGAAGAACTCATGGAGTACATTTTTTCTTGAAGAACCCTTGGAGAACCATCTTTTAAACAGAGTATAGTGTAACTTTGTTGGTTCTTTAATTATTACACCTTCTAAAGTATATTTTACACACCGAAAAAAGGGTTCTCTGGGGTTCTTTAGCAAAGAAAATGGTTCTACATACACACACAGAACCATGAACACTCAAAGAACCCTTCGCATTGTCAGATTGATATAGAACGTGTTGTGTACCAAGCTTTGGCATTGTAACTATAACAGAACCCTTTATTGGTGCTAGAGAGAACTGGTTTCAAAGGGTTCCACATATACATATATGTACTGCACTGTATATGGTTCTAGATAGCACCAAAAAAAAGCGTATCGTTGGA
>JAMWET010004281.1:22500-33955 GCA_024036415.1 Prochilodus magdalenae
CCGCCAGCGTGCTCACATGGGTCCTGTAGAGCAGGTTTTTCACACTGTCATTCCCTGAAACTGTTGACATGTGACATAGCCCATTATCCCTGGAAAACAACATTGTCCACATTTCACAGTACCATAGACACATTCAGGAGACATGTCAACAGCTTAGACCAATCCCAGCGTGTGTCAAATCTTTCAGATATGGTCATATGCCATGAACAACAGTTTCTACAAGTTGCTTGTAATGGGTAATAGAGCAGGGCTTCTCAACCTTGTCCAGCCCAAGGTCCACCTCATAATTACTACAAAGTGTAGCGGGCCACCAGAAAGCTAAAATCAGCTCTTATAAATATCATTTCCCCAAAAAGAATAATTACGATATGTCCAACTTCAAACAAGGGAGCTGTGAAAGCGCCCCAAGAACCCTTCTGGTCAGCGGCTAGCCAGCGGCTATGTTGTCTCAAACTGAAGATGGTTAATTAGCCTGCTCCTGGTACATTTGAATTAGTACATGTCGCATTAATATACATATATTTATATTTATATACTCAACATAACGCCAATATGGCTAAATATGGCACAAACTACTGCCTCCACCTCAGTACAGGCCCACAGACCACTAGGAGGTGCTTCATGGCCTACTTGTGGTCTGTGGCCCACTGTTTGAGAAACCCTGCAATGGAGGGTGAAGCCTGCTGATGCTCTTCATGTAAGCCAATGAGTGGATGCTCAAGTCCTTTCCAACTACAGGAAACTACAGATAGATACAGATACAGCTAGAGATTAGGTTGAACAATCATGGAGTATTACCGTCCTACTGTCTGTGAGCATCGCTATGTGATTCTCCCCATCATACATGTTCAGTAGGAGGCAGATCTGGACTGCAGGCCTAGCATCGTCTTGCTGTAATACTCATGAACTTCCCCAATAAAAGATGCCATCCTCATAGCATCTCTAAAGACCCACCAATATATATAAACCTCCACCACCCGTGTTATGGTGCCCCTATATCATGGCAGATGTTGGCTTTTGCACTTTTAATAGTCCTTTGCGTCTATGGCATGGAGAACTCACACAGCACACATTTCCACTGTCTTTCAGACCATCTGAGATGAGCTTGGGCCCAGAGAACTCGGCGGCGCTTCAGGATAGGATCTTTACTTGCAAGGCGTGAGCCTTTGGTAGATCCTTGTATACCCAATCAAACCCTCACCTGTTACATTTCCATTTAAGGCATTTAGCATACTCTCTTATCCAGAGCGACTTACAACCGAGCTTAGTGTTCCGTTGGATAATGTTTCCCAGCTAGTACAGGAAGGTTAGACTCCCCATGAGCTCAGACACTGCCCGAACAAGGGCCGGTGCTGATACCTAGAGAGAAGGAAGGTTGTGGTCAGTGTAAGGGCAGCAGCAAAGTATTTCAACATCCACATCTACTAGTGCTTACTCACTTTAGTGCTTTACAAAGAGATGGGTCTTCAGCCTGCACTTGAAGACCACGAGAGACTCCGCTGTTCGGACAGCCAGTGGGAGTTCATTCCACCATCTGGGAGCCAGGACAGAGAAGAGTCTGGATGCATGTCCTCCATGTGTCTTCAGGGATGGCGGGTCGAGTCGAGCTGTACTTGAAGCTCAAAGGGCGCGAGGTACAGATAGACTCTTAACCGTTGCCTTAAGGAGGGATGGGCCGGTCCATTCTTGGCTTTGTAGGCCTCAGAGTTTCAAATCTGATCCGGGCAGCTACAGGAAGCCAGTGAAAGGAGTGCAGCAGTGGAGACACGTGACTGAAGATGAGTCGAGCTGCTGCGTTTATCTGCTTACTGTGGAATGTTTCCATATGGTATCATTTGAATACTGTTGTATTTTAATACAAAAGAATTAATAATAAAATAAATACAAAATAATTAATAATAATAAATAAATAATAGTCGCCCAACTTTTTGGTCTCAAAATATTTTATATTAAATTATTTATATAATTACATGTATATATATATGTATATATATATATATATATATATATATATATATATATATATATATATATATATATATATATATATATATATATATACATAATTTTATAAATAATTAAATATTAAAAAAATAATATATATATATGTATTTAATTATTATATATAATATATATTATAATATTATCTTATAAATATAATAAAAAATTCATCATTAAATATAATATATATATATATATATATATATATATATATATATATATATATATATATATATATATATATATATAATAAAATTTAAATATTTTATATATATATATATATATATATATATAATATATTATATATATATATATATATATATATATATATATATTGAATATTGTGCTTTTATATATATATATATATATATAAAATATTTAATTGTTTATATATATAATTAAATATTTATATATTATATATATATATATATATTATATATATATATATATATATATATATATATATATATATATATATATATATATATATATATATATATAATATTTAATGATGAATTTTTTATTATATTTATAAGATACATGCTACATTAGTATCATGCTGGTAGGCCAAACATGCACTGTAGTTTCTTTGAACAGTGGTCCGGTAAGTAAATATTCCAGAGAATGAACAAATCACAGATTTTCCTGCTAATAGCATTCCACAAAAAGTCCCGTCTTTTCCCGAAATGGGTTTTGTAGGTTCAGTGTATCCGTGATCACAATTTCACAGTACTGCAATTATGATAATAACTTCTGACAGTTATCCTGCTGTTTATCATCCATTCATGTATCCATTCATTCATCATCAGCAGCATCCCTCGCCCAGCAGCAGTTTAATCAGGAGATATTTGCAAGTCCTGAACGCCTCAGCAGAATGCAGCGTTTGAAAAGTCATTCGTCTCATTATCATCGCTGTTTGTCTCCTCATCTTTATGCATGGAGCTCCCATGATTCACTTATTTATTGGTGTCTGAATCATATGAGCGCACACAGAAACACACTCACACAAAGGCACAGATGAGCCGGAGCATTATGACCACCTGCCCGATGTGCTGTTTGCCCAATGAGGCACGAGCTCTCCACAACCTCTGAAGGTGCCTTGTGACACGACGATGTAATCAGCAAATCCTTTAAGCCCTGTTAGTTGGGCATCAAAGATGCTGTAGCATTAGCATTGCTTTCACTGGAGCTTAGAGAGCTGAGGAACAGGCCCAGGCTATTATTCCTCCTCCACCAAACTTTACTGTGAGTACTCTGGTAGGTAGCATTCTCCTGGCATCCACCAAAGCCATCACGAGCTGGTCCACACAATGTAAATCATTAAGTTTGATGGTGTGGGTGAGGTCAGCATTTGGTTTAGGGTTAGGGTTAGGGTTTTGGTCTGCATTGGGGTCTGGGTTAAGGTTAAAAACAAATATTTGTGTGTGTGTTTGTGTGTGTATGGTGTGTGTGCACGTGTGTGTGTGTGCATGTCTGTGCCTGTGCATGTGTGCGTGTGTCTGCGAGTGTGTGTGTATGTCTGTGCATTTGTGTGTATGCGCATGTGTGTGTGTGTGCGCGTGTGTATGTGTGTGTATATGTGTGTGTGTGTGTGTGCGTGTGTGTATGTGTGTATGAGTGTGTGTATGTGTGTGCGTGTGTGTGTGTACATGTGCATGTGTGTGTGTGTGTCTGCAAGTGTGTGTGTGTGTGTCTGTGCATTTGTGTGTGTGGGTGTGTGAGCGTGTGTGTGTATTTGTGTGTGTGTGCATGTATGTGTGTGTGCCTGTGTGTGTATGTGTGTGTGTATGTGCGCATGTCTGTATGCGTGTGCGTCCGTGTCTGTGTGTGTGTGTGTGTATGAGCGTGTATATGTGTATGTGTATATATGTGTGTGTGTGTGTGTGTGTGTGTGTGTATGCATGTGTATGTGTGTGTGTATATATGTGTGTGTGTGTGTGTGTGTGTGTATGCGTGTGTTTGTGTGTGTGTGTGTGTGTATGTGCGTGTGTGTGTGTGTGTATGTGTGTGTGTATGCGTGTATGTGCGTGTGTGTGTGTATGCATGTGTATGTGTATATGTATGTGTACGTGTGTGTGTGTGTGTGTGTGTGTGTGTGTGCTTTGCTCAGTGTGAGCAGTCTGTCTGGACTCGTTAGTCTGTATGCACTTCGAGCAGTGTGATGGGTATGAATGGAGATCAGACGGTCTGTGTTGTTCACCTTTGGGAGAAGACGTTCGAAGAGTGCGCTCTCTCTCTCTCTCTCTCTCTCTCTCTCTCTCTCCAGGGATGCTGTGCCTAGGTTGTATAGGGCAGGAAACAGAAGAGTTTCATCCAAGTGTTCCTCATTCTGGACAGCCTGGAAGTCAACCTGAATTCATAGTTAGTTCATGTGAGTCATTTATCCTATTAAACATTAATGAGAGAAAACATGAGCAGGAAGTTCTGCTGTGACCTCAGATCCAGAGCCCCCTTTAATCCCCAGCACCACTACAGCTTCTGCTTCGTGAGCGGCGATGATGTAACATGTCTAATCCCATTTATTTTCCTGCTGAAAGACGCTGGAGCACATTCCCAGTATTAAAGTAACGAGGCACGGGACACTGCTGCTGGATAGTCCCGCCCACTCAGCACACACACACACACACACATACACATACACACATACACACACACACACACACACACACACACACACATACATACACACACACACACACACACACATACATACACACACACACACACACACACACACACATACACACATACACACGCACACACATACACACGCACACACACACACACACACACACACACACACACACACACACACATACATACATACATACATACACACATACATACATACATACATACACACACATATCTATACTGTATATACATATACCAATCCATAGATTGGGAAGACGTGCTACAATGCAGGGCATGTCTAGCTCCATGTGTGGAACAGAGACTTTGCGACAGGCAGCGCAAACAAAGGGGTCTTAATGGAAGTCCAAATGGGTACAGATTAGCAGACATGGGAACAAGTCACTAAGTTGCAAGTAACAAGTAAGTCTCAAGTCTTAACAATCAAGTCACGAGTCAAGTCCCAAGTCAATACAAGCAAGTCTCGAGTCAAGTCCCAAGTCAATACAAGCAAGTCTCAAGTCAAGTCCCAAGTCTTAAACTTCGAGTCCTAGTCAAGTCACCAGATGTCATTTCAATATTTCACATAACTGATGCAGCTGATTCATAGTATATTAAACTGACATAATCATAAATGTTTTTAAAGTTTGTATTTAGTATAACAAAAACAACTTGCATCATCTCAAACAGTTCAAACAACAAAGTGCTATTTTACTTAACAGGAACAAGTAGTGCAAATCGTTAATTAAATAATTTGAGGATTAAATAACCTGCAAAGTACTGTGCAGTAAACAAAGTACTTACTGTAATCTCTAATAGATATGTACTAAACGCAGTATGGAAAAATGAATGTGACATTATACCACAGTTTACAGCAACAAAAAGTCAAGGTTTATGGATTAAAAAAAATATCATATGATTCATGATATCATATGAGCTGTTTCAGTATGCTATAAATTTCTGTAAACAGGCTAACAAAGTACACTACATCATTGTTTCTCAACCCTGGCCCTGGAGGCCCACTGCCCTGCACTTTTTATTGTTTTCCATTCTCCCAACACATCTGATCCAACTAATCACCTCATAGCCAGCCCATTACTGAGTTAAAATAGGTGCTGAAGCAGAAAAAAAACACTAAAATGTGCAGGGCAGTGGGTCTCGAAGGTGGGTCTCAAAGGGTCCCCAAGGTGGAGGAACACCACACTATAACACTATATAAGTAGTTGAACACATTCCACCTACAGGAATTTTTAATGACATCACATTCTAAACCCATAAGCGTTAATGTATGGACCTGTAATATATATATCGTCGCCGTCCAATGAAAAACATGTATCTCCATTTTTTGTCTATTTTGACTTTTATGCATAATTTGAAAACAGCGGCAGTCGTTTAAACTGTGAGATCTACATTATAAATAGACCAACATAAATGTCCCAAAATTTCTTAGAAAAACGTATGGTTCAATTTAATTACATTAAAATTGAATGAGGTTTTTGGCCTCTCTTGTAAAGTTGCCATTTTGGAGATACTTGTTTTTCCTTGGACAGCGACGATATATATATATATACATATATATATAACAGCATGTGTGAACTGCTGTGTTTGACACTTTTCTGCTCTATGCTAATTCACCACGTCGTGGCTGAGATGCTGTGGTTCCTAAACACTTTAATTTTCAGTAAAATTAAACAGGACGAACAGAGGACAACAGCTTTGTTTACATTCGCTGTTGTTTATTATTATGTCGCTACGTTTGCTAGCTTGCTAACTGCTATACGCGAAATATACACAGCACAGACTTACTGTTCTTTGTGCAGTCTCAAATGTCGAGTTTGAAGTGGTTGCATCTCCATCTGTGATCTTGACTCCACATGTCGTGCATACCGCAGTTCTTCTTTTATTTACTACATTATAATCTTTGTAGCTGAACAGGATTATTTTTGGGATCATGTTACTCGTCTTCTCCGCACAAATTCAACACTGGCGCCCCCCTCAAAGCTTCCCGTGATTGGCTGTACGGTTACGGCTTTACTTGTTGCTAGGTTACGGATCATTTGGGCTGAGCGGCTCAGCTCCCTAGCGTTACAGCGCCATTTAATATAAAATGATCCAGTTATGTGATTCAGTTTTACTTATTCATTATGTTAAAGTAGGGTTGTCAAGTCTTTTCGAGTCTTAAAGCTCAAGTCCGATTCCAAGTCCAAGTCAGTAAAGGTAAAGTCTAAGTCAAGTCGCAAGTCTTTAGTAATGTTGTCGAGTCAAGTCACAAGTCATCAGTTTAGTGACTCGAGTCGGACTCGAGTCCAAGTCATGTGACTCGAGTCCACACGTCTGCAGATTAGCATCAGGTGTGGGAGTGGGTGGAGCCAGGGTGGAGCAGAAAAAGCACTGCAATGACATGAAGCAACCAGAGAGGGCTTGATTGACATATGAACAAGACCAGACAGACAGACAGACAGACATCTGACAGAGTGACTGTGTTTGGGCGTGGCCAAAGACCATAGTGTGAAGGAAGTAGCTGAATCTGCAGGTGTATGGAAGTGTGTGGTCATACGGGTCTACCAGCAGTGGGAAAATCCCAGTCTACAGGGAATTGTGCCAGGGATAGCATCCACCAAATCTGGCCCAACTGACCAATTCTTTGGTGCAAGAATCTCTGGACATTGATGTGGCCTCCAGACAGAAACCATGCCACAGTTGGCGCTTGTGGAGGTGTTACACACTATCAGGTAAGTTTCAGCCACAGGTGTGCGTTAGTGGCTATCACTGTCAGGACTGCTAATATGATCTGAGCTATGATTATTGATATGGGGTTCTCTTCAGCGCTTTGAGAGATGATGGGCAGCACATGCAGCACAGGTCTCGGGTATGATGTTCTCTGACTGTGTTCTAGTTCAGGCCTGAACTCCACATGCAGCTAGAGCTCTTGTGCATGTCCCAACATCACAGGGAATAACATCTTCTCCTCGGAATGTGGGGACTTCCAGATATTGGGGAGGATTATGAGTGAGGGATTTCGCTGTCGTGTGTAGGGCGATCTTCCCACATGACCACTGGAAACATGAGGAGAACAGTCTACTACACAGGATTATTGATCGGCAGTGTCGGTGGTCACCAGTAATCACTCACATGATGGACCAATACCTTAAGAAGCGTGAAATGATATAGGGAGATAATGATGAGGCAGGATATGGCTTTTTTAAGAGGGAGGAGAAAGAAAGAGAGGGAGAGAGAAAGAGAGAAAGAAAATAAGAAAGAAAGAAAGAAAGAAAGAAAGAAAGAAAATGTAAAAAAAAAACACAGCGGACAGACAGCAAAGTGACAAAGAAAGACAAAGAAACGGAAAAGAGGGAGAGAGAGACAGTATGTAAATGAGGAAAAAACAGATAAGGAAGATACAGAGAAGAGATAATTGGGGAGGCAGACAAGAATATAAAGGAGGAGATAGAGGAGAGAAAGATCAAGAGAAGAAATTGAGTGATAGAGAGAGAAAACAAAAACAAGGGAAAAAAAATCGAGCAAGACAGAAAGACAAACAGAAACAAGGCAGGAGAGATCGACTGAGAGAGATGGAAAGACATAAACAGAGAGACAGAGAAATTAAAAGAGAGAGAGAAAGAAAGAAGAGAGCAGCTGAGGTTAACCCTAACCTTAACCAAACAACAGAGAGCAAGTCGCAGAATGAAAGGAAAAGAGAGAAAAGAGAAATGAGCATTAGAGGTAGAGAGAAAGACGGGGAGAGAGAGAGAGTGGGAAGGAGAAATAGAGAGAGAGAGAGAGAGAGAGAGAGAAAGAAGAAAGAGAGAGAGAGAGAGAAATAGAGAGAGAGAGAGAGGGAGAGGCAGAGAGAGAGAGAGAGAAAGAGAGAGAAAGAGAGAGACAGAGAGGGAGAGATGCTCTGCTTGTTCTCCTCTCCCCATGGCTGCACCAGTATCCTGCCAGAGAGACTGAGACTGAGTGGACTGATGTTCAGTGATGGCTGGAGCGTTTTATGCCTCAGATTGAATAATTAGCTCCGCTTTTATATTCTTCCTCTCTCTCTCTCTCTCTCCCTCCCTCCCTCACCTTCCATCTATCTATCTCCAAAGGTCCTACAGTGGAACCTCACATTGTGACTAAAGTCAGTGGCATTAATCCTGGTTCAGTTCCACTTTCCACAAAGAAGTCAGGAGCAGAACCGAGGACAGCCTACAAAACAAAACCATTCACCAGAGACACAAATGGATCAACAGCCTGAGAGAGTCTCGTAGCCATGCTGGTCAGTGATGTTCTCCATTATTAATCAGCAATGTGACATGAGCACAGACAGGCCTTATCACTGTATCTTACTGACCCACAGCCAGGACTGTGGACATACAGTGAGCAGTGAGTCATCCTGTAAGTGTGCCAGCACCGTTAGTAGACGGCTACACAACACAGGACTACATGCACACAGACCGCTACAACGACTGTCCTTAAGACCAGCATGTTGTCGTGCCAGACTGTCATGGAGTGACAGGATGCAGCAGTGACTATCCAAGCTGCATGGGATGGATTATCACAGGACACCATTAGGAACCTCCAGACCGAGACGTCTGGCATGTTGGGTTAGCAAACATGGCTGCCCGACGCCATACTGAGAGACAGACTTCTGTATGTGTAGCTCAATAAATATTGATCATATCAGTCTAAATGTATCATCAGTTATTGATCCTGGTCACCTTTATCCTCCTTCCCAACAGCACCGCACTCCCACACCTCCTTTTGGGTGAAGCTATTGTTTTGATGATAAGTGTAAATAGCAGACGAAGAGTTAACACTGGAGCTGCTTTCCACCACTGGCAACACTTGTTTGTTTGAGAATGTATCATCTAGGCACATGCATTGTGCATTTCCTTGTTTCTTACAATAGGACTGGACACCACAACGTTCTGGTGATTTGTTGGCCCCCATTGCTTGCCATATAAATTCAACAGGTATCATGCATCATCGGCATCATCCTACACACTCCTCTATTGCAGCAACACTGTTATCTACATGAATAAAGCAAAACATGATATCTACATTCGTGCCTTAATGGCCAATATATCAGCAAATATGGCATTCTCATTCTGACAGCAGTCTTCAGACATCATCATCATGGCTGACTGTATGCAGTCATATATTCATATTTGTTTTTAAATGAAGTCATTTGTGCTTAATTTAACAAACACAGGAAATGGTATTGCCCAAATATGTCCTTCCTCTACTGAGTAACACTCACTCAGACCTGGGGGATGATATAAGGAGCCCAGGTGTAATATTGCACAGCCTCTTCACAAATGGCTGTAATAAGCAGGGAGCGTGAAGAGAGACCATGCATAGCTCTCTCAGAAAGAGGCGGGACTTGCAAGCTCGTGAATACACGCATCATCCAAAGAACACCTGCACCCAACATGGCAGCCGTCTCGGCATGGGGTAGTAGAGGCTCCTAATGATGTCTTGGGATCATTCTTATGTGTTACGTTGGTGGTGGATCATTCTCAGCACTGCGGTGACACTGAAGTGGTGTTGGTGTGTTTGTGTGTGTGGTGCTGGTGTGAGTGGATCAGACACAGCAGTGCTGCTGGACACCTCAGTGTCACTGTTGGACTGACAATGGTCCTGTGGGCAGTGTCCTGTGGGCAGTGTCCTGTGGGCAGCGTCCTGTGGGTAGTGTCCTGTGGGCAGTGTCCTGTGGGCAGTGTCCTGTGGGCAGCGTCCTGTGGGTAGTGTCCTGTGGGTAGTGTCCTGTGGGCAGTGTCCTGTGGGAAGCGTCC
The DNA here is from genome assembly GCA_024036415.1 of Prochilodus magdalenae. Classification (NCBI taxonomy): domain Eukaryota; kingdom Metazoa; phylum Chordata; class Actinopteri; order Characiformes; family Prochilodontidae; genus Prochilodus; species Prochilodus magdalenae. The sequence continues at coordinate 32,913 of JAMWET010004281.1, forward strand.
TGTGGGTAGTGTCCTGTGGGCAGAGTCCTGTGGGCAGCGTCCTGTGGGCAGTGTCCTGTATGCAGTGTCCTGTGGGCAGCGTCCTGTGGGTAGTGTCCTGTGGGTAGCGTCCTGTGGGCAGCATCCTGTGGGCAGCGTCCTGTGGACAGTGTCCTATGGGCAGCGTCCTGTGGGCAGCGTCCTGTGGGCAGCGTCCTGTGGGCAGCATCCTGTGGGCAGCATCCTGTGACCACTCATGAAAGACTAGAGGATGACCAACACTGCACTGTGCAGCAACAGATGAGCTATCGTCTCTGACTGTCCATCTACAAGGTGGAGCAGCAAGGTAGGAGTGTCTAATAGAGTGGACAGTGAGTGGACACAGTGTTCAAACACTCCAGCAGCACTGCTGTGTCTGATCCACTCGCACCACCACCACACACACTAACACACTGCAGTGTCACTGCAGTGCTGAGAATGATCCACCACCCACATCATGCCTGCTCTGTGGTGGTCCTGTGGGGGTCATGACCAATGAGGGTTAGAATGTAAAACTAAAGGGGCGCCTATATGGTCAGTGGAGCTGGTAAGATGGACAGTGAGTGTGGGCACAAGGAGATGGTTTTAATGAAGTGGACAGTCAGTGTATGTTTATTACGTACTGCTGTCCCCTTTGTAGTTGTAATAGTCCGTTTTGCTTGAGGCCCTGCAGAAGTCATGTGCTTATGACTCCACTCATGCTCCACCTCGGAATTATTATGCTGCATATTTCTATTACAAAGCATATTCCCTGCCTGGAGTTAGCCTGCTAACCCCCTTATGCAAGCAGCCAGAGAGAGGCAGGGAGGGAGAGATGTGGATTTTGCCTAATCTCCTCTTTTCCCATGACTCGATAAATCTCCCATCGCCACAGTATCCCAGGAGATAAAAAAAAATCTGTTCTTTAACTAAAGCAGAGTGGCGGAGCTGTGTTGGGCTTGCCAGATTAAAGATGAATGTGGCTTTTGGAAAAGGCCAACTGATAATCCTCCGCTGCTGATGCTGGCTGGCCATTCATCCGCCAG
>JAMWET010004282.1:0-153612 GCA_024036415.1 Prochilodus magdalenae
AAAGGGGAGGGGGGGGGAGAGGAGGGGAGGGAGGGGGAAAAAAGAGGGGAAAGGGAGGGGGGAGGGGAGGAAGGGGGGAAGGGGGGAGGGGGAGGGAAGGGGGGGGGGGGGGGGGAGGGGGGGGGGGAAAGAAGAGAAGGAGAAAGGGGAGGAGAAGAAGGGATGAAAGAAAAAGGGGGGGAAGAAAAGAGGGAGAAGGGGAGAAGGAGAGAGGAAAGGAGAAGGGGAGAAAGGGGGGGAGGGGGGGGGGGGGGGAAAGGGGAAAGAGGAGGAGGATAGAGTAAGGAAAAGGGGAGAAAAAAAGAAAAAAAAGGAGGGGGAGATTGAAAGGGGGAGGGAGGAAAAGAAGGGAGTCGAGTGTAAGGGTAGGGGGGAAGAGAGGGGGGGGGAAAATGGAGGGAAAGAAGGGAGAGTGATATAAAAAGGATGAGGAAAAAGAAAAGTGAATTGTGACGGGAAGATGTCTAGGGTCGGGATGTGTGGAGTTAGCGGTGTGTACGGATGTAATGTGCTACAAAATGAGCCATACTTGGTGGTTAAGGGACTGAGTTTGAAGACCGATAGCAGAAGGTCCACCGTTAGTTGAGGGCTTTCTAGTCTCCGCCCTGCTTCCGCCCGGGCTCCTGCATGCGCAAGTCCTTTTCCGTCCTATGTGTGTGATTTACTTTTTTGTTTTTTCCCTAGCAATCTGTCTGCATCACCAGATTGCTGTAAAACTATTGTCCTCACACTAATAGGGAAAATTCATTTTACTTAATATTTTGGCATTTACATGAAGAGTTCCGACGCGTTTTTAGTTCGAATCTAGGCTGGGCGGGGGTAGGCGATGCCTGGCTTGGTGTTTCAGGATTGTGATACTCAGAAATGCGCCATACTCTTATTTCACGACTCAGGCTTTAAAAACCTATTGCCGAAAATCCACCTTAGTTGAGGCTTTCTATCTCCGCCCGCATTCCGCCCGTTCGCGCATGCGCAAATCCATTTTCTCCTATGTGTGTTAGTTGTATGGTTTGTGGTTTTCCCTGAGCCAAGCAGTGCTGCAGCATCATATTACGGTCAAAAACTGTTTCTCAAACCATGAAAACATTCATTTGCTTAAATATTTGCATTTAATGAAATGGTCGAGGACAAGTTTTAGCTATCTGTTCGTGGCGGGGGTGGGAGGAGCTTGGCTGCACAGCGGATATAACTACGTGTAAAATATGGCTAAAATGAGATAAAGAAGCTTATTTCGTCAGAGTGAATTTGTCATGGTTTATGGCTGTTGGATTACATTGGTGTTTCAGGATTGTAATGCTCACAAATGCGCCATACTCTTGTTTCATGAATCAGGCTTGAAAAACCTATCGCCGAAAATCCACCTTAGTTGAGGCTTTTTATCTCCGCCCGCATTCCGCCCGTTCGCGCATGCGCAAGTCCATTTTCTCCTATGTGTGTTAATTGTATCGTTTGTGGTTTTCCCTGAGCCAAGCAGTGCTGCAGCATCATATTATGTTCAAAAACTATTTCTCAAAAATATGAAAACATTCATTTGCTTAAATATTTGCATTTAATGAAATGGTCCAGGACGAGTTTTAGGTATCTGTTCGTGGCGGGGGTAGGCGGAGCCTGGCTGTACAGCGGATATAACTACGAGTAAAATATGGCTAAAATGAGATAAAGAAGCTTATTTTGTCAGAGTGAATTTGTCATGGTTTATGGCTGTTGGATTACATTGGTGTTTCAGGATTGTAATGCTCACAAATGCGCCATACTCTTGTTTAATGACTGAGGCTTGAAAAACCTATCGCCGAAAATCCACCTTAGTTGAGGCTTTCTATCTCCGCCCGCATTCCGCCCGTTCGCGCATGCGCAAGTCCATTTTCTCCTATGTGTGTTAATTGTATCGTTTGTGGTTTTCCCTGAGCCAAGCAGTGCTGCAGCATCATATTATGGTCAAAAACTATTTCTCAAAAATATGAAAACATTCATTTGCTTAAATATTTGCATTTAATGAAATGGTCGAGGACAAGTTTTAGCTATCTGTTCGTGGCGGGGGTGGGAGGAGCTTGGCTGCACAGCGGATATAACTACGTGTAAAATATGGCTAAAATGAGATAAAGAAGCTTATTTCGTCAGAGTGAATTTGTCATGGCTTATGGCTGTTGGATTACATTGGTGTTTCAGGATTGTGATGCTCAGAAATGCGCCATACTCTTATTTCATGACTCAGGCTTGAAAAACCTATTGCCGAAAATACACCAGAGTTGAGGTTTTTATCTCCGCCCGCATTCCGCCCGTTCGCGCATGCGCAAATCCATTTTCTCCTATGTGTGTTAGTTGTATGGTTTGTGGATTTTCCTGAGCCAAGCAGTGCTGCAGCATCATATTACGGTCAAAAACTATTTCTCAAACCACGAAAACATTCATTTGCTTAAATATTTGCATTAGTAGTATATATCATACACACTGTGTGACACAATGATTTATGATCCCTGATTTATGACCCTTGATTTTAAGACCCCTCTGTGGCAGGGTTATTTGATTGACAGGTCAGTTTGATTGACAGGTCGGTTTGATTGACAGGTCGAGTTGCTTGACAAGCTATCTGTCTTGTCATCATGTCGATACACCACACCCCCCACTACCCCACAAGATTTATGATGGGAGGGGGGTTGTTGAGTGTGTCAGCGGGTTCTGCTCTGGTGTGGGGGTCACGTCGCCAATCCCCTGCTGTGTAAACAATTAAAAGGTGTGATTGTGTCTTCTGCTATGTATTGAAGACGTCTGCCTGGCTTTGTACCAAGTTGTTTGATGTTAGATTAAATGTCTACAAACTCTGGATGTGTGTGTGTGTGTGTGTGTGTGTATTGCGGGGGCGTGTGTGTGTGTGTGTATATATAGCTTTTAAGCACATTCTCAGTGGCGTTTTCGTGCGACTAACTCTGTAACAATGTCTAGGTCTAGTGTAGATCTGGGGTCTCTTAGAAATTCGACAGCAACACTTGATTCTAGTGGTTCTGTTAATAATCAGTGTTTTGCTCCAAGGAAGAGACGGTATTATAGGTCTTGTGAACACTTTAATGATATTAAGATCAACCTCTTTAAGTCTCTGGCTTATGACGTTTCTGGGGAGTGTCAGACGGAATCACCGCCCCTGCGTTGTGTGTGTTAAAAGGATCGTCGTCCATACCCAGTGCGTACAACGAGACATTACCTTGCATTCAAGACACCATGTTTTGGGATTTTCTTCCAGCAGGCCACCCTGGTACTCATGGGTGTGTATGGAATAGAGCGACCGACAACGGTTTTGTTGAAGATTATCGGGTACCGGACTTTGATTACAACCCGCCCAACACTGGACCCGTCGTTGTGAATTACAGCCATGATGAACCACCAGCAACCAACAGGACACCAGACAACAATTTCGGTAATGATACCAACTCTGCCGGCGCTACAGATTGTCATGATGACCAGCCAACTCCATACAGACCATCTGACAAGGCCTGGTTGGACCAGCTGTGTGAAGATTTTACAAGCGCAGATATGACATTCCGACGTGTACTACCTTTGTCATCAGAACCGTCAACAGGGTCGGTATCCAAACCGCAGATAGATCCGCCATCCATGGATGATGACGAAACACTCATGGAAGCTCCTAAATGCGCGTCAACCGAAGATGTGGATGGTCAAGTATGTGCTACAGGTCTAAGACTTATAAAGTCTGCTGTTGTTGTGATCCTACAACACATCATAGGCGATAAACTGAGGAAAACGTGTCTTGGTTGTGAAGTGAACCACCCCAGTCAGCGGCGACACTCGTGTCTGTTTGAGCCGGACATTTTCTTCTTTGAAAAACACTATGATGAAATAACGCGGACATTGTTCACACCAGGGTTGAGACACGCCATAGCAGGTCTTCTAAAGTGTTTTGGAATACAGCTACCACTTCTAAAAATTCAAGGGTGTGCTGAAACAGTTGTGTGCGAACTGCGGAGTGAGCCGTACATTGTGGAAAAGTTGCAGGAAATCAGAGAAAGCCTGGTTGATCACATATCTGGTCAATTTGTCGGCGACGCTGTTGATTGTTGGAAAACCAGTTCAGAGACTTGCAGTGCTGTTTAAGACAAATGGGTAATGTTTGTGGATGTCTGGATTTGTCAGAACACATACTGAAACACCGGGTGAACTACGAACTGACAAATTTGATGTGTAAATATATTGAAGATAATGTGGTAGATTTTAGACTCTTTAATAACGTGCAGGATGTTGATGCTAAACGTTTACAAAATTTCAAGAATCAAATAGATGTTGTCAAAACGGTGTCAGATGAATGAATGGCTCCACTTAACACACTTGTGTGTAGATTCTAACGAACCAACCTATGTGACTGTTAGCAAAATTCTGTCTCTTATGCCTAAAAGTAGCAGTACGATAAAAATTAGTCATGTGCTTTGTCTGTGTACATACATATTAGACGTTTGTGTGATAAAACTTTCAACAAACAAGTCGATTAATGTTTGTAAAGTGATTGAAACTTTAGTTGAATATTTGGTTGAGAGAAATGTAGATGTGTGTGTGAAATTTCTAGATTACATCGATGCTTTGTGAGTTGTGAATAAAAACTGTGAAACAAACTAAATTTGAATCATTGTTGTTTGTGATGACATCTATCACCATGTCCGAGCTTCTGAAGAATGTGTATTATACACCGTCTAATCCAGGTTCTTTGGGTGGTAAAAGTCGGTTGAAAGAGGCTGTTTTACAAGATACAGGTGTGCGTCTGTCTGATCAAGAGGTTTCAGAATGGCTAGCTGGTGAGGATGCGTACACGCTTCACAAACCAATACGCCATAATTACAAAAGAAACAGGGTCGTAGTATACGGCATTGACACACAATTCCAAGCCGATCTTGTTGATATGACAGCATATTCTAATGAAAACGATGGTTATAAATATATGTTGACGTGTATTGACGTGTTTAGCAAATATGCATGGACCCGATTGTTAAAAAACAAGTCAGGTTTGGAAGTTACTAAAGCGTTTGCGTCCATATTAACCGAAGGTAGAGTACCTCAAAAATTGCAGACTGACAGAGGTAAAGAGTTTTTCAATAAAGACTTTCAAAAACTGATGTCAAAAAGCAAAATCAGGCATTTTGCTACAGGTAGTGAAATAAAGGCCAGCGTCATAGAGAGGTTTAACAGAACTCTAAAAACACGCATGTGGAGATATCTAACAGCTATAAATTCCAAAAGGTACACTAATGTTTTACAAGACATAACACATGGCTACAACAACAGTCATCATAGGAGTATAAAAATGAAGCCCGTCGATGTAACCAAAGAAAATGAAGGCGCTGTGTTTAAAACACTGTATGGTGTGAGAAACAAACTAGACAATAATACTATATTCAAGTATAAAATTGGTGATGTCGTGCGAATTTCTAAAGTCAGGGGTCCATTTACAAAGGGTTATGAGGAAAACTATACACACAAGTTTTTCACTATATCGGAATGCATCCATCGCCAACCACCTGTTTACAGGTTGAAAGATTATGATGGCGACGTAATACAAGGTAGTTTCTATGAACAAGAACTACAAAAAATAAATGTTCCTAGAGAGAAAACATTTAAAGTTGAAAAGATTCTAGATACAAAAAAACAGGGTAAAAAAACAATGGTTTTAGTGAAATGGCTGGGCTGGCCTTCCAAATTCAACAGCTGGGTTCCTGAAAACGATGTAGTGGACATTCAGAAACCTTAAAAGGTCTAACACTTGTGAAAAGCTCTCATTTCCCGCATATGGCAAACATGGGTGACAGCGGCTTCTGTATTACTTTACCATGCAATGCGTCCATGTCTGTATACCCAGATAATCAAATTTCTAATTACAGAACAAAGTTAGCCAAACCGATCGATTTGAAAGGTGATTGGGAAGTGGGGTTGGTGGAGTTTCAATACCCAAGAACATGGAAAACGTTTGATGATGCTGATGCAACATTTATAGTAAATGATAAAAAATTGGGGAAAACAACGCAAATAACGCTGCCCACAGGGTATTATAACAACATATCCATGTTGATTGGTGAAATAAATTTTCATCTAACAACACATTCTATAGTTCTTGGCTATGACCAAATAAGACACAAAGTTTATATTAAGACGAGACCTGGTGTGGGGTTAATATTTGATGGAAAACTAGCCATCATTCTAGGTCTAAAACCCGGTGTGATGCTGGAGTCTGCTGTGGTTAAAACAAGCGACCAGGAAACCTTTCAGAAACAGTATGCGCCGCACGTGGCTGACATCTATGGGGCTTTCTACACATTCTATGTTTACACCGACATCATCGATTACCAAACAGTTGGTGATAGCTTTGTGCCACTGTTGCGGTGTGTACATATATCAGGGAACAACAACGATGTTGTCACTGTTAGATACAACAAGCCACACTACGTGTCGACAACCAAGACACACATTACAGATATAGCTATAGAAGTGAAAACAGACCAGAACCAGCACGTAAATTTTTCCTATGGGAAGGTGGTTGCAAAATTACATTTTAGACCAGTAAAACGCCCTATCAGGTTTTAAATGGAATCTTTCAACATGCACGCCATGGACCCTGAACGCTATGTCTCTTACTACCAAAATCAAGCAGGTGGTGTTATGCCTGGCTATGCGGGTAGCCCTGCAATGTATGGAGCTGGATTTGGCGGGATTTTTAGAAATTTATTTAGAATGGCTATACCATTGTTCAGGAGGGGTTACAGTATAGCCAAACCGCATTTAAAAACCACTGCTAAAAATATTGTACGCGACATAGTCAGCCATGGGGTGACACGTGTGATGCGCAGCAACCAGGACGGTTCGGGTATGATGGTGATGGCTCGAAAATCTGTGAAACGACCACCTGGTAAGAGGCGTGGTCGACCCGCAAAGAAAACCAAACGAGAGACTAAAAAACACATAGTTTCAAAAGGGAAGAGAAAGGAGAAACAAACCACACGACCATCCAGTAGAAAGGCTATAAACACCATTTTCTGATCATGGCGCTACTTCATCGTATGTCTGAAGAATGTATTAAATCAGAATTGGACTTGTTTACAGTACCTTTAACACAAACAGCTATCGAGAAGAACACCTATGTTGAAATTCCACCGCTTTCGGCAATATCAGACACCGGTCCTTTGGAATTTTTCATAGCCGGACATGGCGAAGATTATACAGACCTGAATAACACACTCTTGTACCTCCGCCTTAAAATCACAAAACCTGACGGTAGCGACATAGACGATGGAGCGGCTGTGCGGCTGATAAACTACCCTGGAGCTACAATATTTTCACAGGTCGACGTATCCATCGGTGACGGGTTGATATCACAGAGTTCAAGCACGTACCCTTACCGCAGCATCATAGAATGTCTCGCCAACTATGGTCGGGACACCCTGGAAACTGCTTTCTCCGCAGGACTCTTTTATCTGGACACGACGGGTCATATGGATGAAACAAACCCTGCTAGAAACAACAACGGTTTGACCAAGAGGGCCTCGTTTACAAACGCTAGTAATGTGGTAGAACTGTTGACGCCAATTCATAGTGACATATTTTTTCAGGAGAAATTAATGCTGAATGGCGTCGATATAAAAATTCGCATGATACGTAATAAGGATGAATTCTGTCTAATGCGAAATGATGCGTTGGCTTATAAAGTAAACATTCTCTCCGCATCTTTATTTGTCAAAAAGGTGTCGGTGTCACCAGCTGTGAGGCTAGGACATGCCCAGGCATTGTTGTCAGCAACCGCTAAATACCCAATCGATAGAGTGTGCCTAAAAAACTTTTCAATACCCGCTGGAACACGTGTTTCTAACCAAGAAAACTTGTTCTTGGGGACACTACCAAAATCTATGATATTAGCGATGGTTGACAATGATGCATTTACAGGCGCATACAATAAAAACCCTTTTGCATTCAAACATTATGATTTGGAATTTCTAGCTGTGTATGTAGACGGACAACAATATCCAGCTAAACCGCATCAACCTGACTTCCATTCAGGGTCAGCCGTACGCGAATTTTATCAGCTGGCTCTTGCATCTGGAAGACATCTGAAAAACCAATCTTTGCCCATTGATAGGTCAGATTTCCTACAGGGCTATACTCTGTATGCGTTTAATCTTACACCTGACGAAGAATGCAGTCAACATGTATCTTTGGTCAAATCGGGTAACATAAGACTGGAGGCGCGCTTCAAACAACCCCTTCCACACACCATAAATTTGATTGTGTATGCCGTTTTTGACAGTATCATTGAAGTGTCTAATCGAAGACAAGTTTTAGTGGATTTTTACTAATGAACACGTTAGAGCTGACTGATATCATGGACAAAGTGGCCGTCAACACACATTTTCTTGGTGTGTTAGCATGTGACCAATTACCAACAAATATCATAAAGAAATTACCAACAATGGTCATTATTAATACACACACCTCCGACCTCCCCGGAGAACACTGGCTCGCTGTCTACATAAATGAGGATCGTGTCGGTTGTTTTTTCGACAGTTTTGGAAACGGACCAGACTATGGCAGGTTTCCAAAAATGATTAGTGATTTCATTAAGACATCGTGTAGAACACAGCGATACTCGACCAGACAAGTACAAGATTTTACATCAACCACATGTGGTCAACACTGTGTGTTTTTTCTACACCATATGGTAAATGGTTCCAGTTACGAAGATGTGATGTCTAGATATAGTTTTGACTTAATAAAAAATGACAATATGGTTTCAACTTTTGTGAAAAAACTGTATCCGTGTATTTGTAAGAATAGATTGTTTAAGTGTGTACAACATGTTCAAACAGGACAGATGTATAATGTATAATTTGTGTTTCTGTGCAATGTGTTGATTGATAAATAAAAACAAAACAAACAAACAACTTCAGCATAGTCTTTTATTTACAAATATATAAAACAACAAAGTTTTTGAATAAATTTCAAACAATATTTACATAGTATGATAAAAAACAAACAAATAAGAAAACACATAAACAACAATGTTAGAAGTTTAACCATTTACTTCTGTCTATAATGGGGGAGACAAAGACTGGGGTTTCAACACTCTTAACCAGTGTTTGTGCAATGTCCTTTTGCTGTGTATCGTAGCCATCGGGGTTTCTATTTTTTAACAAACTTATTTTTTCTCTAACATGTTTGTTTGGTACGGTAGACATCGGTATATTTAGAATAGCAAAAGCTTCTAGGAACTCACCCCACCCCCGGGGTCTACGAGCGTCACTAACCAGGTGTGGTGCTGTGATACTTTTTACCAAATCCAGAATATGTGGACCCGGGACCGTTCGGCCGTTTAAAACAAATTCTCCAATTTCATTCCAAGAAGACACATCTTTTGATTTAGACATTTTATCTAAAACATACTCGACATTCTTCTTGCTTCGTGAGGGTACATTTCTAAGAACATCAGTGATTACATCATTTCCACCATCAGGCTCAGCATTTGTCACCGTATTAACATTACTTGCAGGCGGCAATGATAGTGTTAAAGTATTGGTTTCCATTTCACCCTGTTTGACGATGGTTAAATATCTCTGCAAAACAGAGGCGTAAAGCTTGGCCTTCTCATGGGCATCAAGATTGTTCCTGCCTAAAATATTTCGTATAGACACATCCAAGTCATTTTCTACTACTTGTCTGATAGACCCATGTGAGTGATCATTCCTCAGCTTATCCAGCTGGTGTTGTGGTACCAAAAACATTTTTTCGGCATACTCCATACTTTCAGTTATTTGGTTATCAAACTCGTTATGAAAGGCAAGGCAACGCTCAGCAGTGGTAGAAGAATACCACCTCCTTTCTGGTTAATAACTTTCTTTTTTCGTGAAACAGCGACCTTTTTATCTGCAAAAAATGTTATTTCAGACTTCTTCTTCTTTAGCGACCGATACTGTTTTGTTGTGAGAGGTATGGTACCATTAAGCACGTTAAAGGCTATCTCACACAGGGTTAAGACGAGTTCATTAGATGCCGTTTGTAAAATAACACGTCTCTGTGCTGGTTTGGCTTTAAATAGAAGTTTAAGAAGCGACAGGTTTCTATATAGTCTGTCAGACATAACGACCTATCGCTACAGAGAGCCTGGCGGCAGATGCTGGGAAAGTGAAACGCTACAGCGAGCATCTAAGGTTCTAAAAACATGCTTCTGGAGGTCGATATAGTGATTTTCTAATAATACGAGTGAAGATCTAATGGAGGGCGAATATCGATGTATGAGCTGGAGTTTGGGAGACATCTATTCCGTAGTGTAGAGAATCAAAGCCGTAGACTGTGGGATTCTTGGTCCAACACAAAGGCGCATCAGAAATCCATAGCATCGCCCTAATATACTGATAGTTAGGTAGCTCTGTTTAGTATATGAGAAGTGCAATTCTGATATGGTTTCGCTGTAGGTCCTCTATGGTTACACCGACGTGGAGCGGGCTTGATGAGCTGTGAAGTACCAAACTAAACGCCGTCTTGTACCTGGCTATGTCTTAGCAGACTACGTACTGTACAAATCATAACTTTTTGAATTTTGATGCTAGCAGAGTTTTGGAGGTTCTAGAATGTTTTAGTTGTCCCAAACAGATTTATGTTTTTTACAGGTTGTGGTGATGGGAACCAAGTGGGCGGCTCTCCACGTCTTGAGCAGTGTGGCTACACATTATTAGAGCACCGGTTATTGTACCTATCTAGAAGCCACCAGTGAACCGTGCATGTGTCCTTCTTTGACGTGTTTAATATAATGGAAACGATTGGTGATAGGGCAAAATTGTGGGACGTGTACGTTTCTGAGTTTGAGGCGACGCTATTTATTATTTCATTGAGTGATGTATATGTAGGAGGACAGTCTTTTAGAGCCAAGCGCGGGCTGGTTCCCTTCCCCACCACTGGGAAACAGTATGCTGACTCTGTAAGGGTTACTCTAGAATAGAGTGTTTTACAGGAATACGCAGGAACGAAAACTTATGTGTAGATATCGTAGCCGTTTATTAATTATGTAGCAGTAAACAGAATAAGTGTAATGCGTTAGTGTACTGTAAGAGTAGTTGAGGTTGGTGTTAGCAGTAATCTCAGTATAGTGTAAGTGGTAGTGTGGCACTGTAAAGTATAGCAGTGTTGGTGTAGCAGTAACTTGGTTAAGTGTAATGTCGTTAGTGTAGCTGTAAGTAGGCCGAGTGTTGGTTGTACAGAAAAATCATCGGTAAGTGTAATAGTGTTAGTGTAATGTAAGTAGCGTGTTGGCCCGTACAGTGAACCTCGGTAAGTGTAATGTGTTAGTGTGCTGTTAAGTAGTGTGTCGGATGTAGCAGCTAACTGTAAATGTGTTAGTGTGCTGTAAGTAGACGGTGTTGGTGATACAAGTAAACTGCGGGATAAGTGTAATGTGTTAGTGTTGGCTGTAATCTTCTAGCGTGTGTTGGTGTAGCGGTAACGCAAGCGGTTAAGTTGTAATGTGTTTAGTGTCATGTAAGTAGGGCGTTGTTGAGTGTAATCTGGTGAAACTCAGTTAAGTGTAATGCGTTAGTGTGCTGTAATGTAGGCAGGTGGTTGTGTAGCAGTAACTCAGTAAGGGTCAATGTGTTATAGTGTGTGCTCTGTAAGTAGGCGAGTGTCGGTTGTACAGAAACTCAGTAAGTGTTTAATGCGTTAGTGATGGCTGTAAGTAGAGTGTCGGTGGTTTGTACAGTAACTCAGTAAGTGTAAAATGTGTTAGGTGTGGTGCTGTAAGTAGGGTGTCGGTTGTACAGTTAACTCAGTAGTGTGTGTAATGCGATTGAGTGTCGCTGATAACGTAGGCTGTGTCGGTGTAACAGTAACTTCCACGCAAGTATGTCAATGTGTTTAGGTGTGCTGTAGAGTAGGCGGTGTCGGTGTTGTACAGTAACGTCAGTAGGGTGTAATCGTGTTAGTGTGCTGTAAGTTAGTAGCGGTGTCGCGTGTAACAGTAACCTCAGTTAGGTGATAATATGTGTTAGTGTGCTGTATAGCATAAGGCGTGTGCAGGTGCTACAGTTAAGCTCAGTTAGTGTTAAGTGTGGCTTGTAAGTGAGGGACAATAAGTAGCTGTAATATAATGCACACGCTCGGCTGATTAGCTCTGCCAATTACATTTATAGTAACATTTCATGAAGGTTACATTATATGTAGGTACTGTTACTCCAGTGGAGGTTATGGGGAGGAACTTCCACTGACACTGGAGGAGGATTTTACCTTGGGGGTGTCTCGACTTTAACTCAGTTACATGGCTTGTGTACTTGGTCCACCTCTGGAACTTGTCAGGTGAATTCAGGTGCTCCAGCTGTGTTCAGTACTCAGTAAGTATTGTGTGCGGTTGGGAAGCCACAGATCAGTGAATTGACTAAAATGCGCGAAAGGCATGATAAAATTTCCCTTAGCAGGAGGGTCTGAACTACAAGATGCTGCAGTGATGCATGAACGAGTGAATTTCTGGAAGAGCCTCCAGTCGGGATTTGGCCCGATTTCTAGCGGCTACTGAGGCGAATTTGGACTCTGTGTTGTCCAGAGGCTCGGCTCGTATGTGGAGTCAGAGAGATGACTCTGGGAATTCAATAGGAGTGCTTAGTGTCGCGAGATAGTGTGCTCTTTAGTTTGAGGCTGGTCTGGCGCTGGCACCAAAAAAAACAAGAAGCATTTACTATACATAGGCAAGTGAGGGGTAGGACGTTGCAGCATGGCTGGTAACGTTATATATCAGGCTAGTGGAGAATTGTCACTTACCTGATAGATCCACGGTGAACGAGTGTGTACGACACCACATTTTCAGGTTATCTTTGCACGAACTTTTATTTATGAAATCACTGATTAGAGCTCATTGATCTGCAAGTGTACCAAAATGGGTCACTAGACCACATTATACCAGCACCCTGATGTATCATTCTCGTCATTCTCACAGCTTATATTAGCTCAATAAAATATTATACAGTCGGCATGCCATCAAATAACACATAGCTTCAGATAGTCTAGAGCTAACAAGGTAATAAACAATCTATTTATGTATGCAAAACAGCATTAGGCTTTAGCCGCTAACATAGGGCATAAATAGAAATCACCAATAGGTAAGGGAACGCTAGTAGAAATTAGTCTTGTCATAGTCAAGTGCCTGAATTGAAGGCCTAGTTTTAATAGTGCTAGTTTCCCACTGATGTGAATGCAATGTGACTTTATTTGAAGCGACTTCAGAGCATTTCTATTGGTCCTTGAATCATGAAACCTTTACGGAAAATCTTTCACAAGGACTTGAAGATTATCTAGAACAAGGTAATAAAATATCCTTGATGTGTGCAGCAGGCTTATTAGGCTATAGTGCTAACATACCATGAAGGTAATCGCGCATAGTACTGGGCTTAGTAGAAAGTTAGCCTTGTCATATGTCAAACGTGCCAGGGAATTGAAGGTCTAAGTTAATAAATATCCATAGTTTCCCTAGGTCACTGATGTGAACGCAATGAGATGTTATTTCCTTAAGTCAATGACTTGTGTTCTTAACTTGAGTCATGTTCAGCATTGTCATCATGAAGTTCTTTTACAAAGTTGGTGCAGATGTCTGAGCACGAGAGCACATTACTCATTAATATCAAGAGGTAACGCCTTAATGTGCTAACAAGGCATTAGCCTTAGGCGCTAACATAACCATAAGAGGGAATCGGGGGCCATAGGTATGCTAGCAGAAATTAGCCTTGTCATAGTCAAGTGGCTGTATTGAAGGCCTTGTTCTAATACTGACAGTTTGACAAGTCAGTGTATTTTTATTTCAAGTGATTTCGGATCTGGACTTATTAGGAATTCCATAGGGTGCTAGTAAAAATGAGCATAATGTTAGCATTAGCATTATATTAGCGGGTGTAAAGGCTGGGTTTGAGGGGGGGAAAGCAATAACGTGTCACCCAAATCAGGTCTCGCTTTATTCATGAGTGCCTATCTCCTTTTTTTTTTTTACCGGGACACAGAATCGTAGGCATGTGGCTGGAGAGTCTTGGAATTCGCGCACTTTCGACAAGCAGAAGGTCTCTGCTTGTCTCTGCATGCTCCTGCTACTCCTGAGGCTAACGATCTGAGAGTCGAAGTTCACGGTGGCTCTGAAAATTGCCCAAACGATGTCTGATTTGACTGTGTTGGCAGTGGAGGTCAGAGTTTGTCCAGATCAGTGGAAGGTACCAAACCGAGTGGCTGGTTATCAGTGCATGTCTTGTTGTGTGGTGGCTCTGTTCACTGGTGCAGAATTCATGAACACCCCACCCACCACACACTCACAGCCAGGCAGGTAGGACAACGAAGCTAGGCCCGCAGGCCCTGCTCCTAAAGGGACGCCTAGTATCATGGCGGGTTTTATCACGGCCTGCTTTTGTAGCAGAAGCCTTTGGGTGCGTTAAAGAGCACCACAAAACAGAATGTGCACGGCCACTCGCTAATTAATAGAATAATAATTACTCTGGTCGCCCTTCCCATAATTAAAAGCACACTTTGTTGTGGAAAAAGAGGGCGGAAACTAATTAGGGTTGAGGGGGAACTTGGGTGGGATGGGCTGTTAGGCGTGAGCGATAAAACCATACACTGACGCTACGTTATTCCCTACCTCGACTCCCGTCGCCACTGACTGCCCGGGGGATGCTGTGAGCGTCTGCTTTAGTAATAAAACGGCACATGTCATCAGAATCTAGAAGTCTATATAAATGGCTAGAAAGGCTACAATCGAGTAGAGCTCGTCTGTCAGCTGAATCATTCCGGCCTGCGGGCCGATCCATGAAGTTTTTGGCTTGTTTTAAGTGTATTGTCGAACAGGGTGTGAATGGAATGGCCGTTAAGAGCTCCCTAGATGCGCCGGAATAAGAATCCCGAGATCCTGTGCCGCTGGGGATTTACATATGAAATAATTTGAATAAGACCGACTTAAGTGTTCCGAGTAGTGCTTCGCGACGGCGGCTGGGAGTTGGGAGTGGGAGGATGGGGGGTGGGGGGAGTTGGCAGAAGGGGGGAGTGGAGTGAGCCAGCTAGACGACAGCACTTCCTATCCTGGCAATTAAAACGTACACGGGCCGCCGCGGATTCATTGTAGGGCGGCTGGTTCATACGCCGTCTGCTGCCAAAAGCGCATTTGGACGAGGGCCAAGGTCATCGCTGTTAAGAGCGTAGGCTTGATATCTCGGGAAATCAGGTTCTTTAAAACCATCTGAAAGGTCCTTTAAGGGGAACCCCATCGATTCATCTACATTTCTAAATAATTCAATGATCAAGATGGAGGCAGAGTCATTCAGAGGGGTTTGGTGTGAAACTCTCGGTTCTAGAGGTACTGTGGGGCTCAAGATCCCTGTTCATACGTGGGGCGTCGAATGGAACGTGGCCCAGGACATCCACCTGCTAAATATGCTCCACGTCCAAAGGAAGGTGGCAGAGTTTACCACACGCGACTGTTTAGGAATCACGATGCCCACCTGAGGGCTCATGGATATAACGGTTGTGTTGAGAGTTATGTGTGTTATAGTTTCAATGCAGAGTACATGACTTTGGAGCGATTTTCTATTGGATCGCGTGTATCAATATAACTTATAGAAGGAACATCTGATATATGGGGGGGGAGCCCAGATATTCGTAGAAAAGCGCGCAGTATATCTAGATAACCCTAATAATTACGATGCTTTACCATGCACAGCTATTAAGCTTAGACACTAACATAATGTATTTAGGAATCCCGCCATAGAGGCGCTAGTCTAGGCATAAGATGAGCATTATCATTGAATTGCCTGAACTGAAGGCCTAGTTCTAATAGTCACAATTCGCCCGTCATAGAAAGTTATTATGTGAAGTAGTTGAAGTAGTTATGAAGATCCTGACTGAAGACTAGAACAGTGTTTTAATACTGTTTTTATACTATATTTAATAATATATATATAGAATTAAGGAAAACAGGTATCTCCAAAATGGCAACTTTACAGGAGAGGCCAAAAACCTCATTTCCGTTGGAATGGAAGTCAATGGAACCAGACGTCTTTCAAAGCAGTTTTGGGCCATTTCTGTTGCTCTATTCTTCATAAAAATTTTCACACAGTGTAAACTGCAGCGCATGTGATCAAATGAGGCATAAAAGTAAAAATCAACAAAAATGGAGATACATGTTTCTCATTGGACAGCAACGATATATATATAATTTTTTCCCCCAAAACTCGTAATATATATACACTAAAATAAAAATAAATATAAAAATAAAATAGAAATATATATCTCTATATGTGTCATCACTTTGGCAACTTTACAGGCGACACAAAAACCCTACTTGGAGTTTAATGTAAGTCAATGGAACCAGACTTTTTCCCAAGCGATTCTAAGCCATACCTGCTGGTTCATTCTTCATGAATTTTTCACCAAGCGTAAACACCAGCTGCTGTGTTCAAATGATGCACAAAAATCAAAATCGTCCAAACAAAATTTAACTCAGCATTATCTCAGCGCTAACATACCACTTGGAATCTCATAGGGGCGCTAGCAGAAATTAGCATCATCACTGAATGGCCTGAAGTGAAGGCTTATTCCTATCTTCTATTAGTCACAATTCAGCCCTCATGGAACGTTTTTTTATAAAACCGTTATGAATATGCTGACTGTCTGGGATGTTGTTTTTTGATGACTATGGAAGGATTTTGTTTTTCTAGCTGCAAGCATGACAAACTAGCCCCCCTAAAATGGTAAATTCACCACTGCTTTATGACGGGCAACATTACATAACCAAATCAGGAGCCTCCCTGAGTTCACTGGTGCTCTGGATAGTGAATAAACGGGCTCTAACTGTGTCGCAGATAGGGCGAGCCCTGCTTCCCATCCCCACCACTGTCGCATGAATGAAACCCACCTGAATGACGCCTAAATGATGCTTTAGGGAGACTTGAGCGGGTCTTCTACATCACCGCCACCTTATTTTTTAAGAATGAAGCTTCCCGACCCGCAGGGAATTCCATGTGGACTGCTCGTTTTACGGCCGGTCGGGAGCAGTAAGGTCTGTAATTATGACCTGACGAGCGGGAGCTGAAGCAATAGCTGCTAAATATATACCATCATATCTGAGACTGCGGGAGGTAATGAGGGGAAGGGAATAAGGGAATAGGGGAAAGAAGAGAGTGCAGAGGTCATGCTGTATCCCTTCACTCACTGTCAGTCATTTCAAGCAAAATGAAGATGAAATAAATTCATCTTTATTCATGTGATCATACACACACACACGCACACCCACACACCCACCCACACACACACACCCACACACTCTAAATCTAATGACATGAATCAAGATTAATTTAGTTCATGAATTATTTATCTGGACGCAGACTGCCGTTTGAATGTAGCCCACTACAGTGGCCGGGTGGGCAGGAAAGCAGCTCGGCGAGGCTCAGATGTTTCTCGTTTCTCTCGGTTTTAAAGTTATAATGTGGACGTGAAAGTGGGGCAGCGCTCGGGGCCAGCGGAGACCCTGAGGAGTCTGTTTTTTTGGAGTACATGAAACATTTATTGTTGTGCTGGAACAACACATGATGCTAAAAGAGGCTGTAAACGGCTCAACACATGCAGCAGAACAACCTTCATGTGGATGCTGCTTCTTGTTACTTGGATTGTGGAATATTTGCCTGCTGGACAGTAGATCCGACATATGGAAGACCGTTTCCGGCACACAGTATCCCATAAATATGACTTACTATCTCATAATTTTAACTTTTCCACAATTAACTTACTCTCATAAAAAAGACCTAGCATCTCATAATTTTGTCTCTCATAAGTGACTTACTATCTCATAATTATGACCTAGCATTTCATAATTTTGACTTAGCATCTCATAATTTTAATTTCTCTTATAACTGACTTACTATCTAATAATTTTGACTTTAATAATTGACTTACTCTCAAATATGACCTAGCATCTCATAATTTTGACTTTCTCATAAGTGACTTACTATCTCATAATTATGACTTAGCATCTCATAACTGACTTCTCATAATTATGACTTAGCATCTCATAACTGACTTTCTCATAAGTGACTTCTCATAATTATGACTTAGCATCTCAATTTTTACTTTCTCATAAGTGACATACTATCTTAATTTTGACCTATCATCTCAATTTTTGACTTTCTCATAATTTACTTACTAACTCATAATTTAGATTTTCTCATAATTGACTTACTACCTCATCATTTTGACCTATCATCTCATAATTTTGAATTTCTCGTAAGTGACTTACTATATCATAATTATGACCTAGCATCTCATAATTTTGACTTAGCATCTCATAATTTTGACTTGGCATCTCATAATTTTGACTTTCTCATAATTGACTTATTAACCCAATTTTAATTTTCTCATAACTGACTTACTATCTTATAATTATGACCTAGCATCTCATAATTATGGCTTACTCTCTTAATTATGACACTTTAAGTGGTGGAAATGGGCTTCCATCAATGTTCTGTCATGTTGACCAATTAACAGAATTCCTGCAGAACTGAGACGTAAACGAGTCATTCAGAGTGGACTGATGTCAGATGGGTTAATGTAGAGAAATCTACAGGCTCATATTTATGAGCTATAGGACATTTTTGATATTGTGATTGCAGAATCCTCACCATACATATTTCCAACTGGATGTTTGAGTACATAGAGAGCATGATTAGTCCTGTTTAGCTGGACACTGTAGATCTAGAAAT
Source organism: Prochilodus magdalenae (assembly GCA_024036415.1). Classification (NCBI taxonomy): domain Eukaryota; kingdom Metazoa; phylum Chordata; class Actinopteri; order Characiformes; family Prochilodontidae; genus Prochilodus; species Prochilodus magdalenae. The sequence continues at coordinate 18,747 of JAMWET010004282.1, forward strand.
GTTGATTCAAATCACTGGACTCATAGTTTTGGACCATCACATACCAGAAATACCATGTAATGCCAGCTCTAGGTGAAGGGCACCCAGGGGTCACCATGTCTACACCACAGATAAAGCCAGTCTACTATCTAAACCTCCAGTGAGCCTACACATCTCTTCCCGAACAAAAAATACTTCAGGCTCCTGCAGATGGCGCTGCACAAGGATGATGGGGCTATAAATCCCTGTGGCATGTGTGTACTGGGATCCGTAGATTGAGAAGAGGTGCTACAGTGCAGGGAATGTCTCGTTCCATGTGTGGAAAATGGCTCCAGAGCAGATGTTAATGATTGGCTAAAAGGAGGGACTGCATGTAGGCGTGGCCAAAGACCATAGTGTGAAGAAAGTAGCTGAATCTGCAGGTGTATGGAAGCATGCGGTCGTACGGGTCTACCAGCAGTGGCTAAAATCCCGTCTATCATTATACTGTATATTATTGTTATTTTGGAGATATGCCTGGGAATTATCAGGCATCCTGATTTTGGCTTGTGCATGCTCTGATATGTGTCATTAATGGTGGAGATGTTCCTTTGTTTATGATCTATACAGCAGAGACTCCTGTAAATGGATAGCGTAGTGGACACACCACAGTCCACACAGACAGCCACATTGATGACTGTACTGGTAACGAACCTCTGCTGTATGAACAAGGGGAAAGACATGAGAGACCTTGGACAAGACTCCCAGTTTTACTTACAGCTCATATGATCTTTAATAACTCTCTTTAGAGTTTTTCCAGGTACTGATTTTGGAATTAGACTCAGTGAGGGGTTAGTTACCAGTTATCATATCAGCTCAATAGGGCTGTGTGTTGGGAAGAACCTGGCAATACCATACATATGATACAGCAGCCACGATTCGGTATATTGTGATACATTGCGATGCTGTATGTAGCGATATATTGTGATTTTGTAAATCGAATTTTAGTACAGCTGTATTAAACATGTACTTGGCTAATAATAGAAGTGCACACTTTTATGCTCAGTGTTGAATACTGAAGCAGTTGGGGTCTTACGGCAGTTCATTTAATCCGTATTTGAGCACATACTCCGAGAGCTTACGGATACAGACAGAAAAGAGGAGTACCACAGGATCTCGTGGGGGCGGTGCTATGTCCTATATAGACATAGCGAAGAAAGCAGTCTGGCAAAAATCGACAGTTATGACGGAACCTCAAAGAGAGGCTGCTGACCTAGTATGGAATTTTAAACCTCTGTAAATGATCAAATCGCCGGGTCACGGGGACAAACAGTGGTGACAGAACTGCAATTAATCGGCTAGAATTAACCAGCAAATAAGTTGTCAACTAATTTAGTAGGCGATTAATCGTTGAAGGTGTTTTTATTTATTGTCTGTATAAGCAGGAATGTTCGGAACATTGAATTTCTGAATATGGTCCTAATCTTAATTAGGTTAGTTAGTTAGCAAATGCATAAAACAGCCTCCGGTAATGGAGCATTCCATAATCGGAATAATCGATTATTCGTTTTAGTTATCAAAGTAGTCATCTGTTGCAGTTCCACCCGTAAAAAGAATTTTCTCATACACACGCGATAATAAGCCTGATAAAAGCACCAAGCACCGTCATAACTGCTGCGAAGAGCGACCTAATAATCCAACAGTTTTGAAGTCCAGAAAAAGAAGACAGTAATCCATAGTGAATATAGACTTAAAGGAGACATGACAACAGCTGGGAGGGCATTGGATAGGAATTGCTTTTGTGCAAAACGTTTGACTTTTAGAATCAGCATCAGAATTCAGAGTCACAGTCAGAATTTAGAGTGGAAATCAGAATTCAGGGTCAAAGTCAGAATTCAGAGTGGGAATCAGAATTCATGGTCAAAGTCAGAATTCAGAAATTCTGAGTCAGAATTCAGGGTCAAAGTCAGAATTCAGAATCAGAATTTAGAAATCCAGAGTCAGAATTCAGGGTCGAAGTCAGAATTTAGAAATTCAGAGTCAGAATTCAGGGTCAAAGTCAGAATTCAGAATTCAGAAATTCTGAGTCAGAATTCAGGGTCAAAGTCAGAATTCAGAATCAGAATTCCGAAATTCTGAGTCAGAATTCAGGGTCAAGGTCAGAATTTAGAAATTCTAAATCAGAATTCAGGGTCTAAGTCAGAATTCAGAATCAGAATTTAGAAATTCTGAGTCAGAATTCAGGGTTAAAGTCAGAATTCAGAGTGGGAATCAGAATTCAGGGTGAAAGTCAGAGTCAGAATTCAGGGTCAAAGTCAGAATTTAGAATCAGAATTCAGAGTAAGAATCAAAATTCAGGATCAAAGTCAGAATTCAGAGTGAGAATCAGAATTCAGGGTCAAATTCAGAATCAGAATTCAGAATCAGAATTCAAAGTCAGGATCAGAATTTAGAGTCAAAATTCAGAATCAAGCTTTTTTGGCCAAGTCTGTTCACACATGCAAGGAATTTGCGTTCGGTTGCATTAGCTCACAGTGCACAGAGCCTGAACACACACACACATACTTGTATGCCGAACGTTGTGTGGACTTGTACATGTATATTACAGTGCTGATTGCAGCAGTCCGGATGTAGAACTGCCCCCCTAGCAGATGTAAAGGACGCACAGCAGTATGTTGGTAGTGACTGAAGATAGATTCCAACACTGCCATCCATCTAGCTGGAGTTTAAACAGAATGTTAAATAAACTTTTTTTTTTTTTTATGTTGAACTATTACTTAATAATCAGTACAGTGTTTTGTAGAACCGATACAGCATCACAGAACATAATATTGTAATACTCGAGTGTACTGATATTGTCTTACAGGCCTACAGTTTGGATCTTTCCATGTTAGAACCTACAGAAAAAAGTTTATCCAACTAGTTAAAAGTGCTGTTGGTATAGAAACGATTCAAAACAAAATGCAGGGTGTTTTTGCTGGGTAAATAGGGCTGTGTCGATTAATCGACTAGAATCGACTACATATTTAGATGTCAACTACTTTAGTAGTCGATTAGTTGGTGAACTATGGTACTAATCTTTATCTTTTGTCTTAACTGTTAGTTACCAAATCCATAAAACAACTTCAAGATGTAAATCAAACCTTTCATAATCCGAATAATCGATTATTCGCCCCAGTAATCGAAGGATTATTCGACTCTCAAAGCAGTCGTCTGTTGCTGTCCTAGCCGTATAAGGATGTTCTCAAACACGCCTGATAATAAACCTGACAAGCACCATGCAGTGTCGTGACTGCAGCGAATCGCGACCTGATAATCCTAAACCGCTGGCGTTCCGGTGAAACCCGGAAAAAGAGGCCAGTAATCCGTGGCGAATTTAGACTTGTACCTCCAGACCGAACAATGCATTTAGGCAGCTTTTCAGAGCCTGTATGTTAAATAATAGATCCACTCTCCAGCCACAGAGTCAAGCTGTGCGGTATTACAGCCTGCCTCCGCCTTCCCCCACGCGCACCGTCACTCCATCTAATGGAGGTTAACCCCATGTGAGCTTCATATATACGTCCAGATTTTTCCACGTCATGTAAGAAATCATCGTGACGTTTGTACGTGCGGTATCCTCACACGTGTGGATTTGCCTCTTAGGCCTAGGCTTGCCAGTGTGCTTTATAGCCTAACACTAGTTTAACGCGCCTGAACTCAGTAGTTTTACCTTCCCCCCGGGAAGCTAGTCACTCGTGATGTCTTTGTGTGCTTATATGGACCTCTTTTTAGCCCATGTAAATGAGCCGTGCTGTGATTGGCTGCCCTGTATGGTGCCAGGCTGAAACACCCCTTATAACTTCAGCATGAATGGCTGGGGGGCCGAACTGCTGTACATCGACTATGTGCACATTTTTCACAGTGGTGATGATGGGAACCAGACAGCTGAAGACCCTGCCGCCAAAATAAAGCACATACCAGCACTGAATTCGAGGCCGGTGACTAGCCAGGCTGGACTGTGTGGGTTTGTTGGGGAGCTGGGGAGCTATTGCCCTTAAAATCTCCCCCCAACACAAAAGCCTTAGACTAGTTTCATGATTCTGAGACAAGGATTCTGCCTGAAACATGAAACATGTAGTATATAGCAAGCAAACCATGAAATAAAAAATACAAAATAATAAATTTAGCCAATCAGAGCTGCTAATAAATGAATAAGTGTCAACACACAGCAAAAAAAATGAGATACTGGGAATAAATTTGTCTTATATCTAGTTGATATATCTTAAAATTATTGTTTTGAGATTGTTTAATATAATTGGCCTCATTTGCAGATTTATTTTTGTTAGTTTGAAGCTAAATTATTAAATTATGCAAAATTATCTGTCGGTATAATGAGAAAAATTGGAAATACAACCAAAATACAATAGTAAAATGTTATTAAAAAAGTAAGTAAGTCATTTAATGCTAAGAAAACTAATTTAAAAAAGCAATTTCAAGTTAATTTACAAAGTAAAAAGTGAGTAAAAATGTAAAAACTGTAAATTAAAAAATATAAATCAACAATTAAGTAAAAATGTACTGAAATTAGATAAATGACCTGAATAACAATAAGTAATTCTTCTGAGACTAGCATCTGGCCTGAAGCTCGGTGGAGGGATACATGCAGGGTGATATGAGGCAAAATAGTCCCCAAAGAAAATCATCAATATCCCATAAACCGTATAAACTCAGAGGACACGTGTAGGTTCACTAGTGGGACCGGATGGCTCTATTTGTGTTATAGACATGACATGGGATCCCCTGGTTCCCATCACCGCCACCATATAGAAGGTCTGAACCGTTTCACACCAAACCCCCACTCTGACCGCCTGAATTATTTAGCAGTTTGGGACGTTTTGCTGGAATCCCCCCTTTGAGAAACGGAGGGCCCGAAGTGTGGGCCCACATACAGGCCCTGAGGGTTTAAAGGGGTTAGGGTTTGGATGGGTTGTCCACGGCTCACCGGCTCAAAAAGGGGGACCTGTCCTTACAGGGAGCATACGGAACGTGCTTTTGTTAGTCCTGGGGGGCTACTAGGCTGATAGGAGTCTTGTGCCTGGCCTGGGTTCCCCCAGGAGCGCTCTGAATAAGGGAGATGGGAGGGGGGGGTAGCTCACTGCATCCCCCGCCCCTTTCCCACATCCTCCCCCACTCCTCTTGGGACCAAGGGGGGCCAAACAAAGAGGGAGCAGGGGCGGCCTGTGCTCGGGATGGTGGTGGAGTGTATGTGTGTGTGTTGGGGGGAGCGCTGTGGCCCCTGTCTTATTAGAGGGGTCGTGAACGTGTCAGAATGATTAATTTCCAGAGGTGCTTAGGGATACCCTAGAGTCACATTTATTCCGTGCTTCAGCTCTCCAACGCACACTTCCACGAAAATACCACATTTGCATTTCCCATTAAGAAAATATAGATATATATGCAAATACAAGCCCGCCTTTTTCTGGCCAGCTATACCATCAGAGCTCTTTCACCGCGGACCAGATGACCGCTTTCCTTTCAATGGCTTTTTGTTCAGGGAAGAAATTCGCTTCGGGACGTTTGGGTTCCTGTTCTGTCCTAGCCAGATAGGAACGCTTTCATACAGCGTCAGCCATCACGATGCTGACACCGTACCGGAAGACTCGTTCATTTGACTGTTTGATACGACCATCAAAGCTTCTCAAACCCCGGCACCAGCAGCTGAGAGAAAACCTGGGCTCCAGAAATACTGACACGCTCACATGGCACTCATAACACCCACACAGGCCTTTCATAAACCTGACATAAACCAACATACACATCTTAATATTAATATTACGCTGTTAAGTCATTTCATATAGTGATTATAGCTTTGTTTAACTAGATTTGTTTAACTTTTTAATTTAAAGCCATTTTAGTAAAATAATCATTTTTTGGAATAATTTTACCATTATACTGGCAGAAGAACTTGTATAGAGTTTATTTAATTCTGTAATAAAATTGAGTTAAAATAAGTTAAGAAAGTATCGTTTAATTATATAATTAAAAAATTACTAAAATCAAAAAGTGAATGTAAGTTAGGAAAATATAGTTATTTAATTATATAATTTAAAAAAATACTCAAATTAAAAAGTGAATACAAGTTAGGAAATTATTGTTTATTTAATGATATGATTAAAAAAATACTAAAATTAAAAAGAGAATATAAGTTAGGAAATTAGTTATTTAATTATATAATAAAAAAATGACTAAAATTAAAAAGAGAATATAAGTTAGGAAATTAGTTATTTAACTATATAATAAAAAATTACTAAAATTAAAAAGAGAATATAAATTAGGAAATAAGTTATTTAATTATATAATAAAAAATTACTAAAATTAAAAAGATTATAGTTAGTTTATTTATATCATTAAAAATTACTAGAATAAAAAAATTAATACAGGTTAAGAAATTTGTGTGAAACTGGCCAAATTTTTTGCCCATATCGTGAGAAATTTTGGCTCAGAAACTTTTTTTGTAAGTAAAAACTGGAAATAAGTAAAATCATCATAAAATTAGCCACAACCGTCCCAAAATGAAAAATACATCAACTAGGTATTAGATAAGCTTACTTGCCCAGATCTCATTTCTTACAGTGAACAAGCATCAGTCGTCATAAACTGGTTTTATGTTCCTCTGAGGAACGATGACTGACGCTGGCTGGAACAATTCATAAATGTTTATGTCGGCTTATGTAGCCCTATGAACACTAATCATGACGTCCGGTACTTCATAAATAGTGGGCCGCGAACTTGTACATAATACAACAACACGTTTAGCCAGTATGAGCTGGCAAAGAAATAAAGAGGCACTGACTGTGGCTTATTAAAACGACTTACCAAATTTCAAATGTCATTTAAAGAATGTGAGCTAACAGTGAAATTAAAAATGCAGATTTTTAAAATACATAAAAATGTCTTGAAATAAGATACGTAATCTTAAAACCAGCCCACAACATTTTCAAAATACGAATTTTAAGATGTATCATATAGATATGAGATCGTCTTACTGGCCAGGAGATCATTTTTGGCTTAGTCACATGCAAAAATTGAGAAGCTACTGGTCATATATTGTTGCAGTAGGGTGACCACATCCTCTACGGACAGCCTATTTTAATACACTATCATTTTTATTTACTGAATTTAGCAAAATGGAAAAACAGGAAGACATAAAATGTGGCCTGTGCAAAAGTTATGGCCCCTTTCATTTGTTAAACTCAAAAAACAAACAGTGAATTCAACACTGTGCGCGTGTGTGTGCTAGTGTGTGCGTGTTAGTGTGTGTGTGTGCTAGTGTGTGTGTGTGTGTGTGTGTGTGTTAGTGTGTGTGTGTGTGTGCTAGTGTGTGCGTGTTAGTGTGTGTGTGTGTGTGCTAGTGTGCGCGTGTTAGTGTGTGTGTGTGTGTGCTAGTGTGTGTGTGAGCGCATGTGTGTGTGCGCGTGTATGTGTGTGTAGGTGTGTGTGTGTGCTAGTGTGTGCGCTAGTGTGTGTGTGTGCGCTAGTGTGCTACTGTGTGTGTGTGTGCACTAGTGTGCGTGCGTGTGTGTGTGCGCGCTAGTGTGTGCGCGTGTGTGTGTGCGCGAGTGTTAGTGTGTTTGTGTGTGTGTGCGCGCGCATGTTAGTGTGTGTGTGCTAGTGTGTGTATATATGTGTGTGCTAGTGTGTGTGTTTGCGTGTGTGTGTGTGTGTGTGTGCGTGTTAGTGTGTGTGTGCGCGCATGTTAGTGTGTGTGTGCTAGTGTGTGTATATATATGTGTGTGCTAGTGTGTGTGTGTGTGTGCGTGTTAGTGTGTGTGTGCTAGTGTGTGTGTGTGTGTGTGTGTGTGTGTGTGTGTGTGTGTGTGTGCTAGTGTGCGTGTATATGTATATATATATATATGTGTGTGTGTGTGTGTGTGTGTGTGTGTATGTGCGTGTGTGTGTGTGTGTGCTAGTGTGTGTGTGTTTGTGTGTGTGCGCGTGTTAGTGTGTGTGTGCTAGTGTGTGTGTGTGTGTGTGTGTGTGTGTGTGTGTGTGTGCTAGTGTGTGTGTGTGTGCGCGCGCATGTTAGTGTGTGTGTGTGTGTATGTGTGTATATGTGTGTGCTAGTGTGTGTGTATGTGTGTGTGTGCTAGTGTGTGTGTGTGTTAGTGTGTGCGTTCAGTGACATGTGAACACATCAGAACACATCATAGGACCGGGAGGGGGTGGAGTTCAAACTTTTGCATACATCTGTATGGGCCCACCACATTAACATTCAGCGCTAGGCCAAAATCACTGAGCAAATCTGCTGTGTATACACCAGCTGGCTCTGCAATTCCACGTCACGTGACACGACATCCATCTTGCTACGTATCTTTCCGCGCTTAGCCTGTCCATTGCAAGTTCAAACTGGAGCAATCCATGCGGAACCCAAAGCCACTGGGTCATTGTCCCCTCAGAAGAATATGATACGGCGAAATGTCGATAAACCCCGGCCTGAATCATTCCAGACCCTTCCCCCCATCTTTAGGCCGTTTGATATTATCCCCCCGAGAGCCGAATCTCATTATTTAAAACGCTCCCGATTTGGATCCCATGCTTTACTGGCATCAGGTATCAAGCAGCCTGTCAGGAAACATGAGAAGCTATTTACCAACAATGAAAGAGAAAAATACACTAAAGAAAGATATACTGGCGATACAGTCTCATATATACTGGATATATATCTTAAAAGTTATTTTTAGGTTATTTTAAAGTCATTTTAAGGTTTGTTTGTTGTTTTAAGTGATGCTGATTCAAATTTCCGTACTATATTGCTATAATTAGTCCTGAAAATTTTGCAAAATAAACAAAATAATCTGCTGACGTATTGAAAAACTTAGACAACTGACCTAAAGCTAGTAAAACACATCTGGAACATATAGAAATAAGAAAAATTGGCTGAAAGCAATCTCAAAATGAGAATTTAAAGATATATAAACTACATAGAAGATGATTTTTTTTGCCAAGAACGTATTTATTTGAATTGTATTTGAGGTTTTTCTCCTGTGCTGAAGCTGAGTGAAGAGTTTAGACTGTTTTACTGGAACCTGTAAAGGAAGATTAGGTATTAGGAGGTTAGATGTGAAAGACCTTAAGCTGAAACACTGCAGGAGTCTTTGATAACGGTAATGTGGGTGCGGGTACTTTTTCTATAAGGACTATTTTGCCTTATAGCATTACAGCACCTTGCTTGTATCCCTCCACCATGAATAAATACTATCTATCTATCTATCTATCAATCTATCTATACACACACACACACACACACACACACATATACTTAAACGTATATATTGCATTTATATAGTACTTATACATGCACACACACACAAACATACATATACATACACATACATACATATATATATATATATATGTATGTGTATGTTGTGTGTATATATATATATATATATATACATATATACACACACACATTACAACACACACACACATATATACATGTGTTGTATATATATATATATGTTTGTATATATATATATATATATATATATATATATATATATATATATATATATACATATATATATATATATATATATATATACACATACATATATATATATACACACACACACACATACATACATACATACATACATACATACATACATACATACATACATACACACACACACACACACACACAAATGTATGTATATGTATGTGTGCATATATAAACCAAAATCAAAAATATATCAAGGTTATTATAAAAAGTCTCAAGCAACAGGCAGTTTATTCATAACCCTATCCTGTAATAACTTTCTGGGTTTTCTTACTTTTCCTCGGTCACATAACACTTATTTGCACAGCTGTACAGATGTTCAGTTTAATAAATGTGTTAATATAACTGATATTCTGTAAATACATTTTGATATAACTTAGGCCTAATGATCTGCCACTACAGTAAAACTAACAAAAGAGCTTATGAATCACGTAAAAGAGGGAAAAAGAAATCCGGATATTAGATAAATGATCTTAATCAGCTTGCCATAATCTAGAATACAACATTTTAAGATGCATCATCTAGATATAAGATCGCTTTACTTGCCGAGATCTCATTTTTCGCTGTGTGTTGATGCTTATCCCTGTAAGCTGTATCCGAACAGCTGATTGGCTTAATGTAGTGTTTACTATGGGGGCTATTTGGCCTCACCACTTCCCACATGTATCCCTCCACAGTAGTTGGAGTTTGAACATCACGTTCAGGCCAACTTCTGGGTTCAAACCATAAAACAATGTCTGAGGCATAACCAGTTAATGCTTAGCTTTATCAGAGAGAGGTTCTGGAGGCATGAACTCCGACTGCTAGAAACACTAACCCAGACCCGGACTAGGCCAGCATGGTCACTAGCCTTTGGGGAAATTCTGAAAAAGGGTGGAGTTCCCCTTTAAGGCCCCGACCCTCAGCCCCCGACTGCTGCTGGTGTGTGTGCGCAGATGTGTGCACGTGTGTGTGATCTGAAGAGACGGGCAGCAGGGTGTGTGTGCCGTGGCCTAATCCCTTGAGTCTATTCCTGACTTTGCCTCCGAGGGTGTTGGACAGGGGTCACTTCAATTTAGCTTCAGCAATTGCTTAGCAGGTCCGGATCAGGAACCGCGGCGTACCCATTCCAGGGGCAGGCAGTCGCTCCCTGTCATGCTCCTCAGTGGAATTTAGTATTTAATGTACACAGCATCAATCTGCATCTACCCTATCAACACTATCATCCACCTGGGATACCATAGCAATTGCTTAGCAACACCCTAGCACCCATTGGATACACCATAGCAACAATCTGGGACAGAATAGCCACCACCTAGCAAAACCTAGCAGGCACCTGCGATACGATACAGAGCAACCACCTTGTAACACCATAGCAACCACCTCATAACCTCACAACCATCTGGGACACCATAGCAATAACCCATCAACTCCTTAGCAACCATCTGGAACACCATAGCAAATGCTTAGCAACACCCTAGCAACCATTGGGTACACTATAGCAACTGTTTAGCAACACCCTAGCAACCATCTGGGACATAATAGCCACCACCTAGCAACAACCTAGCAGGCAGCTGCAATACCATACATAGCAACCACCTTGTAACACCATAGCAACCACCTCATAACTTCACAACCATCTGGGACACCATAGCAATAACCCATCAACTCCTAAGCAACCATCTGGGACACCAATGCTGCCACCTAGAGACAACCTAGCAGACATCTGTGATACCATACATAGCAACCACTCCGTAGCACCATAGCAACCATCTGGGACACCACAGCAGTGTCCCATCAACTCCCTAGTAACCATTTGGGATACCAATGCAACAACCTAGCAACAGCCTAGCAGTCGCCTGTGATACCATAGCGATCACCTAGCAACCTCCAGGGTTTGTTCTGTGTAGAGTTCTCCCGGTGTCTCTGTGGGTTTCCTCCTCCGGCCGTTCCTGTTTCCTCCCACAGTCCCGATATGCAGTCAGGTGAACAGGAGATGCTGAATTGCCCACCCCCAGGTGTGAATGTGTATGTCCGTGTGTTGGCTCTGTGATGGACTGGGGGCCCTGTCCAGGATGTCTCCTGCCTTCTGCCCAGTGGGTGCAGATAGGCCTCGCTGGGATAGGCTCCAGCACCCCGCCACCCAGAGGGAGAAGTGGTTTAGAAGATGAATGAATGAACTCATATGCTGGGGCTGAGCAGTAGAGCGTTTGTTGAACTTTACTGTATACAATATGCAAATGAACCCCCTGACCAATCACAGAGTGTTTACTGTGCCCTCTGAGCAGCAGGACCAATCACAGCACTGTGAGCCGATCTGTGACTGTGTAAGATTACTGGTTTGGCCTGGATAAGGATTATTGCTCATTAGTGTTATTAATGATGTTAACAGTCATTAAAGCTCAAAGCAAAGTGACCGCTGTACCCTGATTGGTGGGCTTACTGAGTTACCGTACACCAACACTCTACTTACAGCACACTAACACATTACACTTACTGAGTCACTGTACACCAACACTCTACTTACAGCACACTAACACATTACACTAACTGAGTTACCATACACCGACACACTACTTACAGCACACTAACACATTACACTTACTGAGTAACTGCACACCAACACGCTACTTACAGTACACTAACGCATTACACTTACTGAGTTACCGTACACCAACACTCTACTTACAGCACACTAACACATTACACTTACTGAGTTACCGTACACCAACACTCTACTTACAGCACACTAACACATTACACTTACTGAGTTACTGTACACCGACACACTACTTACAGCATACTAACGCATTACACTTACTGAGTTACTGTACACCAACACGCTACTTACAGCACACTAACACATCACACTTACTGAGTTACTGTACACCAACACACTACTTACAGCACACAAACACATCACACTTACTGAGTTACTGTACACCAACACACTACTTACAGCACACTAACACATCACACTTACTGAGTTACTGTACACCAACACGCTACTTACAGCACACTAACACATTACACTTACTGAGTTACTGTACACCGACACGCTACTTACAGCACACTAACACATTACACTTACTGAGTTACTGTACACCAACACGCTACTTACAGCACACTAACACATTACACTTACTGAGTTACTGTACACCGACACGCTACTTACAGCACACTAACACATTACACTTACTGAGTTACTGTACACTGACACTACTTACAGCACACTAACACATTACACTTACTGAGTTACTGTACACCGAAACGCTACTTTCAGTACACTAACACACTACACTTACTGAGTTACTGTACACCAACACGCTACTTACAGCACACTAACACATTACACTTACTGAGTTACCGTACACCGACACACTACTTACAGCACACTAACACATTACACTTACTGAGTTACTGTACACCAACACACTACTTACAGCAAACTAACACACTACACTTACTGAGTTACTGTACACCAACACGCTACTTACAGCACACTAACACATTACACTTACTGAGTTACTGTACACCAACACGCTACTTACAGCAAACTAACACACTACACTTACTGAGTTACTGTACACCAACACGCTACTTACAGCACACTAACACATTACACTTACTGAGTTACTGTACACCGAAACGCTACTTTCAGTACACTAACACACTACACTTACTGAGTTACTGTACACCGACACGCTACTTACAGCACACTAACACACTACACTTACTGAGTTACTGTACACCGACACACTACTTACAGCACACTAACGCATTACACTTACTGAGTTACTGCCCAACGGTGAGGCTGATTATGTTAATTCTCTTATTTAAAATCAGACATTGGATCAGACCACATTTAAAAAAAAACAAAAACAAAAAAATTTTGAACATTTTAATAAACTGAATTTCATCAAAGTCAGTTGATGTATTAAAAGTTCATGTATCATGTAATTGTATACCTCAGTATCGTATCACCTCATATAATGAATTTGGTGAATCGTCACGCCCCTATAATTGCATGACACAACACAGTGTCTTTCTGCTTCAACAACATCCGGTTCAGCCGCGCTTGCTCCTCTACAATGACAGCCCCAGTCCCAGGATCACTTGGCATTTTATCACCAGCACATAAACATTACGACAACACCGACGTTAATTGCCATGACCTCGTTGACCCGGAGCGAGGAACATTGCCATATTGTCCTCTCCAGCGTGAGACACTGTATAATTTACACTCGCTAATGACTGGACCTGCGAACCAGAGCTTCAGGGCCTTCCCGCTCACTCGCTTGGCTCGGCGTCAACTTTCCACTCAAGCCCGATAATGGATATTCTATCTTTACCTCATTAAATTCATGTCCCCTTATGCTGCCCCGTTAATTTGATTACAACACTCTGAGGTAACGCTGGCGTCGCTGAAAGAACCGCAGCCCTGTTTTCTCTCAGCCAGCCTGGAAACCCGCGTAGGTCTTTCCTCGTGGAGGGTCTGCGTTGGACTAAAGTGCCTTTTGTAACAGAAATCAGAAAATCGGAACAAAGCGGGCTTTAGAGCCGGGCTGATGTGGCCCACTCTGGAGAATATTAAGCCTGGGGACTTACTATGCTAATTTAGCAGCATTAGCATTGGGAAAGAAAGTGATTGGTTCTATATGGAACTCATGAGAATGTGTTGTACTCTCATCATCAAATAGCCGCACCCAGAAGGAGTCAACCATGAGTCATCCTTTGGCACCATTGTCAGACGGCTGCACCACGCAGGACTACATGCACACTGACCGTTACCACGACTGTCCTTAACACCACGTCACCGTCACCAAAGACTGCAGTGGTGTCGTACCAGACTGTCATGGAGTGACTCAGAATGGCAGCGGGTCATCTTCAGTGACGGGTCCCGCTTTAGTCTTGGTGGAGACGCCCAACGAACCCGTGTGTGGAGGCACCGTGGTCAGCACCAAGATGAGCGGTTTGCTGTCACACGTCCAGAAGGCCCGGTGTCCCTCCACCTCCACCCCTACCGCACTATCTGCAGGAACTGTGTGAGGATGTTCAAGCTGCATGGGATGGATTATCACAGGACACCATCAGGAACCTCTACAGCTCCATACCGAGACGTCTGGCGTGTTGGGTTAGCGAACACGGCGGCCCGACGCCATACTGAGAGACAGACTTCTGTATGTGTAGCTCAATAAATATTGATCATATCAGTCTAAATTTATCATCAGTTATTGATCCTGGTCACCTTTATCTTCCTTCCCAACACCACCGCACTCCCACACCTCCTTTTGGTGCAGATATTCCTCTGATGATGAGTGTAGAACCATGCCCAACACATTCTCCATCAATCTGAAGAACTATTACACCATGCTAGCAATCACAGTAAGCACCATTGACCAAGAAGCATTGACTACCAAACAACTACTGGAGAACCACAGAGTTCTAGAGTCGTGTCTAATTTAAGCCAAAGGTCTTAAGCCCAGTGAAAAATAATAACTTGCCTGTTCGCCAAGTCAAAATCCAGAGTCCAATCACACGTCGCTGACCTGCTTGACCCCTTCTCCCGCTCACCTTCCCCATTCTCCATCCTCCCATTAATCCTCATGGTGGCTCTTGCTGAAGTCGCCGGAGCTGAAGATAGGCTGAATTGAAAAATAGAGAAAGAGAGAGAGAGAGAGAGAGAGAGAGAGAGAGAGAGAGAGAGAGAGAGAGAGAGAGAAAGAAAGAGAGAGAGAGAGAGAAAGAGAAGAGAGAGAAAGAGAAAGAGAAAGATAAAGAGAAAGATAAAGAGGAAGAGAGAGAGAAAGAGAGAGAGAGAGAGAGAGAGAGAGAGAAAGAGAAAGATAAAGAGAAAGAGAGAGAAAGAGAAAGAGAGAGAGAGAGAGAAAGATAAAGAGGAAGAGAGAGAGAGAGAGAGAGAGAGAGAGAGAGAGAGAGAGAGAGAGAGAGAAAGAGAAAGAGAGAAAGAGAGAGAGAAGAGAGAGAAAGAGAAGAGAGAGAGAGAGAAAGAGAAAGATAAAGAGAAAGAGAGAGAAAGAGAAAGAGTAGGAGAAAGATAAAGAGGAAGAGAGAGAGAGAGAAAAAAAGAGAGAGAGAAAGAGAGAGAGAAAGAGAAAGATAAAGAGAAAGAGAGAGAAAGAGAAAGAGAGAGAGAGAAAGAGAGAGAGAGAGAAAGAAAGAAAGAGAAAGAGAAAGAGAGAGAAAGAGAAAGAGAAAGAGAGAGAGAAAGAGAAAGAGAGAAAGAGAAAGAGAGAGAGAGAGAGAAAGAAAGAAAGAATATGAGAGAGAGAGAGAAAGAAAGAAAGAATATGAGTGAGAGAGAGAGAGAGAGAGAGAGAGAGAGAGAGTGAGAGAGAAAGAGAGAGATATGGATGAATGGCACGTGATAACGAAGCACCTCCATGTACGATATATGTACCGTGGCTGGTTTACTCAGACCTGCACCATGCATGCTTTATATTAGGATGTCCCCAACATGTAGTCCCTTCAGTTTGTGTTTGGCCATCTATATTTATTCTTCGGGCCCCCAGCAGGCAGGGGCCCGGGGCAAACACCCTCTCTGACCCCCTGCTGCCTCTGCCTCTGCCATAGGGCTGACCTTGACCTTCAAACTCAATTTGGCTATTAAGCCTGACCCCTCCCTGCACCACCAGGGATGTAAAAGGCTGACAGTGCTGACCCTTAATCCCATTTCTTAACTGGACCTGGGTCCCCAGATGACCTCTTGACACAGGAAGCCCTCGCGGGTTGCCAAAGCAACCCCAGATTTGCACGTGATTGACAGGTCCACGAAGTTTATGGAAAATCGAAGAGGCACGCTTGTCCCTGTAGAGAACAGCACACATGGCTCGAGGTGGCTCTGGACCTGGCAGCCGCTTGGAGCTCGGAGTTGCGTTGTTGTCAGGGCCGCGTTCTTCCCGGACGCATGACCTGGAACCTTCTTTGTTTTACATTTAGAACCTTGATGTTTTGGAAACATATACAATGTTGCACCATCCGTTCCACTGATACTTGTTACCTGGGGTGGGGGGCAAACTAGACGCTTCATAATCCCTAGTGTTCAGTTAAGGTACTGCAGGAACGGCCGGGTCAGGCCGAATCAGCATGGGTCGGAAATCATAGCAATGATGTGTCTATGGGTGAAGCGTGGGTGGGGTGTTGGTGCCGGGTGGTGTAATCAGAGTTTTCGAGGTAGGAAGAAAGTCATAAAAGTCTTTACGGAAGATCACAGTGGAAACAGGAATGCCGTCTTTCCCAGTGGTAGGCTATCCTAGCCTTATGTGGTGTCCTAACAGAGAGCTCGGCGATATGATGGTTTACTGTTATCATGATACATCATGTCACAATATGATTCTGAAGATTATCATCGATATTGTCAGTAATTTAGGAACACTGCATGCTTAATTACAAAGTGAGCAAAATTAAGATGTTTAATTGGATTTAGTGCAATTAATAATAATAATAATAATAATAATAATAATAATAATTATTATTATTATTATTATTATTATTAATTGTATTTTTATATGTGCCACTGCAGGGTGTGTGTTATTAAATGTCAAAAAAAAAAACAACACAACAACAACAAGCGAGTCCCCTTGCGTGTTTAAGGTGGTAGTAACTCGGCTCCTGCAGATGGCGCTGCAGAAAGCTATAAATCCCTGTGGGGTGTGAGTGACGGGATCCATAGATTGGGAAGAGGTGCTACAGTGCAGGGAATGTCTCGTTCCATGTGTGGAAAATGGCTCCAGAGCAGATGTTAATGATTGGCTAAAAGGAGGGACTGCATGTGGGCGTGGCCAAAGACCATAGTGTGGAGGAAGTAGCTGAATCTGCAGGTGTATGGAAGCGTACGGTCATACGGGTCTACCAGCAGTGGATACAATCCCAGTCTACAGGGAATTCTCCTCGGAACTGTGCCAGGGAAGATATCCACCAAATCTGGACCAACTGACCAATTCTTTGATGTAAGAGTGTCTGAACACTGATGGGGCTACTTTCAGAACCTTGCACACAGCTGTTACAGGTGTTGGTGGAGGTGTTGGTGTGTTTCAGTCACTGGGGACTAAATGCCGGTAAATCGGTTGAATCTTCACTAAGACCAGTTTAAAGAGGTGGTGTTCTGTGCGCTGGTTCTGGACGGGAATATGAAACACAGAGGCTGCTTTTCCAACTATTCACGACCAAACAGGCCCATTTGTTCTTCGGCCAAGTCTTCACAATGACCCTGAACACTGCTCTGATCGCATTGCTCACAGCTCCATGATCTGGCCTCCTGCCATAACAGCCCAATTAGCAGATCACCATCATAAATATGACCACACACTTTGAGAGGTGGGCACCGGGGGGTCTCCTTTGCTAATGACAGCAGATTTGTAATTGTGACTTAACGCTGTATGGAATGCTAAGGGGGTGCTGGAGTTCCAGGGTGGTACCTTAACATTGAAGGCCACTGTCCAAGGTGCTGAAGGGTTCTCTCGCTAACTTCAGAAACCTGACGACCGACAGTCGACCGGCACACGAGCCGACGGCTGGCTATCTGCTGATAGTGATGTTGAAGATTGCAGTGAGGATTTGACTGAGTACTAGATCAGCTACTGATGTTGGAACATTGCTGTGAGGATTTGATTGGGCATAAGCTAGGTCAGTTACAGACGTTGGAACATTGCTTTGAGGATTTGATGGAGTATTAGCTAGGTCAGGTACTGATGTTGGAACATTGCTGTGAGGATTTAATTGGGCATAAGCTAGGTCAGGTACTGATGTTGAAACATTGCTGTGAGGATTTGATTGGGCATAAGCTAGGTCAGGTACTGATGTTGGAACATTGCTGTGAGGATTTGATTGAGCATAAGTTAGGTCAGGTACTGATGTTGGAACATTGCTGTGAGGGTTTGATTGAGCATTAGTGAGGTCAGGCACTGATGTTGGAACATTGCTGTGAGAGTTTGTTTGCATTCAGCATGCACAACAGCATTAGTGAGGTCAGGTACTGATGTTGGAACATTGCTGTGAGGATTTGATTGAGCATTAGCTGGGTCAGGTACTGAAGTTGGAACATGGCTGCGAGGATTTGATTAAGCATAAGCTAGGTCAGGTACTGATGTCGGAACTTTGCTGTGAGGGTTTGATTGAGCATTAGTGAGGTGAGGTACTGATGTTGGAACATAGCTGTGAGGATTTGATTGAGTATTAGCTATGTCAGGTGCTGATGCTGGAACATTGCTGTGAGGATTTGATTAAGTATTAGCTAGGTCAGGTACTGATGTTGCAACATTGCTGTTAGGGTTTGATTGAGCATTAGCTAGGTCAGGAACTGATGCTGGAACATTGCTGTGAGGGTTTGATTGAGCATTAGCTAGGTCAGGAACTGATGCTGGAACATTGCTGCGAGGATTTCAGCATTCGTGAGGTCAGGTACTGAATGTGCTGTAATGATTTGATTGCATTCAGCACTCAAGAGCTTTACTAAGGTGCTGATGTTGGAACATTGCTGTGAGGACTGGACAGAGTGTTAGTGAGGTTAAGTACTGATGTCAGAACATTGCTGTGAGGGTTTGTTTGCATTCAGCATGCACAGCAGCATTAGTGAGGTCAGGTACTGATGTTGGATGGCCAGTTCTGGATCTCTCCAGCTCATCCCAAAGGTACTGGATGGAACTCCATCACTGCAGAGCGTTCAGTCATACTGCCCCACAGCCCAGTGCTCGGGGGGCTTCATACCCCTCTAGCCCATGCCCAGCCGTAGGCTCATGGGCCCAGCACTGAATTCAGTACTTAGAAGGACAGTCTGGAGACATACAGCGCGGTTAGGCATTACCACATGACTCAAACCCTGTCTCCTTCTCCTCTCTCCACAGCGGAACCAATAGTGCAGGTGGACGGGAAGCCCAGCTGCTGCTTCTTCAAGTTCAGTCCCAAGCTGATGTTCACCAAGGTCCTGAAAGCCCAGCTGTGGGTGTACCTGCGGCCCCTGCAGCAGACCTCCACCGTTTACCTTCAGATCCTCCGACTCAAGCCCGTCACCGACCAGGGCAGCCGGCACATCCGGATCCGCTCCCTTAAGATCGAGCTGAATTCGCGATCGGGCTACTGGCAGAGCATCGACTTCAAGCACGTCCTGCAAAACTGGTTCAAGCAGCCACACACAAACTGGGGGATCGACATAAACGCCTTCGATGAAAGTGGCAACGACCTTGCCGTGACCTCTCTACGACCTGGAGAAGAAGGGCTGGTAAGGACCCTTAGACCTGCTACTCGAGCACTGTAGACGTTAAATGAGTTGATGATGCCGGGGCTGGTGTTTTAACATCACCTGAGCTGTTGTCAGCTAGCGTTGAGAGATTTCTAGTACTGAGATCAACATTTTAGAATTATTTAGAAATTTTAATTTTTTATTACAGTCGTATGGTCTGTTGTCCACAAACGCTCATACGTTTCAAGTTTAGAGCATGAAGATTGAACCTACCACATCCTCCTGCTTTTAGATAAATTCAGCTAATCAAACGCAGTCAGATATCCATCATCCATCACCACCACAAGTAACTGGCAGGCTGGTGTTAAGCATTTGAGCCTCAAGCCAGGAAACGTATACATTGGCCTCGTTAGCCAATTGCCAACCCACCATGCCAGACGTCTCGGTATGGAGCTGTAGAGGTTCCTAATGGAGTCCTGTGATAATCCATCCCATGCAGCTTGAACATCCTCACACAGTTCCTGCAGATGGTGCGGTAGGGGTGGAGGTGGAGGGACACCAGGTCTTCTGGACTTGTGACTACAAACCGTTCATCTTGGTGCTGACCACGGTGCCTCCACACACGGATTCGTTGGGCGTCTCCACCAAGACTAAAGCGGGACTCGTCACTGAAGATGACCCGCTGCCATTCTGAGTCACTCCATGACAGTCTGGTACGACACCACTGCAGTCTTTGGTGACGGTGACGTGGTGTTAAGGACAGTCGTGGTAACGGTCTGTGTGCATGTAGCCGTCTGCCAATGGTGCTGCACTAACAGGACGACCAGTGTTTTCTTCGTGAGTAGTGTCCGACATCTGAGGCAGGAGTTACAGGAACTCTAGCCTGATTAGCCGACTGGCTAGGCTAGCAGGCAAGATTGGTTACCACCGCAGAGATACCTCTGTGCTTATAGGTGCATTCCAATTGCCCTTGTCGTTCCCGGCAAGGTGTACTACACTTCCAAACCACAGGGAGTGACAACATTCCGATGGAATGGGACTCCACAGCACCCACAGGAAGTTGCAGGAGAGTTTATCCGTCAGCTACTCCATGTCTCTTAAAGATGCAGATTGGTTATGAAGCTAGAGGACATTCCAAACGAAGGTGGTTGTGCAGATACCATAACTGACATCCCGAACTCAAGGGTGTTGGGAATGTGCAGGTTCCTTCTGTAATGGAATGCAGCTTAGATGACTGATTTCCATAACACATGCTGGGAATTGTAGCATCCCTTACAAAAACACGTCCCATGTGACATTCGGTAAGGGAGGAAAACACTGATGACTGGAAACAGCATCACATTGGGAATTCTGTTACAGCGGAGCTCCGGCAGGACCCTCAGGATCTTTTTGAGAGAGTGAAGCATCTTTAAAAGACCCTCTACATGATGTAAAGGTCTGTAGAAATTTAAAGAAACACTTAGGAATTCCAAAGTATTCCAAAAACATGACTGTTGACCGGTCCGCTCGTACACAGTAGGGTACATTGTTGGCCCTCCAAAGGGGCAAGCTTGTTTCTCCCGTTGTGGGGCAATGGAAACGTTCTCAAATTGGGAATTCTGTTACAACTGAGCTCCGGCAAGGTCCTTAGGATCTTTGGAGAGTGTAAGGTATATTCCAAGCGTATTCCTAAACCATATTCATAGGAATATTGGTAAAGCATGACTGTCAACAGGCCCGCTTGTACACAGAATGGTCCATTGTCGGGCCTCCAAAGGGGCGAGCTTGTTTCTTGCTTTGCGGGGCGAATGGAAACGATATCAAATTGAGAATCCTGTAACAACGGGGCTCCGGCAGGACCCTTAGGATCTTTGGAGAGAGTGAAGCATCTTTAAAAGAGACTCTACATGATGTAGAGTTCTGTAGAAATGTAAAGAAACACTTAGGAATTCCAAAGTTTTCCAAAAACATGACTGTTGACCGGTCCGCTCGTACACAGCAGGGTCCATTGTCGGCCCTCCAAAGGGGCGAGCTTGTTTCTCCCTTTGTAGGGGATTGGAAACGTTCTCAAATTGGGAATTCTGTTACAACTGAGCTCTGGGAGGATCCTTAGGATCTTTTGGAGAGTGTGAAACATATTCCAAGCATATTCCTAAACCATATTCCCAAGAATACTGTCAACAGGCCCGCTTGTACACAGAATGGTCCATTGTCGGCACTCTGATGTTTCTCCCGTTGTGGGGAAATGGAAACGATATCAAATTGGGAATCCTATTACAACAGAGCTCCGGCAGGATCCTTAGGATCTTTGGAGAGTGTGAGGTGTATTCCAAGCATATTCCTAAACCAGATTCACAGGAATATTGATAAAGCATGACTGCTGACAGGTCTGCTCGTGCACAGCAGGGTCCATTGTCGGGCCTCCAAAGGGGGGAGTTTGTTTTTCCCTTTGTGGGGCAATGGAAACGGTATCAAATTGGGAATTCTGTTACAACGGAGCTCCGGCAGGACCCTTAGGATCTTTTTGAGAGAGTGAAGCATCTTTAAAAAAGAGACTCTACATGATGTAAAGGTCTGTAGAAATTTAAAGAAACACTTAGGAATTCCAAAGTATTCCAAAAACATCTGTCAACAGGCCCACTTGTACACAGAATGGTCCATTGCCGGTACTCCAAAGGGACAAGCTTGTTTCTCCTGTTGTGGGGCAATGGAAATGGTATCAAATTGGGAATTCTGTTACAACTGAGCTCCGGCAGGATCCTTAGGATCTTTGGAGAGTGTGAGGTATATTCCAAGCATATTCCTAAACCATATTCACAGGAATATTGATAAAGCTTGACTGTTGACAGGTCCGCTCGTACACAGCAGGATTCATTGTCGGGCCTCCAAAGGGGCAAACTTGTTTCTCGCTTTGTAGGGCAATGGAAATGCTATCAAATTGGGAATTCTGTTACAACTGAGCTCCGGGAGGATCTTTTGAAGAGTGTGAAGCATATTTCCAGCATATTCCTAAACCATATTCCCAGGAATATTGGTAAAGCATGTCAGTCAACAGGCCCGCTTGTACACAGAATGGTCCATTATCGGCCCCCCAAAGGGGCGAGCTTGTTTCTCCCTTTGTAGGGGATTGGAAACGTTCTCAAATTGGGAATTCTGTTACAACTAAGCTCCGGTAGGATCTTTTGGAGAGTGTGAAGCATATTCCCAGCATATTCCTAAACCATATTCCCAGGAATACTGCTAAAGCATGACTGTTGACAGGTCTGCTCGTACACAGCAGGGTCCATTGTCGGGCCTCCAAAGGGGCGAGCTTGTTTCTCGCTTTGCGAGTCAGTAACAGCCCGTCCCTTCACACAGCGAGTTGTTTTTAAGAGGGAGGAAGAAGTAAAAGATCAGAGGCTCTTTAGCGAGAGTACAAAAACAACATAAAAAACAGAGAAAGAATGAAAGTCCCTCTGGACCTCTCGGGCTTCTCTCTCCTCTTTTTCTTTATCCAACAAAGAAAGCGGAGTACAAGCTGACAGGATCTGACCTCAGTGGCCTCTCGGTTTGCGCCCCCCCCCCTCCATCCCACTAGAGAGCTATGGTAAACTCATGCTCGCGTCCAGCTGCTTTGCCACAAGACGAGATCAGTGCTTTACGGAGAACAATGAAACGTGAAGACACTGGATTTAAAGTCTCTTGAGAATTACTAGGTGCGTCAGGGTCAAGGTTAGGACAAAAAGGGGAAGTCAAAGGTCAAGAATAGCCTGTAGGACGCCATCTTGCTTTTTTTTTCTTTGGACATCTTCTCACCGAGAGTCTGAAAGGATTCCTTACATTTTAATTAGCAGCCACATCGCTGACGTGAGCTTCCCAGGAAACTGTGGTGTCAGCAAAACGTCCCAGCATATCTGGGAGGGGCTTCGGTTTAAGTGACAAGTGACTCATACCCCACCGATTAGCATGGAGCTGACCGCCTGCCTAAACCATCACACCACACCAAGCTCTCTCTACAAGCGCCCATGTCCTGGAAAACTGAACCTCCCTCACCTTCTATAAACCCTCGTTTGTTAAGGAACAGCTGCACCCAGAAGGAGGTGTGGGATGGTGGTGGTGTTGGGAAGGAGGATAAAGGTGACCAGGATCAATAACTGATGATAAATTTAGACTGATATGATCAATATTTATTGAGCTACACATACAGAAGTCTGTCTCTCAGTATGGCGTCGGGCCGCCGTGTTTGCTAACCCAACACGCCAGACGTCTCGGTATGGAGCTGTAGAGGTTCCTAATGGTGCCCTGTGATAATCCATCCCATGCAGCCTGAACATCCTCACACAGTTCCTGCAGATGGTGCGGTAGGAGTGGAGGTGGAGGGACACCAGGTCTTCTGGACGTGTGACAACAAACCGTTCATCTTGGTGCTGACCACGGTGCCTCCACACACGGATTCGTTGGTCGTCTCCACCAAGACTAAAGCGGGACTCGTCACTGAAGATGACCCGCTGCCATTCTGAGTCACTCCATGACAGTCTGGTACGACACCACTGCAGTCTTTGGTGACGGTGACGTGGTGTTAAGGACAGTCGTGGTAACGGTCTGTGTGCATGTAGTCCTGCGTGGTGCAGCCGTCTGCCAATGGTGCTGCAGTAACAGGACGACTCATGGAGGACACCACTGCTCACTGGATGTCTGTAATGGTGGATGTTGGGTCAGTCAGGTACAGAGATAAGGCCCGTCCTTTCATTAGCATGTCTCACAGCGTCAAACCCACCCACCAACTTTCATTCCTGTGGGTTGCTTCCATCCTCCTCCTGTCCACCAATGGCGTCCACAATGGTGACGCAACTCATCTCAATACTGTCTCACTGTCCAGATGGACCGTCCTTATGATTGTACAGACGGCTCGACCCATCTCCCTGTTTAACCTCGCTATCTCTCTCTCTTCCCCTCTCCTTCTCCTCCACCCCCCCCTGATCTCCAGCAGCCGTTCCTGGAGGTGAAAGTTCTAGAGACCACCAAGCGCTCCCGGCGGAACCTGGGCCTGGACTGCGACGAGCACTCCACCGAGTCCCGCTGCTGCCGCTACCCGCTCACGGTGGACTTCGAAGCGTTCGGCTGGGACTGGATCATCGCGCCCAAGCGCTACAAAGCCAACTACTGCTCGGGTCAGTGCGAGTACATGTTCATGCAGAAGTACCCGCACACCCACTTGGTCCAGCACGCCAACCCCAGAGGCTCGGCGGGCCCGTGCTGTACCCCCACCAAGATGTCTCCCAT
Source organism: Prochilodus magdalenae (assembly GCA_024036415.1). Lineage (NCBI taxonomy): Eukaryota > Metazoa > Chordata > Actinopteri > Characiformes > Prochilodontidae > Prochilodus > Prochilodus magdalenae. The sequence continues at coordinate 43,667 of JAMWET010004282.1, forward strand.
AAACATGCTCTACTTCAACGACAAGCAGCAAATCATCCACGGCAAGATCCCCGGCATGGTGGTAGACCGCTGCGGCTGCTCCTAGACACGCGCACGCAACTCGTTTCCCGGCTCGGGAGCAGGCTCCGCTGTGCTCCTGCCACGTCTTGGAGTGTCTCCCGTTCCCCCCCCGTCCCCCCCTTTTCCCTCCTGTCCTGGAAGAGCTACACAAAGCGTTAAAGGAGGTCTTTAGTTTATCACTGTAGTTCAGCAGATATCAGAATACTTCATAAACTGAGGCCGACTGCCAGAGATTTCTTGGAAATGCTTTCAAAGGGTGAGTGCTGGAAGACCGGCTGGTGAGAGAACAGCGAGACAAAGCGAATGGAAAAGAGACAAAGCGAAAACCTTAAGTTCTAGATAATTCTGTAGTTCTAAAATAGCTTACACGCCAGATTCCCAAGCCTTACATCTTTCGCTCTATGGAAAAGGGGCCAAATTCAGCTCCACGGTACCACCAGCTTGGGGTCCGTCTATAAATATCGGGACAGCGAACTCAAGAGGGCCTCTATCTGGGCTCCAATTATGAAGTTCCGTTCTCAGCTGGGTGCTGCACTGTAAAGCGGGTGCGTTAGTTCCACCTTACAACACTAGAGGCAGTAGAACCGGGTTCATTCGGCTCAAATCCAGGCTATATTCTTGTGTCCTATGAACAAAAGTAAGAGGTTACGTCAATTCGAACCTCAGAAACGACGTTTGAACACCCCGGGGCAGGGCTGTTTACCGAGCCGCTACAGCGAGCACACCTGAAACCGGCTTCTCAGCTGATTTTAGTGCAGGATTCCTATTTAAATTCTCAGTTTCGCATATTAAAATGAAATAAATCGTAAAATAATACGTTCATTCCAGCAAATAAAGATAAACCTGCATGAAAATGGGCATTCCCGATCCCGGGAAGACGTTCCGCTAAGAAACAGGATTCAGTTTGGCCAGGGGTGCACACACTTTTTCACAGAGGTGTATGTGAAAGCAAATTTGCATGCGCTAATGTGAATTACGTCCAACGCTATATAAGAAAAGCCAGAAAGACATTACTAAAAATACTATGAGTTTAAAAGGTGACTCCGCCCCCCTCCAAAACCCTTCTGCTTCACTGTCCCAATACTTACGGGGGACTCCGTGTATGGAAACATGAAACTGCCCCCCTATGCATTTCTGCCAACCGGTCTGAACTGGGCTCAGAAAGCTCATCCAGCTACAGACGCACGTCACGCCAAACGACACAAGCAGTGCTGAAAGATTCTAGGGCAGACCCCCCCCCCACCAGACTCCCCCCTCACCCCACCCCGCAACTCCCTTCCCTTCCCCTCCCCTCCGCGAATGCAGCTAGCACCCCAGTGCGAGATTCCCAGGAGTCCAGGCACCCTTTCATGGCCACTTTGATCTTCTTTTTACTCGTGATCTTGTAAAAAGACAAAACAGAAGAAGAAGAAGAGGAGGACGGAAAGGAAAGGGCTTTTCTCGGAGCTTTTAAATGAGAACAGGAAAAGGGTTTGGCCCGGCAATCGAGTTACGACGGTCCGCGTGACCGCGCCGCTGAAGCCTGACCTTTTGAGCACCGGGCCCGGCCGTTGTGGAAGCAGGACTGGTCCCGGTTTCAGCAGGAGACGCCGGCGGACGGGAGCGTGTGGACTTCGGTGTAATTTATGCTTCTATGTTCATTAATGCTTTAATGAAATGCTAGCCAGTTCCCATCAACACTCTGTGGGCGTCAGCCCCCCGTCAGATACGCCAATAAGCAAAACTGCAGGAAATGATCCGACCTGGTCTGCAAGGCCGTACCCTTTCTCTTACAGTCCTCAGAGTTCTAGATATTACAGGAGAACTCCGCTGGTTCCTCCAAATGACTGTATAAATTTGGTGTTGAGGGGTGATTCAGGGTGGGGGTTTGGTGTGAGGTGGTTCAGGTGTTGGGAACCAGGGTTCTCCATGTCTACAACACACATATACTTCACACTTTATTCACTATCTAGAACCACCAGTGAACCTACATGTGTTCTCTGAGTTTATACTATATATGGAATGTTGATGATGGTTTCTATGGGAACGGGCTTAATGCCAAAATCATATTCATAACCATCTCAAGTCGTAACTTTCTGTGAGGTGGACGTCTGGTTCCCTTCACCACCACTTAGAACCAAACCCACTCTGAATCACATTCTTAATAAACCGTCTAATAAACTGGCAAAAAATTATAATTTGGCAAATAAAATTCTCATATCTAGTTGCTAAATCTTACAATTCAAATATTCTAGATCAGTCATCTAGTCTGATTGTCTTATAAACAATTTGAGATTGTATTAAATTCATTTTAAGATTATTTCACTTACTTACAGACGTGTTTACTAGTTAGAAATCATTTTAGGAAGCCACATTTACTTACTATATTGGAAGATAATCAAGCAAGTTTCTAAAAATAAAAGCTAAATTATCTGCCAATTTAGTAAAACAAGCAAAAACGTCTGAAAATTAGATAAATAATCTTAATAATAAGCTTACAACAATCTCAAACTAAGGATTGCAAGTTATATCAACGAGATATAAGAGTGGGATTCAGTGAAATTCCTTTTAAATTACCCAGAAAAAACTACAGTAGAATTGCAAATTCAAATCATGAATTAGTTTTGATTATTTTAATTCTCAGTAATAGACATGTCATAGTTAATAACTTGTAAATACCCCATAATACCACCAAGAGAGAGTTGAACAATTTTTTCAAATTATTTTAAGAATTTAACATTTTTTTTTTTCCCCAAGAATTTCACATTTTTCAAGAATTTCAAAATTTTCAAATTTTTCTAAATTTTTCTGATTTTTTTCAAGAATTTCAAATTTGCAAGAGTTGTGATTTTTTAAAAACTAAAATCATGAAAACATTTAAAAGTGGGAAAATTGAAGCTAATAACACAGAGCTCGTGAACTGCCTGTGGACAACCAATCAGAGGCAACCAAATCTCCATGAGTGGTGACATCACAACCATAATTGATTGCCTGCCTGGCACACTACCCACAGGGGTCGAGCCTCGAGCCAAAATCAGCCTAAACATCAAATTACAGTTCATAACCACAAAAATCTCAAACATTACCGTTCAAAATCTTCCCCAGCGGTCCGGGCCCACACCAAGACCCTACCACCACCCTCTGGCAAAGACACCATCGGCCAACTTCAATCCGAGTGTCTTTGGAACCCAGTTTTACCATACTGAAAATAATAAAGAACTTTGAAGCTGCTCAGGTGCTATCTAGAACTTTAAGCAGACTTGAAAAGAAAGGTGTTGCAGCCCTGTTCCCACTTTTACAGCGCACCATCCGCGCTACGACCGTCCACCGACCGTCCATCACATCCATAGACGATGCATCACGCCTGACGAAAGTTCACAGTGGATAGTTTTCATTTATCGTTTCTTATATCTGGCTTTATCTTTGTTTAATAAATGTACCGCGCCTGCCCGTTACCCCCGGTGACCGGTACGGTGAACTCTGGAAGTGCTTAAAAGAAAAAAACAAAAACAAACAAACAAAAACAAACAAACAAACAAACAAAAACAAACACACACGGTAGATTAGGAAGTTTGTCTCATCCTCACCAGATGTCTACGCAAAGAAAAATATCCCTCTGTTGGAAACGAAAGCACTATGCTGTTGGATAAAAGAGGAGCCTTCTGACATTATATATAAATAATATATGTATATAATTTAAAATAAGGGGTACAAAAGATCCTTCTGGGCACTCTACCTTACCAACAATAAATTTTGCACTATGGGAATGGCAAGAGGAGTCATGTTATTGTCTGTATTTGTATTATACCTTCTACGAGCACAATGAGCTTGTACATGGATTGTAACGAATGAGAGAAAAAAAAAGAAAAAAAAAAAAAAAGTCTTGAGTTTATGGAGACGGCTGTTCGTCCAGTCCATCACGTTTTTCATGAATGCTTTCTTGATGTTCCTTTCTCGTCTTCTGAAGCGGAGGCCTGTTATCGTTCCTCGACCCAATCCTCCCCAAACCACAACCCCCACCCCTCCCAGCAAAACCCACCGACCCACCTTTCATGCCAACTGACAACGAGACTTTACCCTGCCTGGACGGCCTGTCAGAGGAACTGTGTATCAGAGTGCAGGATGCTATGGGAACCCAAAGGGGATACCCGCTTTCCTCCAGCCCCCATGAACGCTCGTCTGTGCTTTGGGAAGGAAACGCAGACACTGTCACCAAGCGGGGAAAGACTCTTACGGTACCGGAGCAGGCCACACGTTCTGTTCCGGTTCCCGACACAAGCAGGCCCTCTGTAGCTGTCTGCACAGCGAGGTGAAGTCTGCCTCTCTCCTTTAGAGGAACACTCTACACCATCCTGCACCAGGTTTCAGCAGCTACCCTCCTAGCCCTCCCACCAAGCCCACAATGCAGGAACCACCACACTGCCAAAACAAACTCACTGCCAAGACCGACCGACCGGACCTACCGTAGCCCAGGTCAAATAGTCAGTAGACTAGTCACCTTAACATTCTGTTGGCAGACAGGCTTAAACACGGAAGCTACGGTTTAAAGACCACATCGGTTTCTTGGTTGCAAGCTAGTTAGCATGTCATCTACGGGGAACACACATAAATCTGAATTATTTAAATATCAATATCGTTATGGCCAACATGTAACAAACAAAGAAACCCAGTCCAATGAAAAACATGTATCTCCGTTTTTGTTGATTTTTGTTTTTATGCATGGTTTGAACGCAGCACTGGCCAGTTGTGATGTGTGAAACGTTTATGAGGAATGGACCAAGAGAAAGTGCTCCCGGGATAAGAAGTCTGGTTCCATTGACTTACATTCAAATCACATTAGGTTTTTGGTCTCTCCTGAAAAGTTGCCATTTTGAGGATGCATGCTTTTTATTATCGGACAGTGATGACATGCACGTGTTTTTTATATATATATATATATATATATATATATATATATATATATATATATATATATATATATATATATATATATATATATATATATATATGATATAAGATAAACAAATAAAGAAAGAAAAAAATAAAAAAATAAATTGATCTACAGCTCCTACTCCAAAAGCCCATAACAAACATTAAGTCAAAATATAGAAGAATATAAACACATATATACACAAGACATGGCTTTATTAATGTAGTAACTAGAAGATAATAAATTGGGAAAAAAGATAAACAATAAGGAAACAAAGAAAAAATCTAGATTAAAATAGTATTATATATCTATATATATATTATATATATTATAATATATATTATACAGGCCACATCATGTTTCATCAAAACGATCAACTCAGTAACGGTGCAGTAGAGGTGCAGCCTTGATAATTCTCACTTCGAAAGATTTACCTTTCAATTCATCTCCAAAACGTTAAAAGTACATTGTTTTTTAGTCTTGATTTTTTTACAAACTGCTCCGCTAAAGCAGGTGAACACTAATTGTGCATTACATGGCCACCTTTCTAACAAACGTGGAGCTATTTCAACAAAACACCTGAACTGCTATCCAGAAAACCTCACTGTGCGTTTACACGTGCACTCTGTAACCCATGTGCAGCTTCACTTCGAAAACTCAAAAATCAAAAAAAACTTTTAAACGGCTATAAAAGTACTAAAACTCAGTTTATTTGTTAGAAAATAACTTTATTTTCTCACCAAACATCACATTTTGGCAAGTAAACCCTCACTGTGCATTAAAGCGCGCACACTCTGTAATTATGTGCAGCCATTTTCACTTCGGAAACTCAGAAAACCGACAAAGAAAAAGATAAAAAAGGTTCTAAAAAGCACTAAAACTCAGTTTCTCATTCGGTTTCAGAGCATCCTAAATTCAAAAATAGCGCTGTATTCAGACACGCCCAAACTACAGTACTGCGTACAAGTATGCAGTTAAATAAAATACGGTCTGGCCGGTAACAGCAGGGGGCAGTATTCACACACTGATCACACGACACCAAAAACAAAGAAGAAGAGGGGTGTAGTGTGTTTTTTTGGGCAAATTGGGTTTTTTTAAATTAATTTTGCTGCCAAATTGAGATTTTATGCTCCTCACAAATGCCAAACCAGGAGAGAGCATGAAGTGACCCCATAGCAGGGGGCGCTATTTCAGCAGCTGAAGCTGAAAACCTGTATTGTGACATTGGTGTACCTAAATTTATGGTCAAAATGGATAAATGTGTGTTTCCTGTTTTGTTTGTTCACTTGTTTATAAAAATCAACAGCTGCTACACAACTGACCAGTCCAATAACGTTCTGCACACTGTAAAAAGAGCAACCTTAAAAAAAAAAAAAAAAAATTAATTCTTAATTTGTAACAAACTGGTTGAATAAGTTTTACTCAATTTAGGAAATGACTTTGATTGACAGTCTTTTCCTCCAGTTGAATAAACCCAGTTCACTAGTTTCTAACTTAAGTGTTGAGTTGAGACCAACACTGAACAACTGAACACTTTAGCAGTCCAGTGAAATGGGCTTCACCAGTCTAGACCCACTCGCTATGGCATTTGGCGACGGATATGATGCTCAAGTGTTCATAATTCCCAAAGGAAGTGATATAATCTGGATTAAGTCACTGGACTAACGAACACACAGCCATTATTACATACGGCCATCCTATATATATCCCACTCAGGCCATTATTAGCATAACTTCCAGTTAACTCAGCTGCCAAGGCTACCGCATGTTGAGCTGCTGTGGTCGGTGAGCTGGTCAGGGTGTAGCTGGCGTAGGTGTAGGTGTTTGGAGGTGTGGATGTGGAGGGGGCTACTGCTGAGGGGCAGAAAACTGAAAGGAGAAGCGAAATCTTCATGCATTAGGCTGTGAGGGAACATCAGCCCGCAGGTCTACCAGAGGGTGCTGCTCCTCGTGTAAATACAGACCCAGATGTTGACGGTCTGCCCCGGTACCTGTGGACAGGTTCTCCGCTTCTGAGAGTTCCCTGCTGTTTTTCTTGCTGTTTCATCCACGTTTTTATGTTGTGTAGATGAATTATACATTTGTAGTTTGGTTTTGTGTAAATGAATACTGCTCATCGTTTCTGTTCAGCATTATTTTTGTTTGTTTGGTCTCTTTTTCTACAATAAATCATTTATTTAGCCTACACGGTGCTCAGTGCCCTTTACTAACACGTCTTCAAGGTGATGGTGCGCTGGTCTCAGGACCACGGGGGACAACAGAAGACTTACAAGAGACCCTGCAGTTCAAAAGCATAAACTCAGTAAGTGTAATGTGTTAGTGTGCTGTAAGTAGTGTGTTGGTGTACGGTAACTCAGTAAGTGTAATGTGTTAGTGTACTGTAAGTAGTGTGTTGCTGCTGCTGCCATCTGCTGACCACTCCTACCACTTCCTGGCCCAGTTTAGAGAACACCGCTGTGTAAAACTCCATCAGAAGTTAGCAAGTCTCCAGAGAGGCCACAGCATCACCACAATCTCTTGTTGCCATTATACTTAATGAAGTTATGGACTATGGGAATCCAGGAGGCGGACCCTGTCTGAACTGCATCCCTGCTTTCTGTGTCCCGTGGAAAGGTTTCCGCAATCCCACCACCAGCCCACCTCCACCCTGTTCCTCAGTCCTGTCAGAGCCAGGGTCTGACCTTCTTGCTCCATGCAGAGGCTGTCTAGAACTCATTCAACCACCATATGTTGAGAGCACGGTCCAAACTCACAATGCTGGCCTTAATAACAACGAGTCTCTGTGACTGAAACGTACATAACACCATGTAACACCTCCACCAGCACCAGTAAGACCCGTGACTGGATTGGACATGTAATGGACAAGTTTCTGGATGAAGGCCACATCAACGATCAGACACTCTTGTGTCAAAGAATGCACCGTTGGCCTTCCCTGGAGATTACTAAACTCCCCAGGTAATGAATGAGTCCCCTGGTGTGTTTAAGGTGGTAGTAACTCCAGGCTCCTGCAGATGGCGCTGCACAAGGATGATGGGGCTATAAATCCCTGTGGGGTGTGAGTGACGGGATCCATAGATTGGGAAGAGGTGCTACAGTGCAGGGAATGTCTCGTTCCATGTGTGGAAAATGGCTCCAGAGCAGATGTTACTGATTGGCTAAAAGGAGGGACTGCATGTGGGCGTGGCCAAAGACCATAGTGTGAAGGAAGTAGCTGAATCTGCAGGTGTATGGAAGCGTGCGGTCATACGGGTCTACCAGCAGTGGATAAAATCCCAGCCTACAGGGAATTCTCAGAACTGTGCCAGGGAAGGCATCCACCAAATCTAAACTATTTTCACATAACAGGACAAATGACACCATCTCTTCAGTAACTTCAACAGGAAACTCGCTAATGCCCCAGCTAACTGGGGAACGTGACAGGCAGGGGCCCGGCGACAGAACCCAATATTGGAGGGCCTTTGTTTGCATCACGTATGGACTGCAGCAAGACCCAATTAGTGTCACCTGATAGGAGGGCCTCATCAGTGCAGTTTAGTGGCTAATGACCAGAGGCCCCACCTCCGGCCCGCAAACACTGACGTAAAGTTGGTAAGCACAGACGATAGGTAGGCATCATTTGCACGTGGTGGGTATGACCGAGTGGGAGCCGACCCTCCCAGACGTGTCAGGTTTGGAGGCTGGAAGTAACCCGCTGCACATTCCGAGCCTGGAGCAGTCTACTCCACTTTTAAGGTGGACTGTATAATTCTATTCTAGAGGGGTTTAAGGTGGACTGTATAATTCTATTCTAGAGGGGTTTAAGGTGGACTGTATAATTCTATTCTAGAGGGGTTTAAGGTGGACTGTATAATTCTATTCTAGAGGGGTTTAAGGTGGACTGTATAATTCTATTCTAGAGGGGTTTAAGGTGGACTGTATAATTCCATGAGGGCTAGTTTATAGTTTGGTGTCTTCACTTTTATTCTATAGTAAAGCTTTAAGAGAAACCGAAGGAGAAATTTCTGTCCATCCATCAAATATATCTATCTAGCTATCTAATCCATTCATCCATCTATCTATCTATCTGTCTGTCTAGCCATCCAGCCATTTATCCAATCTATCCATTTGGTCTATCCATCCATCCAGCCAAGCTATCTAATCTATTCATCCACCTAGCTATCTATACAGTCTATCTAATCTATCCATCTGATCTATCAACTCTATCTAATCCATCTCATCCATCCATCTAAACTTTTGACGGGTAGTGTATGTATCAGAGAAGGCTAAATGATGTTCACCCAATCCTTCACACAATCACACATTAAGCACTGAAGGCAAAACCTACAGCTTTGCTTTGCAGTGATCTATTCGAGAATGATTTGGGATAAAGGCTAGAAGCCTCACAGCAGGAAATGACCTGGATGTGGTCCAGCTGGATAGGTTTTGGTGATTGTGAAATACCTCCAAAATTACAGCTTTACAGGAGAGACCAGGAACCTCATTTAATATGAATGGAAGTCAATGGAACCAGACGACGTTTCAAGCAGGCCATTTCTGTTGGTCCATCCATCATTAATTCGAACACAGTGTAAACAGCAGCAGCTGCTGTTCACGTGACACATAAAAATAAAAATAAACAACAGAAAGTTGATCGTTTCTCTGGACAGTGATGATTTCCCAAAACGATTCGGGTGACTACTAGACGTCCGGCGTGTTCAGCCCTCAACCCCATTGCTAAACACAAGCGGTGTGTTCAACTGAACGTCAACTACTAAGCAACAAACATGGCATATGTTTATCAAAGCCCATTCTGACCCAGCAAATGGCCTATAACGCAATACGGAAGCACAGCTGTCTGTAACAATGGCGGCTAATTAGCAGTGGCCCTCTGCCAGCATCGGTGGCCCTCTGCCAAACACATGCAGTTCACCGAGTTTACTTCGTAAGCCCATCCATCCACGTCCACACCACCTCCACCCAGCCGCGGCAGTGTCTGTACAGAGCCTGTGCATCTGTGGATGGATGGACTATTCATTAAATGGAACTGTTGAAAGCCTTGGCATGACTGGAAACCTCTGGGACCACCTGGGACCACCCCATCACGATTTCCCAAGTGTCAGACCTCTAAGTGTAAGACTGTATCCCAGCTCTCCTAGGAGATCCAGCACTGTTACACATAAGAGCGAATTCATGGTCAGTGCACATGGTCGAATGCAATCAAACCTCACAACAATGTTTCTGTTCATCCTTACTCAGTTTGTACACATCCCCTAATTAACCCACAGCTTCAGGTGGTGTCCACTGCAGACATCTACTTACAGCATCCATCTGCAGCTGGCGAGAGAGGCGGGGGTCTAGTAGATCATATGGACTTCAGAGGACCAGTGATATGACCTATCCCAGTCGTCTCCATCCCTCCTCCTGGAGTGCTGCTTTCCCACAGTGCCTAGCTCTAATTTGCCACACCTGCTCCAGCTAAATAACCTCTTCCCAAGTATCCGATTGGCTGGATCAAGTGTTTGATAGTTAAGGGGTGGGGCAGTTGTGGGCTGGAGGTTTGAGAACCAGCCTTGTGACTGGTTGCCGGCTCGAGGTCCAGAATCAAAAGTAACGAATGAGGTGCCCTTGAGCAAGGCACCTAATCCCCAACTGCTCCTCTGGCACCCTGGACAGGGCTGCTCACTGCTCACTGCCCCTAGAGTGTGTGTATGTGGGCGTTTCATTTCACAGGTACCTCCCAGGAGACGACTGAACCAGCAGCTGCTTTTTATCCAGCCATCACTGACCATAACCAAGAACACCAGCATGGCTGACCAGATGGGTTCTCATTCTACAGGACGTTGTATTGCATGCTAGACGCTGAGTGGAGCTCCACCACAACGCTGACTCCCAGCTCCACGCTGTATAGCCAGATGCCTGTCAAGTGTGGTGAAGAAAAGGAGACTGTCATATGGGGGTTTTGCTTTGCCTTTCTGGGTGGCATGAGAACAGTCCTACCTGGTAGCTTCCATGATCTTCCAGAACATGCATGGAGCTCCCAAATTTCCTGAAGGCCTTTCCTAACGACATTTTGGGTAAAGGAAAGCATAAGCTGGGAGCACTCGTCTTTTTATACCTTCCTCTGCTTTAACTAGCGTCCTCTAACTCAGATCCTCAGCTACATTCTTTAAGAAGTCCCCAAACTTGTTGTGTTGGCAGAATGGACTAGCTCAACCTCATCAGCTGAGAATTCCTAGTAACACTTCAGGACCTGCCTAATAAGTCAAGTAAAGGAGAACGTGATGGTGTTTCAGAAACGTCCACGTGTCGTGTTGCAGTAATAGCTACTGAAGTTAGCATGCTAACTAGCTAGCCCCAGCCCATCCTGTAATACCACTGTGTACCTGAAGAGGCGATAGTGAGTCACTGTAGCACTGTAGAAGCGGAATCTATCCAGCATGAGTGGATGAAGAAGTAACTCTGTTGCCCTGATGGAGTATTCTAATCTCGTATCAGTCATGTTGAAGGTGCTGCTCTCAGATTAGCAGGTAGCCAATAGGAAGGAGCAGTCAACACAACGAGCGCTGAAGAAACCGCTCTTGGCAAGAAACCATGTTCAGCAGCAATCGAAAGAGATGACAGAAGAATGCATTTTCGTATGTCGCCCCCTAGTGTTCGGAGTATGAATTCAACAGCTTGCCACACCTTAAAAATGCTGTAAAGCCTAGCCAGATCTACGGTGGCCGAGAAAGCCCAACGCACTGCAAGTTAAAAACACGCCGCAAAGTCTCAAAACACAAGCATCAAAATGAGACAAAGTCTCAAAACACAACGGAAGTGTTTCCGAGACTTTTTAACTTGCAGCGCGTTTTTAACTTGCAGTGCGTTGGGCTTTCTCAGAATTCACAGCTTTTGGGGTGTGCAAACTTTTGCACACGCCACTATTAATGATTACTTTTTGAATTAGGTAGTAAAAAGTAACTACAAACATTAACATTTGTAGAATAAGACAGATTTTAAAATTGGCTGTACCTTCTTTTTTACTATAAAGCTGATATCTAGACAGTGACAAAAACATATACAGGTCTTAAATTTGCCAGGGTGCCCATACTTTTGCACACAACATCTAATTTTTTATCGTTACATAATACGACACCTTTTGAAGATCATGCAGCAAGCTGATAAGTCAGTGTTTGAAGTGTAAACAGTAAATTATACAGAAACTTGAAAGATGTTTATTGTACACAACTTAAAATAAACCAAGCGATTTAACTGAACGTCTCAAGGAGTGGAAGATTAAAAAAATACAAAAAGTTAAAAAAAGAAAAAGAAAAAAAAGAAAGTTTCAGCTTCATACATTTCCAAACCGCTCAGCTCGTTTTCTCTTCTTTGCCTGAAAAACAAAACAAACCAAACATTAGTATATTATTATTATTATTATTATTATTAATTAGCCATGAGTAAATGCAGACTTTGTCATCTTTAGGATACATTTTATATTTTTAATGATATATGCAATTTTTTTTCTCTGCTCTAATAAACGTAATAAATTCAACAATAGTTTGTGGAAAGCACAGATTATGTCTAAATTAATTAATTATTTAAATTCTGCTCAGCATGGCTTCTATATTTGTTGTACTGACCCATTAGAATGCTTATCTGAATACTCAGGTAGAAATTACCTGTATATGTATAATTAATCTGAAAAACATTAAAATAAGTTAAATAACATTAGAAATAATCAGAAATCCTGTGAAATCCCTCTTTCCATCAATCATTTGATCATCAACAGGCTTCCCCCAACCCAGGACTCCAATAAAACCAACCAGTCTTGACCCACTCTCATCAACGGCAGTAAAATCTGAAGGCTCCTACCTCAGCATCATCAGCTCCATCCGAAGGTGCACTTGTGCGCACTCCAAATCTCTCCTTCCTCTTCTTAAGCTTCTCGTCCTCCTCAACCTGCACACACAAAAAAAAGGATCACGCCCACTTTCTGTCCGAACGACACTTCGGCATGGAAGTGACCGATACAGAGAGTCATTAAAGAGGAACGCTCCTCCGGGAACTCTGCAGACAGTAATACCCAATCCCTTCTGCAGCTCATGTATATAAAATGATATTTACGTGTGGCGGTAAGGAAGGAAGGCCGTAGCCCTTTACAGCCAAAGCCTTTAATCACCATGTAATCCACAAAGGTCTCTGTTCATTTTCCTTAATTTCCTCTCAAAAAACTCAGAATTTAGTTAAAACTACATTAACATGGTATTTAAGCCTGTGGGTTTTTATTTATTTATAAAATCGGCACCTAGAAACATGGAAGGATACGTCATCAACAGGGGGCGCTGCACAGCGATAGTAAACAGTAGTACCAAGATGGCAGAGCTTATATGACCTGCGAGTGTCCGTCCTGTTATTCCAGCGTCTGTTTATATCCAGAAAGCAAGCAGGGATCAACTACTGAGGATAAGACGACGTAGAAGAGCTTCTCCAGCAGACCACTGGGTGGCGCCGTTGTTGCCTTCTCTGTCCTCAACAACTGACACGCCCATGAACGCCACCACGGTTGGTGCTACAGATCCTCCTTTTCTTCTCGGTTCCTGCTGGGAACTAACATTTTTGGTTTCTGAGCTCATTTATTTCTGATGAAGCATTCAAATCTAGGCTCGCTAACTGGATATGAACCGTTTCCACGTTGGCGGGAAAAGCCCATTTGCGTGCCCCCATCAGTCACCAGAGAATTCCATGTAAGCTTTTCAGGTGAAGCCACAGGAAAGCTCTTCATGCACGTGTCGCCGCAAGAACAGCGCAGGAAACATGGGAAACGCTGGAGAATAACTTCTGGCTCGAAAGCGGAAAAGAAGCCCGAGCGTGGTAACTAGCATATCAATTTGGACTGAAAGGGCAAACGAGGCGTTTTATAGCATGACTTATAAAACAGGCTGCGTTTTTTTTAAGCCGGCCTGAAAGGCTCTGTGGGTCTCCATAGTCCACACAGCCAATGTTCAGAGCCCAGCAGGGGGTCATCTCCCACGGTGCACTGCTCTGTGCTGGTGACAGTGCTGAAACAGTGCAAGCCAATCTCATTTCGATCTCCAGAGATCATCAAGTTCATTTCGCTGGCTCCAGTGTGCCCCCCACCCTCTTTTCCTCCCTCATCATGTTTTCTTTTTTTGCCTCCTCAAACAATATTGGGCCAAACACAGGGCCTCCGCTCTCTTTTCACAAAGCCATTCTAGAACGGCTTGAATTAGTGACAGTTATTATTCAAGCTAATGAGTTAAACCCGCTGCGGCGCACAATAAGAACCGGTGACGTTCTCCTACACAGTCGCAGGAATATTCGTTTCAATCGGACAGAGTGGGTCAGATTTCAGTGCGGAGGGTCTCCATCCGAGCTCATTTACATCTGTTGCTTTCATGCTGCTGCATAAACAACACAGCTAGGTTCATCATCCAGCGTTACCCCAAAATCGTTCTAGTGTGGGTGCTGGATCTGGCCGTCAATTCCCCCACCCTCTTTTCAACTGGCTGGGCTTGTAATGACGTGACGTCATGAGACTTGCATTGTGCAGAAAGCAGGGCATATGGCCTCCTCCACCTCTTTGAGAGGATGCATGTGTGAAAGTGTGCGTGCGCGTGCATAATCACAGCAGGACAAGAGGCTATTTTCCCTGGCCACTGGTGATGTGGCTATAGCACTCGGGCAGCAGGGAACGCAAGCAATCAAATGCACCACAGCACATGCGGCACAACCAGAAACACCAAATCAGCCCTTAAAAGTCCAAACTTGATTATTCAACAGTCAAATGTGACAAGCTCACCAACAAAGAGGTAACTTCAGGCGCCTGCAGATGGCGCTGCTGTACGAGGATGATAGGGCTATAAATCCCTACGGGGTGACGGGATCCATAGATTGGGAAGAGGTGCTACAGTGCAGGGAATGTCTCGTTCCATGTGTGGAAAATGGCTCCAGAGCAGATGTTAATGATTGGCTAAAAGGAGGGACTGCATGTGGGCGTGGCCAAAGACCATAGTGTGAAGGAAGTAGCTGAATCTGCAGGTGTATGGAAGCATACGGTCATACGGGTCTACCAGCAGTGGATACAATCCCAGTCTACAGGGAATTCTCCTCGGAATTTTGCCAGGGAAGGCCTCCACCAAATCTGGACCACCTGACCAATTCTTTAATGCACTGATGTGGCCTACATCCAGACACTTGTCCAGCACATGCCCAATCCAGTCACAGCTGGAACATCATTAACCACTTGTTTGCGTTGGTGATTCACCATCATTAACCAGACTTGGTGTTGAGTTTACTTCTTTACTAGCACCTCTCTGTTAATAAGCCGAAGACGACTAGGCTGAGATCTGTTTATCTAAAAGTCTGATTGGCTTTGTTTACATGCAAATCTGATTAACTCATTCTGATTACAGATTAAGACATTGGTTATGAAAAATCATCATTTACCTGCACAATACAAATAATCAGATCCAAAATTATATGTGCAGGTATGGAATACCACTTAGTGTAAACAACAACAACAACAACAACAACAACAACAACAACATTACAAACTTCAGCTATGAAGGAAATGCTCATCCAGAGGCTGATATTGAACTTTGGGATAGGGAATGTACTCGGATACAGGCGTACACAGGGCCATTATTCTTCAACAGGCCATTTACAGGGTTACCCACCTCGTTCAACCAAACAGAAACCATGTTTGATGTAGTCTATTCTATCTGAGCTGTATACATATATAGCATAGCATCAGTCACATTAACAGATTGTCATTGATTTTGATTTCAAGTATTGAAACTGTAATTTTGAAACTGCTGCCAATATCTTATATAGTCTTGTAGTCAATCAAACATTTAATTAATCCTTTTAGATTAACTTGACCAATCATATGCAATTAAACATCTGTGATATCACAACCACAACAATCTGGCAGTTTTTAAATCAAGTTGTTCACTTTGGTATTTGCACTGATTGGCTGATTAAGCTCCAGCTAACCACAGGGATGCATTGCTCTTCCACCACAGTAAGAAAAACCCCTAATCCTGAGCACCAAATTACACACCAACACAAAGCACATTAACAAACTACTGAAATGGCTAAGATTATTGGAACTTGGTGTGCGGACAGGAAGCTTGATTGGATATGGACAAATGAGGACAAAACTAGGCTTTAAATCATCAAAGCAGTCTTTGCATGTCTAATGTAGGATTAAACACAATTAAAGAGAGTCCCTATCAGTACCGGCTGGTACTGGGTTTCACACTGGATTACAGTACTTTATTAATATCCTGGATTATCCCGCCTCTTTGGAACGCCGATGTTTAGATAGTATTAAACATTTCAGCATCAGTCCACAATCACAACTCCCAAGCATGAAGTCAACCTTTATAAGGTTGTTAGTTGACATCCCTGGTGACTTTAATACCTACCACCAAAAATATCTGACCTTGATCTTATAATATTTATTAAAACTCTCGTTATGAGACTGTTGCTGTCTCCAGACACATTTTTTTTAACTGATAGAAAGAGTGAAAGAGTTGATTATATACTGTTTTACAAGTTAAGTTTGGTGGCTAGATCTCTTAACAGAGCGGACAAACTGAAGAGTCCAAAGCAAACTTTTAATAACTAATTAATTGTGCCCAGGAAAATTTAAATATTTTATTTATATATTTATTCATTATTTTCCTGGGCTAAACCAGGTTATTTTAAATCATTAGGTTCCTCTAGCAGTAAAAGACGGAAATGTTTAGAATGCTCAATGCCATCCTTAAAACTTTATAATAAAATTAGAACTCAAATCAAATTATTTCCCTCCCATTAGAATGTTTACTTGGAGTCTGAGATGGTTTTAAGCTCATTAATCTTATTTCCACAGATACTGTTTACTAGCTTTAGGTTTGGCTGCTGGATCTTTCAACAGAGATTAAAAAAGGCAGTTTTACAGGGGAGGACAAAACCTGATGAGATTGTAATGCAAGTCATTAAACCCAGAATTTTTTTCCCCCCTAACAATTTTGGGTCATTTCTGTTGGTCCATTGTTCATGAGTTTTTTGCACAGTGTAAACAGCAGCTGCTGTGTTCAAAGGAGGCATAATGGTAAAACTCTAAACATAAATGGAGATGAATGTTTTCAATTGGACAGCGATCATCTGCAACTTAAGTTCTTACTGATCCCTACAGCTCATGAAACTGGAATAGCTGATTCCATCAAGCAGTCTCACCACACCTGAAAGCACAACTGCGGACTGTGTTGATAAAGCTGTTTTACACTGCAAGCAAATAAATAAATACGTTAATTCATTCATTAATTCTTGGTGTGCAAATGATCTTATGTCTAGTTTAAATATTAGTATTAAAATTCTCATTTTGGGATTGTTGGTGTTTCCAGATTTGTCACTACCCTGGCAGATAATTTCTTATGTTAAGAAATTAGCTTGAAACCGCTGAAATAAGCCACCAATAAACTGGAAAATAATTCCAATATAAACTTAAAGCTCAGTTTTTCCTGAAGAAGGATGCCTAAATAAGAGACGTATATGCACCTCAAGTTCTTACGGATCCCTACAGCTCATGAAACTGGAAGAGCTGATTCTGTCAAGCAGTCTCACCTCACCTGAAAGCACAACTGCGGATTGTCAGAGCCTATCTTGACACCCTAGAGAACAAATCCAACCTTTAAGTTCAGAGGTGAAAGGTCATGGGCATTCTGTCACGAAGGAATTAAGAAAAGGGGAGGGGAAAAAAACCCCAACAAAAACCAAACGCGCACACACGCACCCATCCATCCATCCATCCATCCATCCACCTTATCACACTACACGAACCTGGGAGTCCCCTCTCTCGCAGTGGTCAGCATTATCTTAGCGAAGCAGCTTCAGAAAGAAACAGAATAAAAGACAGTGAGCCGTTGGTGGGGGGTAGGGTGTTTGGTGTAGGGAGCGATTTGCAAGCTGTCGACTGATTGCCTTGCCAATGAAGAGTAGTGGGCCCCCTTCTCTTGTCCACTGGCCTGCATGTCCATCCCCCTTTTAGCCCCCTGGGAGGAGGTCTGTTGCGTTGTGGCCTCACTAAATCAACATTGTTATAATGATGTGTCACACTTGACCCCCTGCAGCTCTGGTCGCTCACATGGGTGTCAAGACCCACAATGGGCGGCCCTCCATCTCGTATGGGCTCATGACAGATTTTGATTCATGGGATAGCCCAGGCTCTGTCACGAGAAAATTACCCCTATCAAAATGCCAGCATTTTCACATTCATCAACTCAAAACCCCAACCGCTCCAACCCGTATCTCTGGCTCCGTCTTCCTAAACAAACCAACAGAGATGGTCATCCGCTGGTAACTGGTAAAACACCAGGTCACGTACACAGCGCTACACATCTTAAAGGAAAGGTAAGAGGTGCTGTTCACAAGCACCCAAGGCTACAGATCGGCCTAGCTGGCGAAATTAACACAGACACTGACCATCTGTAAACTGGGCTTTTATTTAACTTGGCAATATGAAGCTTGTGACCCGCTTTTAGATAAGCTTGCCTCATCAGAAGCAGCAAAACTTCTGTGACATCACAACCACAACTAACTAGCAGGCTGGCACAAGCAGGTTTGGTTAAAAACCAGCTGAATCTGATTAACAAATACTCAGAAGGAAGTTTAGATCAGGTAAAGGGCAGTGTTAGTGAGGAAGCGCTTCCGAGAGAAAGAAATCTCAGTGACGGATTTCCCGTTCCACCTTAAACGGCGCCTTTGTTCCATTCTGCATGTCGTATCTATTTCGCTAATAAAATCGTTTCCTGAAGTTCATCACACTTCATATTCGGCTGATCTGCTGCTGTGTGAACATGCAGGGCTGTAATGAACTCTATGAGCCGTTTGCTGTTAAAGCTTTGAGGCGGTAACCGCAGTTACACTGCGCTAGCTTCAAGGTGTTCAGTTGGGGCAGAGGAAGAAAAGACTCGGAGCTACAACAGCATTTCTATTTTATCCCTTCGCTGCATATTCATAAATCCACTCGTGAAGCTGCTAGTTATGCTAGTAATTTAATTGCTGCACCATTTAAGGTGGAACAGGAAGGTTCGAACAATGAACTGGAGGAACAGGTGGTGGAGGCATGGAGGTACTGCACCTTTATTTAAGGTGGAACAGGAAAACGGAAACAAGAAGCTGAGGCTCGAGTCAGGATTTTGTTTGAACGTAACTGCTGCACCATTTAAGGTGGAACAGGAAAATTCAAACTAGAAGCTGAGGTGCTGGAACGCAACTGCTGCACCATTGAAGGTGGAACAGGAAGGTTTGGACAATGAGCCGAAGACATGGGCTGTGGTGCAGGCATGGACGTAATGCACCTTTTATTTAAGGTGGAACAGGAAATCAGAAACTGCTGAAATAAAATTTAGCTGGAACTTCTTGTTTGCTGTGTAACATAACTGCTGCACCATTTAAGGTGGAACAAGAATCCTTAATAATAAAGCCGACTTCATGAGGAGTTGAACTGCATTAAAGGTAAAGGTGGGGGGTTGCTCTGTTTCTGCTGGACAGGTGGGCAACATGAACTTCATTTCTGCTAGGAGTTGAGGGACAGTTGAGTTTGAACATCAGTCATTGTCCAGAAGTGCACACATCCTCCTTAACATGTCATTTGATGTTCTTATCAGCGTAATGACAAAATGCGTCCGAAGGAACCAATAAATATAATTAAAATCTTAAAAAAAATAAAATAAATAATAATAATAAAAAAAAAAAAGCCAACTCTGAACCAGAAACAGGTTCCGATACCCATCCCTACTCTACATGTGGCAAAGTGGGCAACCACGTGACAGGTGGACCAACTGGAGTCCAAAAAACAAATTCGAATAACTAATAAACTGTGCTTAGCAAAACATCTAAAACATTGCTGAACTTCATTACTAGTATTATTTTAAATGACGTTCCCTTGGCTTCTCAGTAAACGATTTGGGAAACGTTTCGGAATGCCGGCTTCCCTCCAATCACATCCTGAAATCATAACGCAAACCCTATTTCCCTTCCATTTGAACTTTCCACGTGGAATTGTGTCAAGTAAGAGAGGAAAGGGCGTTGTGACGATTCATGCTGGAGTTTGTATACTGGTGTACGTATATCGACGCAGCCTGGCTCTCCACCAGTAAACACTGTTTCACAGTGCTTTTGTTTTCACATCGGCCGCAAGAGAAAACGTCAGGGTATATGGGCCGCCTTCGTGCGGCAGATCACTCGCAGTAAGTGTAGTATGAAGTTTAAAATGTGCTTCATGTTCACATGATCAATCAGCCTGGTCAACAGACTGTATAGTTACCACTTCAGACATAGTGTGAGTGTAAGGATCGCGATTCCGTAAACTGTGCCAAGCAAACGGTTTCCAGACCAGAGCCAGAAAGATTCATAACATTCCAGAAGCCAGAATTCAATCATATGTGGTCAGTTTATAAACAAGAAACACTGGATCGATTTCTGCGGATCCTCAAGATTTCAGCCTCAGCATCAGAACGCAAAGTGGCATCGCATTATCTGAAGACGGGTCAGCCCTGGACCCTGGGCACTCGAGTCCCTATCCCCTCCCAGACTTCTTCCATTCCCACATCTTCATCCTGTGAAAGACCTCTGCTATGTCTTCACATCCCCCGTTCCGAGGACACCTTATGATCCTTCGATTCTTCCTTCCCCTCATGCCACCAGCTGCCAGAACAGCTCTGCCTGATGCCGCATTCTTAATGAGTAATTTGAACAATCCCGTCAGTCTGCGCTAGACTCCCCTGACGCCAGGCAGGTCAGTGTGCCCAATTCCCTGCACCCATCCCGGGGGCCCCCTCATTAGGCAAGTCCCTCTGACACGACTGCCCCCGCTACAATGAAACTCAGAAGGAAGTGAAACTCCAGATTGGGTTTGGAGGGGGTGGTGGTGGTGGTGGGCTATCACGGTGCGACCAGTTGCAAGCTCATCCTGCTGATACAACCCCTTGTGACCGCACACTTGATTGCCTTGGCTTCATCGCGCATGAATTACATAACTCGCTGCAGGGGGAGGAGCAAACTTGGATAGGGGTATTATGAGGTGAAGCTGCTGCCAATGTGTCAACTGTAGGACCAAAAGGCCTTTTAACTTCTTACCAACGTCACGTCCCCCGATACTAAAACCTGTATCAGCGCCGTTGCTGGTTTCTCCATCGGAGAAGAGCTTCCGTGAGCTGAAACACTGGAACAGAGAGCTGGAGAGCTGAGGTCACAGTGACAGGCAGAGCTATGCCACGTTTCTAAGCTGTTGAGTCTGTACTGGCAGGGGCTCACTAATCTTCATAACTGTAGTGACTCCTGCTGGATGACAGCTGTCTGGTCGGTGCCATCTATACTTGTCAAGAAGCTATTCTGTCCAGAAGCTCAAGCCATTATTTATGGCCACAGTGCGTCAGCTCCTTTAGAGGAAGCTTCCAAAAGGAATTCTGTGAAGCAGTAAAGACATACATCATGGATGTGTGTGCAACAAACTAGTCCCTCCCTCCAAACAAGCCTTAATTCATTAATCTGCACATAGACAAAAGCCCTACTGGAGTGGGATTAGTAGTAGCGGAGGAGGTCAGGTGAACTGGCTGATTCATACGGGATAAAGGATCTCTAATTTCCCGGACTGAAACATCATCTCGTGGACATTTACGTCAGCATTATGCATACATATATGTGCGCGCATGTATGTGCGCCTAAATCCATTTAACTAACCAAATGCATCCCAGAGAGAGAGAGAGACAGACAGAGAGAGAGACACAGAGAGAGACAGAGAGAGAGACAGAGACAGAGACAGAGAGAGACAGAGAGAGACAGAGAGAGACAGAGAGAGACAGAGAGAGAGAGAGAGAGAGAGACAGACAGACAGACAGACAGACAGAGAGAGAGAGACAGAGAGAGACAGAGACAGACAGAGACAGACAGGGACAGACAGGGACAGACAGGGACAGACAGGGACAGACAGGGACAGACAGGGACAGACAGGGACAGACAGACAGACAGAGAGAGAGAGACAGACAGAGAGAGAGAGACAGACAGAGAGAGAGAGACAGACAGAGAGAGAGAGACAGACAGAGGGAGAGACACAGACAGAGGGAGAGACACAGACAGAGGGAGAGACACAGACAGAGGGAGAGACACAGACAGAGAGAGAGAGAGACAGATAGAGAGAGAGAGAGACAGATAGAGAGAGAGAGACAGATAGAGAGAGAGAGACAGATAGAGAGAGAGAGACAGATAGAGAGAGAGAGAGACACACAGAGAGACAGAGAGAGAGACACACAGAGAGACAGAGAGAGAGACACACAGAGAGACAGAGAGAGAGAGAGAGACAGACAGACAGACAGACAGAGAGAGACAGACAGAGAGAGACAGACTAAAATTACTCTCTGGGAGATGTACTTCATTTTCTGGTAATTTTTTAGGGGTGCCAACACTTTCGCCCATGACTGTACAGCTGTACCACTAAAGACAGACCTCAGCCTCACCCGTTTCCCTTTACTCGGTTTTGTTATTACGCTACTGAGGTGATTATTTGAACAGGACTACCATCACCGAGGAGCTCCGAGTTAGCAAACCACAGGAGCTAATCAACTCTGGACCTTTTACTAAGCAGACCAGAGAAAACTGACTGTCTTAAGATCTCGCTGGTCTAGCAGTTACACAGCAGCTCCTGCACGGTACTGAAAGTGCGACACCAACAGCAGAAAGAACCTGGGACTGCGATTTCAACGTGCCTTGTATCTGCAAGCGTTGGCTTTAGAAATTCACAATGTCCAATTTCCCCAGTCCTACTGGAGCCACTGATAAACTTCTCAGACTCACAAGTCGCGGCTGAAGTGGCTGAGCTGCGTGCTAGACCACAGGAAAAGGAAAAATCATCTACATTACGCACCGGACACTGCTGTCGAAGCCTGTGCCGCTCACTTCCGACCAAATGGCCATCAAGTGAAAGGTCCTGATACTGTAATTCAATTTATTCCTCACTTATTGTACATTTGGAACCCATTACCCCACGACCATGGTCTATTAGAACTGCCCCTCACCAACCACAACTTCCGCTCTTCAGAGAAACAGTAAAAACACACTGGAGCTTTAGTGGAAAGCACCATACTGGACAGCACAATACAACAGCAGGCCATTAACGTCAATGACACGTAATGGGGGCAGGACCATGCCGTGCTCAGTGCCGTTTCTAGTGACCAGCAGTAAAGACATTTCATGTGGTCATAACAGAAACATACCTTCTTAGAAACAGAAGAGACGTTCATGCCAAAACGCTCTGCTCTCTTCTTTAAGACTTCAACATCCACCTGGCGGATATGGAGAACAGGAGGAACAATTCAGAAAACTCATGGGGAGAAAGAATTTCCTATATATATATATATATATCTATCTATCTATCTATCTATCTATCTATCTCTCAACAGCTCTGGAAATAAATAAGAGCCCACTCCAGTTTCTTCTTAAACCAGCATCTCCACATGTACAGCAGGTTCTTAGTGAGGAACCGAAGGTTGGGTTCTAGCTTTACTGGCAGATACAGTGAGCGTCTGGTTCATAACCATCACACACAGGACAACACAGCTACAGACTGGCAGAGGGCCAAACCCACTCTCTACTGACCGTGATGAGCGCCACCTCATTCCAATGTCCCTTACCCACCGTAAGATGACCTCAGGTGACCTACAGAGAGACTGGCGAGCGGTGGCTAGGGTGAAACGCACAGCGAGCATGGTTCTAAAAACAGGCTTCTGGAGGTCATTAGTGATTTTCTAAATAAACAGATCTAATATAATAGCTGATCTGGAGTTTCGGAGATTTCTTTTCACCATAAAACTAGAGAAACTGGTCATTTTGAGATGGGCTCACTTTTTTCCCCAGAGCTGTGTCTGTGTATAAGCAAAAAAAAAAAAAAAGGACCGGATCATTTACAGTATCCTTGTATGCTAGTCATAACAGGCATCATACAATACAGATTACTGAAGTTCTAGTTCCTGTATTCTAGTTGGAGCTATGGGCTTTCTATGAACTCCAACACAGACAAAATGAGCAACATCTACACTGAACCAACTGAAATACAATCATACTCACGTTCGTTTTTGAAACAGCAGAGGCTCCTGTAAAACAGAACACCATCAGTCAGATCAAAAAACTTTAATAACTCTTCAATATTTGCCTGTCAGTCAATTTTAGCATGCTACTAACAGGCTAATGGGGAAAAAAGATAAAGAATTAATCAATACCAGTTTTTTTTTTTTTTTACTTTTCACACCATTTTTAACCCAGCTGGCCCAGTGCAGGCTGAACCCCAGTATAGTGTTGTATGATACCATCATAGTATCTGTGATATCTGAGGATGTAGAGATGTACACCCTATAGATGGCATTTAATAGGAACCTTCAGCAGACCCTGTTCACGGATGAATCAATGAGCAGCAAACTAACAAAAGCAGTAGCACAGTAGAGCTCCAGTAACCCCTCGAGAGACTCCACAAGCAGTATGAATCGAATCTGGATGTACATATCATATGTACGGTATATATATTAATTTACTGAAACATCCAGACACAGCTTCCTTCACTGGACGTCAGTGATAAACTGTAAACCCACACTATTTCATGCTGTGTTTATAAGAACTCTGTTCACACAATGGAAATAATGCTAGGATATTATTTTAAATAATACACAAATCCTGATTAATTTCTCATTCCTCAATCCTCATTACTCATGACCAACTTTAACCCTACTTGGGGTTTTACACCGTATATGTAAACAATGCAGACTCACCTTTGGAGGAAGCTGTTGATGTTTCTGGCATTCCAAACCTGAGGGACAAAACAAAAAGACAAATGTTGTAGAGAAAGAAGAAGCATACTCACAGTAAGGACAACCATTTCCCATAATCTGAGCAGAAGGAATTATATTTCCTTAAAATATGTTACTGCAATACTGTAATTCATCAAAACGTCAAATTAGAGCTTATGAGGTTTACAGCACGCTGAGGCAAGACATCAATATTCACATTAACTCTTTTTTAACTCTACATGCAGATCTAGCTGACTAATTCAGCAGAGAAATGGCGTTTTAATGTGCAAAAGTTGATTCAACACAGCAGTAACTGTCCATGGGCTTATAGTTAGAGGTGTGCTGATCCAATATACGGTACTGGTGTTAGTCCAACACTGGCCAATATCAAGCTGGAATCCAGAATCCATAATATGACCCATCAGTCTAAACAAACCATCGCTTGAAATTTTATTTTTAATTTTTTAAAGTTTACCTATCAGTAAAGTTGCTAAGCTCTCTATAAGCCAAAACTAGTGTTGCATGCTGGGTTATGTATGACATCATCCAAAATATCTTTAACAGAGGGTAAAACATGCTGAAGGACTGGCATCCCTATCGGCATACACTCAAGGTGACGTGTCAGCATCAGACAATTGAAATTCAGATTACACATCTTAAACCAGGTGACGTAATCATGCACCTGCGAAAGGCTACATCTTTCATGAGTGAAGAAAGATGGGAAGGCAACACTTCGTCAAAAATACAACAGTTTAAAAATAGAATTCCTCGGTGGGCGAGGATTTTACATAATTCCCCCTCTACGATACGGAATACCACCAAAAAGAAGTCTGGGGAATTCTCTGTGTGTACAGGACAAGAGTGAAAGTATCACAAGTGTCGTAGACTTTTTTGGGAAACTGACTGATGCGAACAGTAAACGTGTACTGTGTACAAAGTACAGCACTTCTGCTTACATCTACACACCAATGCTCAAACACACTACAAATGTGTACATAGTGAAATATCGGATATCAATCTTTCCTATTGGAACATTGTACTAGGTAGCCTTCCGGGTCTGATGCCATTTTTTGGTCGCCTGTAAGAGCTTATTTACACTCACCGTGACCCTTCCTCAATCTAGGCACTGTCTCTTGGGAGCCGCACTCTTTGGGAGCCGCACTCTTTGGGAGCAGCACCCTTTGGGAGCCGCACTCTTTGGGAGCCGCACTCTTTGGGAGCCGCACTCTTTGGGAGCCGCACTCTTTGGGAGCAGCACTCTTTGGGAGCAGCACTCTTTGGGAGCAGCACTCTTTGGGAGCAGCACTCTTTGGGAGCAAGCAAGATTAGCACTATACGTGCTATAAGTGCTGACTGAAAACCTTGCATCTACTATACTATACAGCCAGGAGGCGGCGCTGAAATGACTTTGCATTATTGTATACGACTCCTTTGCTGGCTTGTTCTTTTGCAGTGCATTTGAGAGAATGCGGCGCGCAGGGATGAGCGCTACAACATCCAATGAAGGTTCTTACCTTGCAGCGCGTGCAGCCTTCTTGCTCTCTGCAGTAGCAGGAAGATTAAAGCGTTCTGCCCTTTTCTGCAATCTCTGAAAGTACATAGTTCACACCATCACATCATTTACATAAACAAGACGACCTCAACACCTCCCTCCTTTCACAGTTTATCCCAACAGAGAACAGCAATTAGCTTTATTACATGAAATCAAGCGTCAGCCTACCAGCACATTATTATGTATACTGTTAAAAAGTATTTAGGTATGCAGCCAATAAAACACCAGCATAACCAGATTGTGAGCTAATGACTGGTCAGTCAACCAAACACATGGTTTCTCCACTGATGAAACGTTAAAACAGCAGATGAAATGTGTGCATTAATTTAATGTTTAAATTTGACTGTAACTTGGTGAATACATGCCACTCCATGAATCCAGGGACCACTGCACAGAATACAGGCTGAACAAGGTCAAGTGTTCAAGAGCTTTAGCTGGGGTGCAAGTGGTAAAGCGGTTTCCTGGTCAAATCAGCTGACTCCCGCCAATGAAGTCCTACAAAATGGCATTGGTCTCACAGCGGAATAAACACCCGACTTTAAAATGTACCTTGTTCAGGATTTCCAGTGGTTTGCTTCTCACATGATCATTTTTATAAAGACTGGTAAAGACATTTTCAATTCTTTAACAGAAATATTGGCTCAACAAATGTACAAACCACTGGATGCAATAATGCAAGCTATTACTCAGAGCTACAGCGCCATCTGCTGGCCTCTCACAGCTGTAACTGAACCTTGGCGTCATGTGCTGTAACTGTCTGTTGAATCCAAACCACTGAAGTGAAATAACATAATACTGTTTCTGAATTTTCAGGCCTTTAAAATCTGCAGCATTGTAATATTTTGAATATTATATTTATGAGAGATATATATTTTGGGTCTAATGCACCCAATCGGACACAGCTTTAAAACCGGGGCAGGAATCTGGTAATCCATTACATATGACGATACAGGGGTTACGATTCCTTATATCGTGACACTGTGAGCGAGGAGACATATCAAGATTATCAAAACATAGTTTCAGGAAAACTCTCATGGTACAAAAACACACCACAGCATGCACAGGTTTGCTGCGGATAGCTTTAGCAGTTATGCTATCAGAAGGAAGAGTCCAAAGGCTGAACATGGCTCTCTTGCGGCCAGAAGTTTACACAGCAACACAAAATCAATGATGGTCAGTAAAGGTCTTTAGGTTAAACCATACATTAATGAAAAACAGTTTCAGAATTGATACAGTATTAAATGACAATTCAATATTTCCTTTCACTGCTACTCAAAAATACATACAGCTCTGGAAAAATTTAAGAGCCCACCTGTAAGTGATCAGCGTCTCTAGCTGTACAGGTTCTGGGTTTGTGTTGGACCAGAATTCCTCAGTTCTGTTTGATTCTCTACACTACTGGAAGCATGTCTCCCAAACTCCAGATCAGATATTGTATTAGATCTGTGTATTTAGAAAATCACTAATGACCTCCAGAAGCCTGTTTTTAGAACCATGCTCGCTGTGCGTTTCACCCCAGCCACCGCTCGCCAGTCTCTCTGGAGGTCACCTGAGGTCATCTTACGGTGGGTAAGGGACATTGGAGTGAGGTGGCGCTCATCACGGTCAGTAGAGAGGGGGTTTGGCCCTCTGCCAGTCTGTAGCTGTGTTGTCCTGTGTGTTTGCTGCTGGACCTTGTTCTTATGAACCAGACACTCACTGTATCTGCCAGTGAAGCTAGAACCCAACCTTCGGTTCCTCACTGAGAACCTGCTGTACATGTGGAGATGCTGGTTTAAGAAGTAACTGGAGTGGGCTCTTATTAATTTCCAGAGCTGTATACATCTCAATCAGGTAAGTAAGAGTGCTGTGCTGGTGCCGGATTAGAACTATGAGCCTCTTTCCTAGAGGCTGCAATGTTTGTGTGCTTTGGTTAAAATACCTCATCAACTGAAGACGACAGGGAGATTTTGACAACATTTTTCTTGGGTTCCCTGCAGGGAAAAAAAAGAAACAAGAGATCAGTGCACAGCATGCATTAAGATGGTCTAAGGTGAAGTAATGGAAGTTCAACTGTGCCGGAGGTCTATACATGTTCTAATCCCAGTCTAGCACAGGGGCTCTCAACCTTGTCTACCCCATGGGCCACCTGATAACCACAAAGCATAGCGGCCACCAAGAACACTGAATAATAAACAATTCCTTCAGTGATGACACTGAAAACCTTACAACTGGGGCCTGAAAAGATCATGTTCTCTATTTCGGCCCCGGCCTTGAAACCAAAACTTGCAGTTATGCTAAAATTAATGTTAACCAAAAAAACCTGCGTGTTTGAAGTGACGGTAAAAAAGGAAAAAGACGCAACCTGTTACATTTCTATTTGTGTGTGTGTATATTAATATACCATTTATTTATATTAACATACTTTATATAACACTAATATGGTTATATACCATCTTTCCGGGGTCACTAGTGCCTCCACCTGAGTGCAGGCCCACAGACCACTAGAGGGTGCTTCACGGCCCACAGGTTAACTAGCCTCCATTATGCAGACTCTTCATATACTCTTCACAAGCCTGAACAAGTGTTACTAGAAGGTGACTGGTATCGAATCTATCAAGGGAGATCCTGGAACCCTGGCTCATGGTCTATACAACAGCCTCAACTCCACAGTAGCCTCCATTCAGTCACGCAGACTCTTAACGTTGCATGAAACTCCTTAGTCAGAGCTACAGTGCCATCTGCTGGACAACACTGCTGCTCTGGTTGTAGTCCACAGCTATACCTGCACCTAGATCAGTCCAAATTTCATGGCTTTGGCTCCAAAGGCGTACTCACGTTTCAGGTTCTTCCACTGTTTGTTCTTGGACTGTTTCCTCGGGTTTTGGGGAGGCTTCCTGAAACAGACGTGTTCAAGTGAGTCATCTCCACCCAAGCTACAACAAACTGCTATCATGACCATAAGCTTTCAGACCACTGGCTTGAGAACAGCATAGCAATAACCTGGTGAGTTTAACGTAAACAAAAACATTCACAATGCACAGGGAACATCAATGGAGTTTTTTTTGAAGGGCCATTTAGAATCGGAATGTTTCTACAAGATGTTCTGGGCTCCTTCATTGTACCTAGTCATACAGTCTCATTAGCTCTGTCTTTCACTCTTCATCCTGGGTCGACCAGAGGAGGATGAGTTCCCCCTTGAGCCTCCTGGGTTTCTCTCAAGGGGTCACTCCTCTTACACTAAGGGAGTTCTCCCTTGCCATTGTCATGGAGGACTTGGACCCCAGTTCCCTTTCTTAACTCTATACATGGACCCCTTCCTTTATCTTCCCTTACATAAACTGATAAACTGCTTCTCTGTAAAGCTGCTTTGAGAACATTCGTGGTAAAAAGCGCTATACTAATAAATGTTGGTTGATGGATTGATTGATGGATGGGTCACGTCTGCAGAACTGTATTAAAATTAGCTGTAATGAAGTTACATTAAAGCATCACTCACCTCTGTGAATTCCTCCAACACCTCCTCCTCTTCATTCACTTCTTCCTCTGAAAGGATTTTTTTAATAGTCATTAAAGATTCCCAATTCAAAAACTGCATTGAAATGGTCATTAATGTGCACACTATAAAAGTGGGGGTGTCAGATCACACCAACAACGGAATACAAGGTGTGAAACGACCGTGTTTAAACTGGCACAGCGCTGGCACTATAGCAAACAGATCAAATCTGTGGGCAGAATTCCCCCAAGATATTACCCTTTTCCCCACATTTAGTATTTTCTTTAGTTCTAAAACGTAAATTAACAGCTTTCTGCTTATTACATCATTGGAAACCATGGTGTGGTGGAGGGGTACATGCAGGGCATTGTAAAACAAAGACCTTTTATTGAGGATACATCATCAATAATTACTTATTAAACATTAACACTGAATATCAAAAACTCAGATAATAGTAAATTATAATGATGAGATGCTAACGTCTAACTTAAGTCAATTATGGGATCAATCAATAATTTTTAGGGATTTTTTTACTAGGTGAATTGAACAGCCTTATTTAAAAACAACATTGTTCTTTGTAAAATGATTGGGGGGTAAAATTAATAATAATAATAATAATAATAATAAAAATAAAAAGAAGAAGAAGAGTAAAGCTGAGAAATGACTGTATAAAACGTTCTATTTCTAGAACTTTAATGCATATGATAATCAGTTTCAGTGTACTACACACCAAATCAGGTGAGTCCTGTGACTACACTGCTCCATGTTTCCGAGAAGCATTAAATCAGAGTCCAGGAACTCTACAGGTTTTCTTTTTTTTGTAGCCAGCCGCAGAAAAGTTGTAGCATGACCCGTTTCATTCTTACTCAGTCTTACTCGACAAGGCATCTCCTACGATGCGAGTAGTGCTCATGCGCACCCTGCTATGATGCTGAAACCATATATTCCGCAGCTCTAACAGAGTTTCTCAACCCTGGACCTGGATGCACCCCGGCACGTTAGCGGACTCTGTGCTTTACCACCGCCCCCCACCACCACCCCTCCTCCTACAACTCGGACGGGTTTGTTAATGAGCTGATTAGTTGAGTCAGGTGTGCTGGGAGCAGGGGAAAGACAACACACAACTGTAACCACCACATACCATGCTCTTCGATGTATTGCTGCAACCGGGCAATCAGATCACCTTTGTTTCCTTTCACATCCAGCCCTCTCACTGCACACTCCTGCTTCAGCTCGGCCAACTGAGGAGGGGAAAACATTAAAGAAATAGTTCACAGAAATTAGAGCTTACAGATGAACATTAACAAGGATAGCTAAGGATAGCTTGGCTGGCTTCCAGGCTCAGGTTCTGTTCTTTCAGGATTGGAAAGTAGGGAGTTTATAAATGTGCTGGCCACCAAAATACAGAACCCAAAAAAGGTGTTGACTGTCAGATACACTCCTGAGAGTAACACTTCACTTACTTACAGTAACACTTCAATAATGAGACTGTAGTCTGTCTGAAAACATGGTCAACTGCACATGTGGAAGTACTCGCATCCTGCTACGGTCCACATGACATACACCAACGAACAGCATGTACCCAACCAGCCTATAGAGATAAAACTAGGTGGGTAGGTTTGACACTGTGAGACTCGCAAATGATTCAGGTTTCTCGGCCGCACACAAGCATGCTTTCTGTTCTAACTAATACTGTTGATAATAACATATAACGCAGTCAACCGCAGTGGCTCACACTTGAAGGACCTAGAAGACCTAGGGTTAGAAACCACAGGAGGAGAGAATTGCCGGATTGTCCGACATCCGCTGACTGAGCCAACCACCACGACAGCGGACACTCAGTAAGCAGTGAACTCCTGTTAGTGCCAGCACCGTGGGCAGACAGTTGAACGGTGCAGGACTACATGCACCTAGACCGTTACGTTGATTGTCCTTAAGACCACCATATCACCATCCTCAACGTTACAAAGAACACCCAGAAGACAGGTGTAAGTTCACTGATGGTTTAGATGGTAAATAGAGCATCTGTGTGTGTGTGTATTATAGACATGGTGACCCCTGGTTCCCATCATCACCACCACCACCGTAACATCTGAACCAGTTCACACTCAATATACCACACGACACCGACTTTGATTTGACGCTAGCCTCATAGCTCTACTCTTTACTACATGCCTCATATATCCACTTAGCACCTGCTCACTTTTACTCTCTGTGGTTAATGGCTCTGTAACTCCTAGTCTGTGTATTCTAATAACATGGTGGTGTGGTGACAGGAACCAGTCACTGGAAGAGATCAAGGCCTCTCAAGAGATTTTAAAGGGTATCCGTGGTGCAGGGCACTGTAAAGCAAATACCTTTTCTTGGGGATTTATCATCAATAATTACTTATCAACATTAACATAGAATATCAAAAACTCAGAAGACACGTGGGGGTTCACTGGTGGGCTCGGATAGGTTTAAATCGACCATATGTGTGGGGGCGACCCCTGGTTCCCATCACGACCACTGTTAAGAAACCACAACTTCACCTCAAACCTATGGAAGCTCATTTCTACCACTTAAAGAAAAATACGCCATATAGTAAGTCATAATTTAGTATGTTCTAATTGAGACAGTGCATTTAATTATGAGACAGCATGTCTTAATTATGATGTGTGTCAATTTTGAGATACCAAATGGCTTTGTTTCTTAAAGTGGCGGAAACATCTCCCATACAAACCCCTCAGGACTCTATGAACATCTTACTGAATTATATAGCTAGAAATTTGGATGGACTTCCCCTTTAAGGTCTACAGCCACCACATAACTGGTCCGTCTGCAAGCAGGACATAAACCCAGTTAGCTACGTTACAGGAAGCTGACTCCATATTCGAACTGAAGTTGTGTAGCCGTTAGTAGCTATCGAATCTCCGGCTCCACCTTAAATTGAGGGACAGTTTCTTCTCTCTCATGGACTGTAGGCCTGCACGAATGGCGCTAACGCGCCATTTAAGGTGGAACGGTCCACTAAGTGAACGGACTGAAACGCAAACACGGCCAGTGGGCTACAAGTGTGCGAATAATGAGCTGGTTCATAGTCTTGCGTCGTTATGCTCTTCTGTGTTTTTTATTTCACAACTGTTTGAGGTCTTTACTACCTAAAACATGGAGAATGTAGTCCATAAACACGCTGTAAAACGCAGCCCGAGCGTTAGCTTGTGCTAGCTAGCTTTCTCGCTGCAGGCTAGCAAACAACTACAGGCAGGGCTAAATACAACCAGCCCAGTCATTAATAACGACCCCCAAACGTGTTCAGACCCGCTACAAATTCATTTAAATGCCAAACAACCTGCACATAAACCAGTTTAGTCCGTTTATTACCTTGAGTTTGTGGAGTTCAACGACTTCAGCCATCTTCGAGACCTTTTCCGTCTGGAGTCTGCTTCCTCCTGCCGCCGGAAGCCCGCGTTTCTGGACAAGAGCAGCAGCGCCACCCAGAGGCCGTACAGAGAACAGGCCTCTAGAGGTTCAGCGCATGCGTAGTAAAGCCTACTGTATGCATTTCATGTCAACATTTTTAAATTAATCAGTTGTGAATTATACAGCCTTATTTCTGGCGAAGTTTTGATGCAGTATGTGCAAAAAGTCTCCCAAAAATAAAACAACAAAAATAATTACTCAGCTTGCAATGCAAATCTTCAAGACAGGCATGCATTATAGGAACCAAATTTTACTTTAGATCTTAAAAGGTAAAACAAATGAGATGTAAGCAAAGACTTTCACAGTGGTGGTGAATGGATCCAGACGTTCACCTTGAAAAGCTCCATCACAGAAAGTTTGGGGATGAACTGGAACGTTGATTCTGAGCTATGGCTTCCCGGCCATCATTACCGTCTGACCTCACCAAAGCTCTTCCGAACTAATCGACAAAGAGCCCCGCAGATACGCAGGCCTTCCCAAAAAAGTGGAGGCTATTATAGCAGGAACTGGTGGGGCAATTCCATAATATTGAATATGGAATTTTGAACGGGGGCATTCAGCAAGGCCATATATGCAAGAGCCCACAATCCTTCGGCTGCATAGTTTATGTAAGAGGGCCGAAATCTTAAAAATGTGATAAATAAAGAACTTTGATATATAAAAAATTATTTTGCCTCACATAGCACTGCATGTACTTGACTGCCAAAAATAAAATGCATCTCAGACACTAGGGGGACGTCTGGTTCCATTCACTACACTACTATACCGCACACTGTATACTACAGTAGTATGCACCGCACACTGTATATACCCCTTTGTGTGGTATAGGGCCTAGAGTACAGTAACAAGTTCTGACCTACAGTGTAGTATACTAACACAGTCACATGACCAGTTACCTCACATTTACCTCAGAGCTGTTATTACTGTATCCACTGTTTAGAGCTAGCTGCTGCTAACGCTGCTCAGTTCACCTGAGATACGGTTAGCCTAGCTATTAGCTCCCCTCGGCTATTTCACTCTAAAACTGATCCTCTAAAGCGAGTTCATCTTTTATTAATCTTCAGACCTGTATATTTAACTTTCTGAGGCTCATTCTGATGAACACACACCCCACTACAATCACTACACCCACATTTACCTCAGAGCTGTCATCACTGTATCCACTGTTTAGAGCTAGCTGCTGCTAACGCTGCTCAGTTCACCTGGGATACGGTTAGCCTAGCTGTTAGCTCCCCTCGGCTATTTCACTCTAAAACTGATCCTCTAAAGCGAGTTCATCTTTTATTAATCTTTAGACCTGTATATTTAACTTTCTGAGGCTCATTCTGATGAAAGCATACCCCACTACAATCACTACACCCACATTTACCTCAGAGCTGTTATTACTGTATACACTGTTTATAGCTAGCTGCTGCTAACGCTGCTCAGTTCACCTGAGATACGGTTAGCCTAGCTATTAGTTACCCTCGGCTAGTTCACTCTAAAACTGATCCTCTAAAGCGAGTTCATCTTTTATTAATCTTCAGACCTGTATATTTAACTTTCTAAGGCTCATTCTGATGAACACACACCCCACTACAACCACTACACCCACATTTACCTAAGAGCTGTTATTACTGTATCCACTGTTTAGAGCTAGCTGCTGCTAACGCTGCTCAGTTCACCTGAGATACGGTTAGCCTAGCTATTAGCTGCCCTCGGCTATTTCACTCTAAAACTGATCCTCTAAAGCGAGTTCATCTTTTATTAATCTTTAGACCTGTATATTTAATTTCTGAGGCTCATTCTGATGAAAGCATACCCCACTACAATCACTACACCCACATTTACCTCAGAGCTGTTATTACTGTATACACTGTTTAGAGCTAGCTGCTGCTAACGCTGCTCAGTTCACCTGAGATACGGTTAGCCTAGCTATTAGTTACCCTCGGCTAGTTCACTCTAAAACTGATCCTCTAAAGCGAGTTCATCTTTTATTAATCTTCAGACCTGTATATTTAACTTTCTGAGGCTCATTCTGACGACATCCTGTATCTCCAGTACACTACAGATCTTCAGTTTGGTCACATACTGCATACCACATACTACTTTTAGATACAGAGAACGCATGTAGTATGCTGTTTTGAATACGGCCTATGATGTTTTTAATGACACTGTGAACCTTTCTAGTGCCCGGATGCAGATGGGAACCAGAGTTAAACTTTTTACTCCTTAGTACCAGGGCCTGCGCCAGCTGCTCATGGCTAATGAAAAGGAAACACAAACCCCAATTTTACAACGCGATAAAACCGCGACCAGCGTGGAGGGAACCGCTCTCAGAGCAGACATGTCGTCTGGGATGGGTTTAGGGCTATTGTATTTAAGTCTCTCTCTCTTTCTGTGTTAAGCACAGGAATGACATGTCTCCGGAGTGAGGACATGGGAACCTCCAGAGCACCTAGAGCCACCTGAACAGCATCTCCACCGTGGGGCTCATGCCCCGGTTTCTGCAGTTCATCACCCGGCATGACTACAACCTTTACACTGACCAGCGTCTGGCTCTGATCATGAACTCTATCTATGGGTCAGCTCCACCTGTGCAGTTACTACGTCCTGGACTAATCAGACTGGATCTAATCAGACTGGATCTAATAGATGTTCTAATCTCCTTCTCCTGTTAGTTCTGTCTTTTTCTCTTCACCCGGGTTCGACCTGAGGAGATTGGGTTCCGCCCTTGAGCCTGGTTCCTCTCGAGGTTTCTTCCTCACTCAAGGTGAGTTTCTCCCTACCAGAGTTGCCTCTGGCTTGCTCATGGGGGGGTCGGACCCGGTTTCCCTTTCCTACATCCGTACATTAACTCTGTGTTTTTCTTTTCCTTTCTGGGCTATACAAAAAAAAAGATTGATTGATTGATTGACTGTCATTGTGTGTCTGCTGGGATGTTGTTGTGGGTGTTCAGTTCCAGGTCAGTTCCCCTCTAACCCTCTCATGCAGTACACCTCTCCGGAAGCACCCTTTTCATTCAACCACCAATGAAGATGAAAACCTTTTCCTTTATAAGATGCTATATACACTTTATTTAAGAAACTTTCTAAGAAACACGGTTGTCCTAACAACGCTTTACCCACCTCCGTTACATGTTTTGAGCAAGCTTAAATGCTGGTCAGTATGCTGAGTAAAACAAATATTCCAAAAAAGCATTTTTTTTTTAAAA
This sequence comes from Prochilodus magdalenae, assembly GCA_024036415.1. NCBI lineage: Eukaryota > Metazoa > Chordata > Actinopteri > Characiformes > Prochilodontidae > Prochilodus > Prochilodus magdalenae. Next base: position 80,122 of record JAMWET010004282.1, read on the forward strand.
ACAAGTTTATGTATATTTAGCAAACATGGATAAAATAACCCATCTAGGCATAAAATCACCAATTACAAAAATATCCTGAACTTTCCTGAAATTTTAAGGATTTTAGCTGTCCAAAATAAATATTCATATGAACGAAGCTGGTGCATAAAAGGATTGTTTAAAGAGAATTTTTTTTTTGTTTGTTTTTTTTGTTTTGTTTTTAACAGACACACAATCAACTAATTCCTGAATACGCAGTTCACCAAGCAATGGAATGTCACCTCTCGGGAGGAACTGGAGAGAAAAGGTCTCATCTGCACGGTATAAAAACACAGCCCTGAGCAGACGCACGTACGCTGGTGAAACGGCTCGAACTGTTCGGAACGTTCTCCACAGAATCTCAACTTTGGCTAAACTGTTTCATGAAATGGCACCCGAGTCCTTGAAGGCAGAACTGGCACTCAGTCTCTGAGATACAGAAAGAAAGTCTTCAGGAAGAGGAACACTCGAGTCCTGGTCCGCCGCAGCCCGCCGGAGTCTGCTTATTCTCTTCATCTTAGAGCCGCAAAGGAGGCATCGGCATGGTGACGTCACGGAAGAATCGGTGGACGAGGGCGTTTTTGGCTGAAATTCTCTTGTTGGGGTCGTAGTTCAGCATTTGCTGTGAGGAGAGGGGGGAAAGAGAAAAGGGTAAGTCATTAAGCTTGTATCTACAGGGACAGGAAGGGAACGGCAGAAGCAGGGGGGGGAAAAAAAAAAAAATAAAAAATAAAAAAAATAAAAATAAAAAGGAGATATATATATATATATATATAAATAAACACTGGGGGGAAAAAAACTGGGGGGGAGTTACTGGCTGCATCCAAAATGACATATTACCATCCAATACAGTGCGCGAAAGCAGTACGCGAGAATAGTTGGTATGTCTGAATACGCAGTGTTCATATAACAGCATGTGCAAAGTCCCCGGATGATGTACCACATCAGGAGAGATTTCGAAGTATGGACCCCAGCACACTGTCCTATCCCATGATCCCACGGGAGCTACAGAGCCATTCAAAGTTGTGAAACAAAAATGGCAGAACGCGGGAGCCCACTGTTTACAAGGGAATAAATTCATCACCATGCGTTTTCTGTGGCCTCCTGCTCGACGCTGCCTCCATGTGGAGGCGCAAAAACTAACCCCAACGCAACGACTTTGTTATTAGATAAAAACAGACAAAATTTTTGCCAACTTTTGGGGTTTGCTGCTGTTACGTGACGTGAGCGGAGATCCGGGTTTAAAAGTAACTGTGCGCCCCAAAGTGTTTTAATTAAAAATTGTCTCATATATATTTAAATTAGTGTTTGCTAGTTTTCATATAGCATCCATATTATATGGTAAGGTTTGGTTGCATTATTTATTAATATATATTATTTCATTTTATTATTTGTTTTATAATAATACAATAAACATACGAGGTACAGAGTCAATCGGAGGTCAGTTAAAAGTCTCTACTGTGCTTCAGCAGCATCACTCATATGATACTGCAATAAAAAGCATGTCTGGAATTTGCTGTCCACTAAACGCCACATTTCCACAGACGTCCAGCCCAGTTTGGTAGGTTCCTTACAGAGACACACCCACAACCTGGCAAATAACAGACTGTCAGGGTAACCAGGTGGGTCTGAGCAGGTAACTCAACATACAGGACTGGAGCTGTGCACCGCTGTCCTTAACACACTGATGATACTAACCTGCCACTGCAAATGTCCAGTTCCTGATAAAGAGGGAAAAACATTTTCTACAATGGAAAACCTTCACACACGGAGACAGGACTGACAAACAAGGTGGGAATCTCGTACCCCAAGAAGGTCTCTGCCATCCTCATCGAGAGGTGGCACAACCTTAGCTAGGTCTTGCAGTGCCCACTTTGGGAAGGAAGGCTTGTAGTCGGGCATTGAGGTAACTCCCGGCCAGACGGACTCGTCAGGTGTTCCCAGAGTTCGGAAAATCCGGAAAAGCTGGTCAATTTCAGAATCTCCAGGAAACAATGCTCTCCGAGTTATCTGGCACAACAACGAAAGTCAGAGAAAAACCACAACCACTGACATTCGATAGACGAGCAGTACATGTGAACTGCACACGCACGTTCACCTAAAACTCAGTTACAAATATCTCTTACCATTTCGGCAAAAATGCATCCCAAACTCCAGATGTCGACAGCTGTGGAATAATATTTACATCCCAGGAGAATCTCCGGAGCTCTGTACCACAAAGTAACAACCTAGGAGGCAAAACAACACAAATTAGGGGTGTCGAGATAAGCTTATTAATATTCGGGTTTTTCCAAACCAGAGATCAGACACGATACGTACCTGGAATCATACAGACAAAACTTTAAACCTGTTACCCTGAAATTAACTAGAACAAGCTCTACAGTTTAGTTTACCTAAACCCACTATACCTGTAAAATACCTGTGGGTGGATAGACAGACATATGTAGACAGATGCACTGACAGACAGACAGATAGATAGATGCAGGCAGACAGACAGATAGACAGATGCAGACAGACAGACAGATAGATAGATGCAGACAGACAGACAGATAGATAGATGCAGACAGACAGACACAGATAGACAGATGCAGACAGACAGACAGACAGACAGACAGATAGATGCAGACAGACAGACAGACAGATGCAGACAGACAGACAGACAGACAGATGCAGACAGACAGACAGACAGATGCAGACAGACAGACAGACAGATGCAGACAGACAGACAGATGCAGACAGACAGACAGACAGATAGATGCAGACAGACAGACAGACAGATGCAGACAGACAGACAGACAGATGCAGACAGACAGACAGACAGATGCAGACAGACGCAGACAGACGCAGACAGATAGATAGATGCAGGCAGGCAGGCAGACAGATGCAGACAGACGCAGACAGACGCAGACAGACAGATAGATGCAGGCAGACAGACAGACAGATAGATGCAGGCAGACAGACAGACAGATAGATGCAGGCAGACAGACAGACAGATAAATGCAGGCAGACAGACAGACAGACAGATGCAGACAGACAGACACAGATAGACAGATGCAGACAGACAGACAGATAGATGCAGACAGACAGATAGACAGATGCAGACAGACAGACAGACAGACAGACAGATAGATGCAGACAGACAGACAGACAGATAGATGCAGACAGACAGACAGATGCAGACAGACAGACAGACAGATAGATGCAGACAGACAGACAGACAGATGCAGACAGACGCAGACAGACAGACAGATGCAGACAGACAGACAGATGCAGACAGACGCAGACAGACAGATAGATGCAGACAGACAGACAGACAGATAGATGCAGACAGACAGACAGACAGATAGATGCAGGCAGACAGACAGACAGATAGATGCAGGCAGACAGACAGACAGATAGATGCAGGCAGACAGACAGACAGATAGATGCAGGCAGACAGACAGACAGATAGATGCAGGCAGGCAGACAGACAGATAGATGCAGGCAGGCAGACAGACAGATAGATGCAGGCAGGCAGACAGACAGATAGATGCAGGCAGGCAGACAGACAGATAGATGCAGGCAGGCAGACAGACAGATAGATGCAGGCAGGCAGACAGACAGATAGATGCAGGCAGACAGACAGACAGATAGATGCAGGCAGGCAGACAGACAGAGAGACATGCAGGCAGACAGACAGAGAGACATGCAGGCAGACAGACAGAGAGACATGCAGGCAGACAGACAGAGAGACATGCAGGCAGACAGACAGAGAGACATGCAGGCAGACAGACAGAGAGACATGCAGGCAGACAGACAGAGAGAGACATGCAGGCAGACAGACAGAGAGAGACATGCAGGCAGACAGACAGAGAGAGACATGCAGGCAGACAGACAGAGACATGCAGGCAGACAGAAAAAATGGCTACAGGAATTGGCAAAAACCTTCTGCAATCTGACTAAAATACTTCCTCACCTCATGGGTGTAGGTCCGCACTGGCACACCAAAAGCCCTGGCCAGTCCAAAGTCAGCTAGTTTGATCTCTCCTTGGGCATTGATGAGCAGGTTCTGAGGTTTAAGGTCTCTGTGCAGGACCCGGTGAGAGTGACAGAACGCCAGGCCCTGCAGCAGCTGGAACAGATAGCTCTGAGGGAACAGACACACACTGGGTCTCACACTCGACACCAAAACATCCCACATCCAGGGAGCGGGGGGTGGAGATAAACCACCACAGAGATACAACCATCTAACACCGCTCACAAGCCACTCACTTTCACAAGGGGAAGGGATATCCCAGTGACCGAGATGGAGTCCATAAACTTTTTGAGGTCTTGGTGAAGGAACTCGAACACCAGGTAAAGCTTATTTTCGGTGTGGATGACATCAAGCAGCCTGAAAGGGGAAAGTGCACAAGTAGACTTATTACTTAGACTCATCCTCACATCACACTAACTTCCTCCGCACATCACTTTGTCTCCCCAATTCCCCCCATCACTTTTTCCCCGCCCCTAAATCCCCATCAACACTTTCTTCCCACCTCCCCACCATTACCCCTCCCACCTCCAATCACTTTCTCCCACTCCAAAGCGACCCCGCCCCCACACCATCACTTTCTCCCCACCCCAAATCCCGCTCCCAACATCACCCCCCCCTCACTTTTTCTCTCTCCCCAGCACTAACTGCTTTACAGAAGAAACAGGTCATGCATTTTGCCGCTACATCAAACACCACCAATATAAACAGTACTGTGTTATTCTCTCTCTCTCTCTCCCTCTCCCTCTCCCTCTTAAAAACTAGAAACTCGCCAGCCCCTGGTTCGATGCCATTTTATATAACCTAGGAGCTTGACATCTAAAGACCAGACCACGAGTGATTTAATCGCTGGCCCTCTGCATGTGGGGCAGGTGGAGCAATCACGTCATTCTGACTTGCTACTGAACTACTCCTTTAAAATCTTCTCTAACTGCAACTGTGAACTTCTAAATCTATACATCGTGATTCAAACAGGCTGGAACTGTGACGGCAGTTCCATAATTCCTCCATAAAGCAGCTGAATTCACCAATTATAATGTGCTTTTGGATATATATGGAGCAAGTCACTCTACTTCTAATGTAGGTCTATGGAACCAGTGTTGCAGCTATGCAGTAAGAGCGGGTCGGCTTTACAGCAGGTGTGGGCTACGTGTGTGGGCTACGTGTGCATCACGTTTACCACATACTTGACGATGTTAGGGTGATTCAGCTCCTTCAGCAGGGAGATCTCCCGAATGGCAGTACTGGGAACACCTTCAGTCTCCCTGGAAAACAGACAGCACAGAGGAATCAGAAACTCGATCAGTGAGCTCTACTCAGCTGAACACTGTCCAGCTCTCAGACAACAATGGACTGACCACCCCAGAACCATGTCACTGAAGGGGTTTGGGGTTAGGTGGATGGTGAGGAGAAGCAGCGCGTGCTAAACCAACTTCAAGGACTAGGAGGTTGCGGCTGAAAGTGCTACACATACAAAAAAAAAAAAAAAATATATATATATATATATATATATATATATATATATATATATATATATATATATATATATATATATATATATATATATATATATATATATATATACACACACACACACACACACACACACACACATACACACACTAGAACCGTACCCGACACAGATTTTTGTCAGTCGAATGGCCGACGATTCGACTATTCGTTCAGGTTTTTCCTCCATGTACATTATCTAGTAATCAGTAAATCAGTCTGCACACGGTTCAGATCTGATCTCCTCATTTAGAAAGTCAGCAGAGTCACAGGAACATATTTCTGAACTAAAAGAGGCGGGGCTTATGATGATCGATCTGAACTGGAGCCTGATTTAATTACAGGATGTAGCGCCGGGCAGCAGCTCGTATTTATACTAAACATTAGCGCTTATAGCTTATAGTCTTTTAATCTCACTTCTAACAGCTTCTTCAGTAGGAGGACCCTTCGCCTTTCATCTCTCATAAATAATACACTGCTAAATAAAACCAGATTAGTCCATATTTAATTTTTTTTAGGGTATTATTACCCGCGCTGTAATCATTATCTCTCATTTACCAGCAGGCGTATTAAGTGACTGTACTTATAAACTTTAATTAAAGATAATCTCAGCTGTAGACACATAAATAAACATATCTGTCATTTCGGTTCTAAAATAATGGAAAATACTGTCCATTTTTCCTTCACTGCTAACAGCCGTTCTGTCTAAACCGAAAGTCAGCTCCCTCGTTTGGAGCAGTGTTGGATGTCTGACTACATGACGAGCAGAATTGGGTTTAATGTGTTCGGGTTCTCTTCTTCAGAAGCTCCTCCAGACTTTCTCTGAGACATCGTCCCCCCCGTGTGTCTCAGCTTCACAGCTTTAGCTTCCTTTAGCGGTGAACCGCCAGCACACTGTCACATGGGTTTAATTTATTAGCAAGCGTCACAGCCCAGCTAGACCTTACATATATATTTATTATTCCCCATTAATAATTATTAACACGTCTTTTTATATCCTTGAAGTTCTTGTGTATTTTAGTAAGCTTTAGTGTGTTTTACGAAGAAGAAAAAAAAAAAGGTCTGTTGTCAGTCGACTTGAAGGGTCTCAGTCTACTTAAAGGGTCTCCGACTGATGATTCGACTCGTCAATTTCTAGAGGGCAGCCCTACTATACACACACAAAAGAAAATTGTGTATATACACATACATATACACACACACACACACACACACACACACACACACACATACATACATACATACATACATATATATATATATACACATACATACACATACATACATACATACATACACACACACACACACTTCTGTATATATTCGGGTTTTTGTTCTCTATGGGGCAGAACAATAAATAAATGTAACCTTCATGCTCAGTATTTGAAATAGTTAAGAGTCAGGTGACCAAAAGATTTAATCTAAACTAGGTGACGAGGTAAGAGTTCACTTCTTATCTAAGAGACACCGACACGGATAAAGACCTGTACAGGCTACAGTACGGTTTAATGGTGGACAGAGAGCCCTTTATTCGAATTTCCCGCTCCACCTTAAATAGAGCAGCAGTTCCTCAGGCGCCAACCAGAAATTTACAGGCGCGCGCTGTTTAAGGTGGAAGGGAGAAATTCAGCAAAACAACTAATCTTCAAGAATGCAACTGGGGCACCATTTAAGGTGGAACGGAGATTTGACTAGCTCCTCTTAAGGCGGGACGGTGAAATCTAACACTTAAAATCTCAGGCGCCAAAATGCAGTTGCTGCACGATTTTAGGGTGGAACTGGGAAATCCAGCAAAACAACACACGGAATCTAACCGACGTTCTGTTTAAGGTCGAACGGAGAATTCAAACACCAACATCAGGCGCCAGAATGTAATCGCTACTGCCCTTAAGGTGGAACGTGGAGATCCAACAAAACACTTAACACAAAAATTCCAGAATGTAATTACTGCTGCAGGACTTTAGGGTGGAACGGGGAATTGGAATATGAAGTCCGCTTCAGTCTAGTCCGTCCTTTAGTGCTTTGTCCCATGTACAATCTGTGAGCTAGCCGGTGGACTAATTTAATACTACAGCTGGGACTATTTCTCCAGACCACCTTAAACAGTGCAGCAGCGCCGTCCAGCGCGACGGTTACAGAGCGTTGGCAGCCACGCCATTTAAGGTGGTCCGTCAGAATTCAAATCATAACTCCAGCCTAGTTTGCTTTGTGCAGCTGCTCGAGTTATCCCTCCGGGGTTTCACAGCTGTCCGTTACTTACGTGTCCAGTCGGATCTTCTTGAGGGCCACAGTCTCTCCGGTGACCTTGTTCTTGGCTTTGTACACCACTCCGTACGTGCCCTCTCCGATCTTCTCGACTTTCTGAAAGGACTCCATGTCAGACATACGGGTAACCCCCACCCCGCGTTTTCCGGGGAACAGATTTCTCCCCCTCAGCGACTGCCGGCCACCGAAACTTCGCCCAAACTAAGTTGGAGAGTCCCAACACAGCTGTAAGCGTTCCCCGGCCGTGAGGTGTTGGGTGTCAGGGAGCAGCCGAGGTTAAAACATGGTGTTCGGTCCGGGAAAAGCACGCCGGGCGGGTAGGAGCTGAGGAGGAGAGCTGAATGAACACCCGCCAATTCCCGCGTTCACCAAAACACGCCCTCAAAACAAAGCGATGTACTTCCGGCTTCACTTCCGCCTTCTCTCTGCGCCCCTTGGTTCTGAAGTCCTTGGGAGTAAAATGACGATTCACATTGCCACCAACCGGGCTTCGTCAACACTCCACCTCACTCCACCTCACTCCACCTCACCAAATATCGACAGAATTTGGACATTGTGAAGTGCACTTTTGGAAAGACATTATTATCATCCTGCCAATTAAAATCAAAATAATATTAATATAATGACCTAGTATTTCAAAATAATTAGTTAGTATCTACATATTTCTTATCCAAAAATAACTAATTAGTATTTCAAAATTATGACTTATTAAAATAATAACTTAGTATTTCAAAAGTACATAGCATCAGAATTGCTTATCTCTAAATAATGACTTAGTATCTCAGAATTGCTTATCTCAAAATATTTAATTAATATTCCAAAATTATTTATCTAAAAATAATGACTTAGTATCTCAAAATGATTCATCTAAAAATTATTTAGTATCTCAAAATTACTTATCTAAAAACAATGACTTAGTATTTCAAAATTACCTAGCTCAAAATAATGACCCAGCATCTTAAAAGGACTTATTTCAAAATAAGTAATTTTAGATGTACTACTGTTTAGTTTCTTTAGTAATTTTAAGTTTACTACTTTTTAGGTTTTTTTTTTTAGTAATATTAGTTTACTACTTCCATAGTAAACAAAGTCATTCAGAGTGTGTTGAGTGAAATGGGTGATTGTAGAGATTTCTTTACAGTGGTGGTGATGGGAACCAGTGGTGGTGATAAATGCAGCATATGTGCTGATGTGTTAACCTCCCGCGACCCGGACTTGCTTGGTGTGCAGTTTTAATTTCTCCTAGCTGTTTGTGATCAGTAGGACCTAACAAATATAAACACTAAACGTTGTCTTTGTACAGGAAGCTGTTTTGCCAACTCATATGAGGCCAAAGGGTCAACGTTTTCATCAGTACCATGGTGCAGAGAAACAGAAATGTAATGTCCTCATGTGGGGACGCTGGGGTCTCAGGAGGCTAGGTGTTTAATCTGTGTATTTAACTGACAACAGGACAAAAAGACAACATGGAAACGACGTAACTGGTACGTTTTATTGTTTTTGAGGAATATAAGGCCAGCTGCAGCACATTCTTCATTTCACAAGGCACCAAACCCTTTAAGAATGCAAAGAGTTCTTTAAGTCTTCATGGTTCTAAGTAGAAACCTTTTCTAGGAGAACCATCTTTTTTAAGTGTGGGGTTATGTTTCAAATTTGTTGCTTATTTAACCAACAAATCATCTTTTCAGACCCTCATTATTAATTATCAGAGATCTGATCCGTATCTGTGTTCCGTCCACTGAAACCTTTATATTAGCTCATTGTACGTCACCTGGGTGCCTCATGCTTGGATGATTTGGTCAGTGGTGTAATGTGTAGAAACTTCCAGGACTCTGTATGAGCCTTTATGCTGTTTTGGCCTTTATGGGTGGTGTATGGACGGAGGAGTGAACGATACGTGTGTAATGTTTAAAAGTGTTTATGTACCACAGCAAAGTCTTTTATTTCACAGAGCAGGCCTTTCATGTTATGGGACCTTTACAGACACGAATCCCCCCTAATGATCCACTCTCTGGAGGAAAAGTAAGCATAAAGAGTATAATTAGTATAATTACATGTGCCTCCACCCATGCTGTGTTTATCTTCCAGTCCCTATACAGCTCAGCCTGCAGCTTTTCAGGGTCTCTACGGCAACATACAGGCTACCCACGTACAGCAGCACTGCAAAAACAGTATCTCAGCAAGTATGTCAAAATGACTTATCTCTAAATAAAGCCATATTATCTCAAAATTATTTATTTTAAAATAATACATAGCAGGACTGATCTCAAATAATGACTTACTATCTCAAAATTACTTATCTCAAAATAATGACTTAGAATCTCAAAATTACTTATCTCAAAATAATGACTTAGAATCTCAAAATTACTTATCTCTAAATAATGACTTAGAATCTCAAAATTACTTATCTCTAAATAATGACTTAGAATCTCAAATTTACTTTACTCTAAATAATGACTTAGTGTCTCAAAATGACTTAACTCTAAATAATGACTTAGTATCTCAAAATTACTTAACTCTAATAACATAGTATCTCAAAATGACTTATCTCTAAAAAATGACTTAGTATCTCAAAATGACTTAACTCTAAATAATGACTTAGTGTCTCAAAATTATTTTACTCTAAATAATGACTTATAATCGCAAAATTACTTTACTCTAAATAATGACTTAGAATCTTAAATTTACTTTACTCTAAATAATGACTTAGAATCTCAAATTTACTTTACCCTAAATAATGACTTAGAATCTCAAAATTACTTTACTCTAACTAATGATATAGTATCTCAAATTACTTTACTCTAAATAATGACTTAGTATCTCAGATTTACTTTACTCTAAATAATGACTTAGTATCTCAAAATTACTTAACTCTAACTAATAACATAGTATCTCAATAGGACGTATCTCAAAATAAAGATTTAGTGTTTCAGTGTGACTTCCCTCTAAATAACGCCTTAGTCCTACTCATCCCTGAGGTCTACTGTTGTGTTTATATGATTTTATTTCACCAAACGTGATCACTAATCACCATCATTCAAGATATTTTTTCTGACCACATTCCTTGGAAGATGATGTTTCTCCACGGTCCTTCAACCATTTAGTAATGCTAGGACAGGTCTTAACCCCATTTTAGTTTCACCATCTCCTTAGATGTTTTCTCTGCCTGATGCCAACAATTTGACCCTCCTGAAACAGATTATCACCTTCTCCACCACCACAGGATGCATCTTTCCACACGAGAAGCTACTCACGGCATCAGTTAAGGTAGTCACTTTTTTTGACCAGGCAGTGTGTAAAATAGCACTCATGGAATTATCCAGTCCACCTTAAAACCCTCCAGAATGGAATTATACAGTCCACCTTAAACCCTCCAGAGTGGAATTATCCAGTCCACCTTAAACCCTCCAGAGTGGAGCTGTACAGGAGGATGGAGCAGCTTCCTTACCCTGCAGTGGAGCTGATAGAACAAGGTTTATTACTAAGCAGGGTTGGAGCGATTCTATTGGTCGGTCCATCATGAATATTCACTAACCTGAAAGGAGAGCTAGAGCTTTTACACTGTGCAGAAAAAGAGATCAAAGTTTTTACACCACTAAATATATATTAGAGGTGGAGATATGGAGGAGGATCATACTGTTTACATCAGGAGTAGATGTGGTGTATCAAGATATGGACTGGTTCAGATTCTCAGCAGGTGGAGCTGCTCAGTGTACCACTGTAGAGTCTTTAAGATCACCAGCTACATCCGTATAGAGGGGTGTGCCTAAACTTTTGCATAGTAGTGTACTTCAGAGGAAGGAAAGAATTTGGGTCTACCAGAACAGGTGAGTGTGCATGAGGGTGACGGAATCAGAAACAGAGGAGAGTCCAGTACAGTATTTATTCCACAGCCTTCAGTGTGAAATCATCCGGACACATAAAGCATAATACAGATACGATCTTCTACATCATAATCAGTGAGCGTGTTAATTACACATGATCTGTGTCAGTTATTAACAAGAAACGAAGAAAATTCATATAACATCAGTTTTAGGGAAGTACAGGCTATGATACGCTAGCTAAGATACAGGATGTTTACTCCAAACAGTTTTTGTTTACTCAAAACATTAAAAAGAAGACATGTGACCTGTACAGTTTCTTCATGTCTGCTTTGGTTCAAGCCTGAAATACTCGGTTATGACTTAAAAACAAAGTTTACATTTATTTAAATGCTCATTTTCCAACTTAACTTAGCTTCTTATATCAAGCTCCCAAGCCCCATTGTGTGTTTAAGGTGGTAGTACCTTCAGGCTCCTGCAGGTGGCGCTGCTGTACGAGGATGATGTGGCTATAAATACCTGTGGGGTGTGAGTGACGGGATCCATAGATTGAGAAGAGGTGGTACAGTGCAGGTCTCGTTCCATGTGTGGAAAACGCTCTAGATCAGATGTTAATGATTGGCTAAAAGGAGGGACTGCGTGTGGGCGTGGCCAAAGACCATAGTGTGAAGGAAGTAGCTGGATCTGCAGGTGTATGGAAGCGTACGGTCATACGGGTCCACCAGCAGTGGCTAAAACTAATTTTAATTTTTAGAACTAATAATTAAAGTATCAAAATATAGATTTTTTGGCAATATTATCTAATTAAAAAACAAAACAGAACGAAGGATAAATACTGGTAATGATAGACAGATATGCTGGTGCCCTGTGGTTGTGAGAACTGGGATAAATATTCCCAGAAGACGGAATAATTTAACTTCGCGGTGTGGTGGCTGTATTAGCCCCGCTTCCTGAGGGTCACACCACTCTTCCCTGAAGCAGCGGGCGGCTTTCGCCAGTCGACTGTCGGCTCAGTAGATTCCACAGCAACAACGGCACTGAGGTCCAACCAGAGCTTCCCAAACTGCCTGAGTCCTCAGCCAGGGGGTGATACTGCTTAAATCGCCTGGAGGAAACATACACCACTGTTAGTTTATATTTTGGACACTTCGTTAGGTCCATCTCCTTGTATATCTACACTCACTGTCCACTCTCCCAGCTCCACTGACCATATAGGACACCACCCACATCATACCTGCTCTGTGGTGGTCCTGTGGGGATCTATCAGAGAACACGTAGTTGTCTATGGTTGTGGACATTTTGCTGCACACCCACCACATGGTGATTAGGTAGAGAAGTGTGCTGGGCTGATTTCCAAACTGGATTATATTAATCTCTTACAGTTTCTCACCCAGTCCAGCATTTAACTCTTTACACTGGTGTAAGATTATAGATCTGGCACACAGCCGTCACAGTGTGTGTTATTAACGTAACCAGTGGTGACCAAGGTCAATGAACTAACCTGTACGTCAAAGCAATACCGCCTACAGCACAGACAAGCACAAGTACGCCGAGTACTGCAGTAGCAGTGCCTCCTGCCGGGGATGGTGGACCTGCATAGAAAAACAAAAATATAATATAATATAATATAATATAATATAATATAATATAATATAATATGATATAATGTAATATAATATAATATAGTATAATATGATATGATATGATATGATATAATATAATATAATATAATATGATATGATATGATATGATATGATATGATATATAATATAATATAATATAATATAATATGATATGATATGATATGATATGATATGATATGATATAATATAATATAATATAATATAATATAATATAATGTGATATAATATAATATGATATGATATAATATAATATAATATAATATAATATAATATAATATAATGTGATATAATATAATATAATATAATATAATATAATATAATATAATATAATATAATATAATATGATTGATATGATATGATATGATATGATATGATATGATATAATATAATATAATATAATATAATATAATATAATATAATATAATATGATTGATATGATTGATATGATATGATATAATATAATATAATATAATATAATATAATATGACTGATATGATTGATATAATATAATATAATATAATATAATATAATATAATATGATATGATATGATATGATATGATATGATATATTATATAATTTAATATAATATAATATAATACAATATAATGTGATATAATATAATATAATATAATATAATATAATATAATGTGATATAATATAATATAATATAATATGATATGATATGATATTATATAATTTAATATAATATAATATAATATAATATAATGTGATATAATATAATATAATATAATATAATATAATATAATATAATATAATATAATATAATGTGATATAATATAATATAATATAATATAATATAATATAATATGATATGATATGATATGATATGATATTATATAATTTAATATAATATAATATAATATAATATAATATAATGTGATATAATATAATATAATATAATATAATATAATATACCGTAATGCAAAGGGTTCTGGGAGAATATGTTGTATACGGAACCTTTTGAAAAAGGGTTCTGCTATGGTTACCATGTAAAGCTTGTAACAACAGAAGAACCCTTTTGGTGCTACACAGATCGCAGCGCCGCACATTCCACTTCAACCTATAGAATCATTTTACCGTGCAAAGAACCACGTCACGGTGTCAGCACATAACAGTGTAACAACAGCAGTACGCCTTTTGGTGCTACATAGACACAGTTCTAGACATTAGTTCTATGGTTCCGACTTGTATCAGTAGGACTAACCCTTTTGGTGGCTCAATACAGAACCATTTTCACACTGGTTCTATATAGCACCCAAAGTCTCCATCTGTTTTTGGAAGCTTGACATCATAACATCAGCGGAACCCTTTTTGGTGCTACACCGAACCATGCACAACACGCTCTCCAGCAATCTAAAGAACCAATTAAGCATGCACATGGTTAGAACCATTGTCGTTCCTTAAGAACCCCTGAAGAACCGTTTTTTAAAGACTGATGTTACTGTCATGGGAATAAGATTCGTGGGGCTCAAATTAAATGAACACTCAAAGAACCAATAGCATGGGTTCTTTGCCTGGTAAAATGGTTCTTCAGACTGATGAAGAATGTGTATGGTTCTATATAGAACTGTGCAGACCCGGATTTGAATTAGCACCAACAGGGTTGGTCTATTGTTGCAAGCTTGACATCGCAACAGTGGTAGAACCCTATTTGGTGCCACATAGAACCATACACAACACATACTTTATCAACCTAGAGAACTCTTTCACCACACATAGAACCACATTACAGTGTGAACACATGACATCATTACATAAGCACAGTTTGTTTTTGGTGCTACATAGAACCGATATCAAATCAGTTCTATATAGAACCGAGCACTGGTTCCATATGGCACCAAAAGGGTTTGTCTATTCTTGCAAGTTTGACAACATTGATTTAGTAGAACCCTTTTGGTGCTACATAGAACCATACACAGCACATTCACCGTCAACCTAAAGAACAATTTCACCATGCAAAGAACTCATTAGGGGCCTTTACCAAAGAACCCTTGAAGAACCGAACACGGGTCTTTTCCCGCCCTCAAGCAAGTTCTCACTGGAGTGACCCTTACCTACGGTCACGCTGACCCTGGCACTGGTCACAGCGAAACTGACATCGTTAGTCAGGGACACGTTAATGCAGAAAGTCCCCGAGTCGTTGAAGAACTGGCGTAGGACCATCTGACACTCGGCGGTTGGAGTGACGGTGTTGCACGCGGTCTGTACAGGGCTGGCACAGTCCGCGTCAGACACCACGGTGCACACTTCGTTGGGCAGGCTGAAGACAGAACACAGAATCCGTTAGCCAAGGTGGCAGCAACAAAGCATCCGATGTAGTTCCAACCAAACTGGCCGGCTCTATGACCCTGAGCACACTCAGTCCGCCATGATTCAGTCAACTACAAGACTGATGTACACTAATACGCCATGTTCCTGCAGGACCCCCACAGAGCAGTGGTGGGTGGTGGATCATTCTCAGCACTGCAGTGACACTGACGTGGTGGTGGTGTGTTAGTGTGTGTGGTGCTGGTGTGAGTGCTGGACTGAGGTGGTGTGTTAGTGTGTGTTAGTGTGTGTGGTGCTGGTGTGAGTGGATCCTGTGGGCAGCGTCCCATGCCCACTGATGAAGGACTAGAGGACGACCAACACTGCACTGTGCAGCAGCAGATGAGCTGTCGTCTCTGACTGTCCATCTACAAGGTGAACCAGCAAGGTAGGAGTGTCTAATAGAGTGGACAGTGAGTGGACACAGTGTCTCAACACTCCAGCAGCACTGCTGTGTCTGATCCACTCACACCAGCACCACACACACTAACACACCACCACCACGTCAGTGTCACTCCAGTGCTGAGAATGATCCACCACCCACATGGAACCCGCTCTGTGGTGGTCCTGTGGGGGTCCTGACCATTGAAGAACAGGGTAATACAGTATACAGAGAAACAGATGGACTACAGTCTGGACCTGTAGAACCGTTTAATACAGGTCAGGTTAAAGCAGGTGAGTGCATGACTGACCTTCCTTGGCATGTGATGGTCAGATCCACCGCATTCTGCTCTACTGCCGTAGCCAGAACTGCCACATTGTTCACCTCCACGATCTCCACGCTCTCGATTCCCTCTGCGGAAGGAACCACAGGAAAAACAGATCAAGACCATTACATTCAATTAGCAAACTCAGAAACTCAAAGATACAGCTCTTTAGATTCTGGGGTCATCTCTGAAGGTTTCTACAAGGTATGGTCACTATAGAACCTAACTCAGGGCCTCTTTGATCATCCTGCCTCCAATCATTAGATTCATCCCCTTGGGGAAGGGGGCCGAGGTCCAACCAAATGCTTGGTGCATGCAATTACACCTTTCCTCCAGAGAGGTCTCCAAATCCCACAATCCTACACAGTGTCACTGCTGGACTGAGAATCGTCCACCAACCAAAACTATCCAGCCAATAGCAACTTGTGGCCAGCATCCTACTACAACTGCTGGAGGACAAAAGGATGGCCACCACAAGAGCAACAGGGTTAACAGTCGCCTGTGTAGTTGGTGACTGTAGAACTACTGGAGCGTGTTCTGGAGCTGATCCAGTGCGCACTTGGAGTATCGATACAAGAAGGTGGATGTAATATTTTGATATGACCGTGTACATATATACTTTGACAGAGATAGCACTCACGAACAACGTCCAAGGTGGTGGAGAAGGAGCCGTAGCGGTAAATCATGCAGTTGCCCTCTGCTGCCACTTCCGGAGCCTGCCGTTTTGCAATGACCAGAGCGACTTGTGGTGCCTCTGTGCCGGCATCCACCTCAGTAACCTCATCCTGTGTGGCTGGAGGGAGGGTGGGTGTTGCTGCAACTACATAAACAAAGACAAAAGTCAGAAGGGAAGGAATAAAGGAACAGTCTGGGGAAACGTATTTGCATGTAGTCTATGCAAGTAGTGCCAGCATATACCAGCAACAGTGTGGTCATGTTACTAGTACTACAGGTATCACATGAAAGCTTGAATAGGTGGTGCCGTGCAACTGGAGTGAGATGCATGTCTAAATTATAGGCCATCGTTCCTCCAGAGAGCTCCATTCAGCTTCAGACTCAGGAAACATTGGTGTCAGAAGTGGAATCCGAACCCACACCTCCTTACGTGGACCAGAAATGAAATAAACAGAGACCTACTTCGTGTTATAGTTTGAGTTTAAGCACTAAAGCTATGAAGCTAGCGTAGCTAGCAAGTAATAGAAGCTCATGCTAAGCTAATTAGCATGGTGCTAACTAATTCAAAAGAGGTTCAGTAAATAGAGTGTACTTTAGCATATCACCAGCTGATTTTGGATGCTGATACGCTAGTAGCTGCTACAGCAGTGGCAGTATAGTCAACAGCCACAGCGGCTTTAGCAACAACAATCACTTCCTGTTTTTCAGTAGGGATATTTTATAACTGTAGTCACTGGCAGACGGCTGCACCACGCAGGACTACATCCACACAGGCCGTTACCACGACTGTCCTTAACACCACGTCACCGTCACCAAAGACTGCAGTGGTGTCGTACCAGACTGTCATGGAGTGACTCAGAATGGCAGCGGGTCATCTTCAGTGACGAGTCCCGCTTTAGTCTTGGTGGAGACGCCCAACGAATCCGTGTGTGGAGGCACCGTGGTCAGCACCGAGATGAACATTTTGTTGTCACACGTCCAGAAGACCTGGTGTCACTGCACCTCCACCCCTACCGCACCATCTGCAGGAACTGTGTGAGAATGTTCAAGCTGCATGGGATGGATTATCACAGGACACCATTAGGAACCTCTACAGCTCCATACCGAGACGTCTGGTGTGTTGGGTTAGCAAACACGGCGGCCCGACGCCATACTGAGAGACAGACTTCTGTATGTGTAGCTCAATAAATATTGATCATATCAGTCTAAATTCATCATCAGTTATTGATCCTGGTCACCTTTATCTTCCTTCCCAACACAGCCGCACTCCCACACCTCCTTCCGGGTGCAGCTGTTCTGTTGACGGTGAGTGTAAAAAAGATCAACTTCGGCACCAAACATGTCATGGTGATCGACTCCTTATGGAGTAATGGGAAAAGTGTGTAACTTGGATTCCTTTTTTTTTTTTTTTAAGTAAACCATCATAAAAGGCTCACCTGCAGTAGCTTCACCTGCAGCACCTGCTGCATCATCCAGCGCAGCTTCATTTACTGTTTCCACAACTTCAGCCTCGACTGCGGGCACCACTGATGACACCACAGACGGCACCACTTCAACACCCGTGGCAACGTCAGCTATAGCCGCATCAGCAGCAGGTGCCGCGGTGCCGTCTTCGGCAGCTGCTGTGGTCTCTACAGCTGTGGTGTCCACTGCGACTCCTGCTGTGTCTTCAGCTGGAGCTTCTGGGAGGACAGTGCCCTCATCTCCCCCAACAGGGGGAGCAAGAGAGGCAGCAGCATCAATCACCGCAAGGCCATCTGCTGCCTGTTCGACACCAGCGGTGGCAACTGTAGCTGCTTCACCAGTGGCAGTATCGTCGACAGCCACAGCAGCTGGATCTTCAGCAACAACAGCCACTTCCTGCGCAGCCGGATCTGCCTCTGCGTTTGCTGTGTCTACTGCTAAGTCGTTGGCTACCACTGCAGCTCCCCCTTCTTCTACTGCAGGCGCAACAGGCTCAGGAGAGGCAGCCACAGCAATGCCGTCCGCTGGTGGAACCTCAGAGCCAGGAACCGCCAGAGCAATATCGGACTGATCCGTGAGGGCAGGTTCTGGTGGATTTACTGAGGGCACCGCCTCTGCCTCTGCCTCTGCTGGGTCGGCAGGTAAATCAATGACTGGACCTCCTATGAAAGATTGAGACGCTGTTATTATCTCTGTATAAAGCGTTACTGTGGTATCACTGTTCCCAGTTCATTACCACCAGTCGCCCTGTATCAATCAACCCTTCAGGCATGGTGTCATGTAACAACAAACCCTGGTAATGCAAACCTGTTTTTTTTGGTGACTTGGACTTGTTAAGATTGTTGGTTTCAAATATGGGATATCTGATATCTGGGGCTATAATAAAAAAGTACTTGCTTTTGCATTCCTTCACTATTATTTTGGATTTCATCACAATAATTTGCATTCCCTCACAATAAATTTGCATTCCCTTGCAAGAATTTTGCATTCCCTCACAATGAATTTGCATTCCCTTGCAAGAATTTTGCATTCCCTCACAATAAATTTGCATTCACTTGCAATAATTTTGCATTCCCTTGCAATAATTTTGCATTCCCTCGCAATAAATTTGCATTCCCTTGCAATGATTTTGCATAACCCTCACAATAATTTTGAATTCTCTTACAACGATTTTGCATTCCCTCGCAATGATTTTGCATTCCCTCACAATAAATTTGCATTCCCTTGCAATAATTTTGCATTCCCTTGCAATAATTTTGCATTCCCTCGCAATAAATTTGCATTCCCTTGCAATGATTTTGCATTCCCTCACAATGATTTTGCATTCCCTCACAATAAATTTGCATTCCCTTGCAATAATTTTGCATTCCCTTGCAATGATTTTGCATAACCCTCACAATAATTTTGAATTTCCTTGCAATGATTTTGAATTCCCTTGCAATAAATTTGCATTCCTTTGCAACAATTTTGAATTCCCTTGCAATGATTTTGCGTTCCCTCACAACAATTTTGCTTTCCCTCACAATAAGTTTGTATTCCCTCACAACGAATACGATTTTTTGTCTTGCAAATACAAATACAAAAACTGGAATTTGCAAAAAAACACAAAAAATTGCCATTGCAAGCGTGCCGTTACATTAAATTAATCTTACATGGACTGTGGAGTCGCAGGTTAAAGCTGCTATTTTAATGGTAAAATTATTTTAAATATTTTCTAAATTATTTAAATTAATATATTGATATATTACTATGTAAATAATATTCATTTTTACAAGATTTGTTTAATTCTTGGTCAACTGCATTTGAGCCATGGAGGTGTGTTTTTAAACTAATCCATAACTTTTAACTCACCTGTGGTTACCACACCTGGCGGGGCTGGAGTAAGGGTGGGGTTTGGGTCACATCCATTCGAGATGGCAGCCATCAGCACCACCTGTGGTCTGAAGGCCCCCGTGGAAAGGTAGGTGTGGCTAACAGAGGGTTCCCGAGAGATGAGGGTTCCGCTGTTGTCCCCGAAGTCCCAGTTGAAGGTGATGTCAGAGCCGCTGAGATACTGGCTGGGGTCGTGGAGGCTGATGCTAAATAACACGGGTCGATTCTGGATGAAGTTCTGATCGGCCTGGTTAACGTCACCAATCTGGGACAAAGTCACCGAAAAGGGGATCTGATCTAAAGAGGAAGGAGGACCAGATGGGTTATCAGTGCATTTAAAACATTGCTGTGAGGATTTGATTGAGCAATAGTGAGGTTAGGTACTGATGATAGAACATTGCTGTAAGGATTTGAAGGAGGATTAGTGAGGTCAGGTACTGATGTTGAACATTGCTGTGAGGATTTGATTGAGGATTTGTGGGGTCAGGTATTGATGTTGAACATTGCTGTGAGGATTTGATGGAGGATTATTGAGGTCAAGTATTGATGTTGAACATTGCTGTAAGGATTTGACTGTGTTTTAGTGAGGTCAGGTACTGATGCTGGAACATTGCTGATGCTGGAACATTGCTGTGAGGATTTGATTGAGTATTAGTAAGGTCAGGTACTGATGCTGGAACATTGCTGTGAGGATGTGACTGAGCATGTGACGTCAGGTACTGATGTTGAACATTGCTGTGAGGATTTGACTGAGTATTAGTGAGGTCAGGTACTGATGCTGGAACATTGCTGTGAGGATTTGATTGGGTATTAGTGAGGTCAGGTACTGATGCTGGAAAATTGCTGTGAGGATTTGATTGAGTATTAGTGAGATCAGGTACTGATGTTGGAACATTGCTGTGAGGATTTGATTGAGTATTAGTGAGGTCAGGTACTGATGTTGAACATTGCTGTGAAGATTTGATTGAGTATTAGTGAGGTCAGGTACTGATGCTGGAACATTGCTGTGAGGATTTGATTGAGTATTAGTAAGGTCATGTACTGATGCTGGAACATTGCTGTGAGGATTTGATTAAGTATTGGTGAGGTCAGATACTGATGTTGAACATTGCTGTGAAGATTTCATTGAGTATGAGTGAGATGTTGGGTGAACAACAGTGCACTCCTAAGGCACTGGAAGGAGCTCCATCACTGGGGGCTTCATACCCCTCAAGACTCATGTGCAGCTGCTCCAGGGCTCTATGCTCTGCCTCAGTGCTTCTCAGTGCAGATTATAGAAGATGGAAGTGCGAAGTGACTGAACTCCATGATGAGCAGAGCTGTGTGGATGCTTACCTGTGATAGAAAACTGGGTGGACGCGTATCCAAGAGGAATGAACTTGTCTTTTCCCCGGCAGTGGTAGATCACCACCTCCATGCTGTAGGAACCCAGGGGCACATTGTCTGTGCCAATAGACAGTGACGAGGAGGGGCCACCAGCTACCTGCCAGTAACGACCTACGAGAGCAGACGGAGAAGGAAGGATGCCTGAAATGTGGCAGGTCCTGGAACCTATATTCATTAATCCAGAGTGATGTTAAGAAGCTGGGGTCTGAACGTTTGACTGGTAGCGGATGTTTAAATCTAATATCAACAACATCTAAACTTATAACTCAAGGACATGAATATATCTCCTCAGGTCTCTGGTCAAACCTGGCCGAGACAGGTGAGCTGAGCCGTATTTGTGTTTGTCAGTGGGATATGAGATACTTTATTATAAGTATGATATGAATTATGTTTATAAGTGTAGTGTTATGTGTTTACTCCCAACCTTCCCCTTGTTGCATGTTATTTGGTCTTACCCCAAGTCTTCCACACGAAGATGTACCGTGGCTTTCTGGCGGACGTCGTGGTGAACGGTGTTCCATCAGGGAACACGCCGGTCCATTCCTGCAGAGTGTCCAGTTCTGGGTACACTGACTGACCCTCAACATATTGTGTCCCTACATGGAAATATAAAGTGTGACTACTTCACAGCTCAGAATCTAAAAGAGTAACAATAATCATGTCATTATATACATATATATACATATATACATATATATATATACATACATATGGATTATTCTATGGGATTAGTTTAAACAGCAGTCACACAGTAATAAAACCAGTTTAAAAACAACAGTTTTAAGTATTTGGATCTTATTTACCAGGATTTTGTTATAAATAGCCAAAAAAACAATATATAGCGTATATATATTTTTTTAATGATTATTTTTTTAAACATATATATATATATGTTTTCCAACATGATTCATTGATTACACATACACAACTTTACAACAATCAACAAACAAATAACAGCGAAACCCAGTTTACATACAGAAAAACTTAATATATATAGATATAAAGATATAGATATATAAATATAGATATATATACTGGCTAAGGTTTTACACACATTTAATTTATACAGTAAATTACATCTGACTATATATATATATATATATATATATATATATATATATATATATATATATATATATATATATATACATGTATGTATGTGTGTGTGTATATATATATATATATATATATATATATATGTATATATATATATATATATATATATATATATATATATATATATATATATATATGTATATATTAACTATATATATTATATATATATGTATGTATGTATGTATGTATACATATATATATATATATATATATATATATATATATATATATATATATATATATATAGGTGTATATATATTTATATATATCGATGTCAAAAAATCTTGCCTTAAAAATTGTCTTCAAAAGTGAAGTAAAAAATGTTGAATTTAAAAGTTTATTTAAAACAAAAAAAGTAAAAAATTCCGGTTTGCTGGTGACTACCGAAACACTACAAGTCTTAGTCTGTTTTAGCCACGCCCCTGCATTTCAGAACAGGAAATGAGAGTGCCTCCCTGTCCCTCATGTCGACATGGTGAGCAGTTAGGGTCCATTGTTTCAGTGTGGAATTTGGGAATTGTCACCTCCGAAACAGATTTTCAGCTTATTTGTGTTTTAATGTAAAACATGGTTCGTGTTTTCGAGCTCTACTGAACAGTGTCACTAGGACACCACTCACTAGTTGGAATGGAGTAAACATAATTAAGCTACAGGGTCAAAGGTTAGTCTCATTCGTACACAGCTGATCTGTAGAGGTGTTCTGAGTTCCCAGTGCTCACCATTAACAGTACAGTTTCTGGCCCACACCACCTGCCCATCGGGCAGCACGGTCTGGTTCTGCGGAGGACGAACGTCAATGTTGAAGGTGGCCCTGGATCCCGTCAGGGTGGGGCCATCGTTCCTGATGTCAAACGTCACTTCTCCACCTAAAACATCAAACAACACGTGAACCAATCTCTGTATTCACTCTCTATACTCTGTATGGGCAGTAAGTGTGATCCACTGGGGTGGACTGCATGTGGGGCCCGTACCTTTCCAGCAGTCTCGGTATCTGGGATCATCATCTCTCCACACTGGATACATCCGGGAATTCCATGAGCGATATCGGCTGAAGCGTGTTCTGGAGCCTGAAAGAGCAGCGACAGTAGTGAGAAACTGCAGCTCGGTGCTGACCCTCTAATGCTCTGTAATGCTCTGTAATGCTCTTCCTCCCACAAAAATCGAAATGAAATGATTTTTTAAAATCTGAAATGATGCAGCATCATTGTCGGAGATTTACTGTCGGAGCATCTTTGTTCTCTCTTGCTCCAGAACCACTCCGGTATCGCTCCATCCCGTGCGCCACACAGTCCATTCGTTTCCACGCTGACTGCCTCTGCATCATTAGGAATGAGCGACCGGCGCTCATTAACAGCATATAAACAGAGATGGAGCGGAGTGGCCAAGTGTGGAGAGAGAAATAGAGAACCGGAACCGGAGTTGGACCAGAACGTCCAAAATAGTCATCACAAGTTCGTCATCAAACTTCCTCTCTTTCCTCTCAAGGAGCGACTCCAGCCTATCTGCTTCTATTTATATTCCTTCTTTGGTTTACTGCTGAAGGTGGTTTCTTGTCAAGAGCGTACGCCGGCAGCAGTGGTCACTCAGCCATGGTTCTGTTTACTGCTCCTGTAATTGGCTACCTGCTCCTAAATGACCTAACCGGGACCAGCACCTTCAATATGACTGATAAGAGGTTAGAACACGGCGTCGGGGCAGCAGAGCATCCTCTCAAGTTGGACTGATTCCACTCCTACAGCACTACAGCGACTCACTATCGCCTCTTCAGGTACAGAGTGGTATTGCGAGACAGGAGGGGCCAGGGCTAGCTGGTTAACAGGCTAACTTCAGCAGATATCATCACCATACATGGTAGGGTTGCCACCCGTCCCGTAAAATACAGAACCGTCTTTTATTTGGCAATTTAATGTTGCGTCCCGTATTAAACCAATACGGGACGTGATTTGTTCTGTATTTCCGTAAATGTGTTCCGTATTTCCATAAATTTGTTCCGTATTTCTGTAAAAATGTCCATTAATTTTTTCCGTATTTCCGTAAATTTGTTTCGTATTTCCGCAAATGTCCGTTAATTTTTTCCGTATTTCCGTAAATTTGTTCCGTATTTCCGTAAATGTCTGTAATTTCTTTCCGTATTTCTGCAAATGTCTGTAAATTTGTCCGTATTTCCGTAAATATCCAATAAACACGTGTCACACATGATTGAGCACACTCTCCCCCAAACAACCAAACCTCCAATACGGGACGTGATTTCGAACACGTCACTCACACATGACCACGCCCCCCCGTCCTTTATTTTCATTTCTGAAAGGGGGTAACCCTAATATATAGACAACACAGATAAATATTAAATATTGAAAATCTGCATAGATTTTGCCACTTTGGATATGAGTTATCAAATTTCCAGCAGATGAGGTGTAGTATAATCACACAGGAGCTTCTAAAACTGATTCAAAGCTACAAAGGAAATCAGGCTCCTAACAACCAACGGGAACACCCAGCAAAATGTCCCCACAGGTGTTTCTGTCCATCTTTCCTCCACTGTGAGAAGACAACACAACTCCATGGTCTGAAAGGAGGTGTAGCTGTTCCAGAAGCTCCTCACTGAGAAAAGGAGACACACACATCCAACAAAGAAGCTGCTGGTGTTCTCAGAACAATGGGCTGACCACCCCAGAGTCCAGAACCTCAACACCACTGAATGTGTTTGGGTTTATTTGGATGGTGAGAAGAAGCAGAACAAGCTAAACCAACGTCTAAGACTGAACTTTGGAGGGTGTGGCTCTTAGAGGAACTGAAAGTGAGTCTCCTGAGGAGAATGGAAGCTGGAATGAAGGTGGAGTCGGACACAGGAAGTGGTGGTGAGGCGATTTGACAGGAACTGAAGGGAAATGAACGAAGGCTGTGCAGTACGCTTCAGTCTGGGTTCCTCAGTGCGTTGGATGTTGGGTAGAGAGCAGATGAGTAAAGGAGCGGTGGTCAGACTGGGAGGAGACAAAGGCATACTGGGGGGATGCAGCGTTCCAGGCAGTGGGAGTCACACACCCCTTCCCAATCCCTCAATCCCTTTCATGTGATCCTCAGCTGAGTGCATACAGTCATAATCCCAACCTCAGGAATGAGGAAAGAGCCTGTGGAGCTCAGGTGTCTGAGCAGAACATCTACAGGACATACGCCAGCTATAAACATGCGCACCATCTATTAAAAATAAAATATAAATGTTTTTAAACAAGTTCTTAGGTTCTAGATTTAGGGTTCTAGGACAACCCAGTAGCGTAGACCTTACACAATATGGAAGTTCCTCACCCTAAAACATCTCACTCACTTTCAAGAGCCATCTATTTAAAATGAAAACTAAATGTTCCTAAACAAGTTCTTAGGTTCTAGATTTAGGGTTCTAGGAAAACCCAGTAGCGTAAACCTTACGCAATATGGAAGTTCCTTACGCTTAATAACTCACGCACATTCAAGAACCATCTTTTAAAAATTAAAACTAAATGTTCTTAAACAAGTTCTTAGGTTCTAGATTTAGGGTTCTAGGAAAACCCAGTAGCGTAAACCTTACACAATATGGAAGTTCCTCACCCTAAAACATCTCACTCACTTTCAAGAGCCATCTATTTAAAATGAAAACTAAATATTCCTAAACAAGTTCTTAGGTTCTAGATTTAGGGTTCTAGGAGGACCCAGCAGCACAAACCTTATGCAATATGGAAGTTCCTCACTCTAAAACATCTCATTCACTTTCAAGAGCCATCTACTAAAAATGAAAACTAAGTTCTTGGCTTAGATTTCGACGCTGTACTCACTCTTATGTAAGAACTAGGTTCTAGATTCAGAGGTTTGGGTTTAAGTCTACACTCTTGAAAGTCAGGGTTCTCTGAGCGAATGGCAACATTTGGTTCACTAAAGAATTGTGTTTGGAAAAGGGATCTGAGAGTGGGAAAAAAAGTTTGTATTGTAAAGGTTCTACACCACTTCCTAGAACCTCCACCTACACAATATGGACGTACATTAAACATCTACATCTGCTCACATGTCTCTTTTACATTATGTCCACATGGACTGAAAGGTATTTTGGGAAATCTGAAGCTGTTCTTCCATCGAACTGTGTCTTATTTTTAAGAGCAAACCCCAAAAACTTCCCAAAAATCTGATCCAAATACATGTAAACAAAAAAATAAACATTTTAAGATGTGTTCTCTTAAAAGTTACTCAGTTGAAACTTGCTGTCACTATGAAGAAACTCTAGTTACTCAGTAAAAAACACTGCGCTATGTATCATAAAATTCTGATATTAAAATGCCAAATTATAATTTTTTAAAATTTTTATATTTTACCGTTAAGACAAAAATCATGAAAGGAAAAAACCTTTTTTGGATGGACACCAAAAAGCATTTACATTGGTCAGTTCAACAGCTGGGTTTTTTCAAAAATGTAAAAAAAAAAAAAATGTAATTAAATTTTTTTTTTTAAAATTTAAAAAGCAAAAATTTTGAAAGAGACTCTGTAGTAATGATAACCCCCTGCTGTAACTCCATACCATGTTCCACTGTCATAAAACCAGAGATATTGTGGATTATTTGAGCCAAACAGTGCCTGAATGTACTGTACACTTAAACGAAGACGGTTCTCCAAGGGTTCTTTAGTAAACTCAATGGTTCAACCATTTCATGTTTAAGTGACAGGGAACATGTATTGATTGGGGAATATGCGTCAGTGCGTATAGAACCATAAAGGAACCTTTTATGGTTGCGAGCTTTATGTATCATAACAACAGAATCAGAACCATTTTGGGTGCTACACAGAACAATTTCCAAAAGGTTCTACATAGAACCATATAGAACACATTCTCTTTTCACCATGCAAAGCACTTCATTAGCATGCAAATGGTTCTAAACAGAACCATGGCCTTCGAGTGTAGGCATAGACAGTGCAAGCCAACCTGAACCTTAACCTCTGGATCTAGAACATAGTCCTTACACAAGTGGGAACACAGCATGGCTCCTTGAAGAAATGGTTCTCAGCTGCTTGGACCTATGGCTCTAAGAGGATCTAGGTACTGAACTGAAGGGGGCTAGCTGCGGTATATTAGCCAACGACCCTCACAATAAGTGGTTCTCTGCAGAACCACCCCTTAAAGAACCTCCATGGTTTTATTAGCATGTCCAATATTAGCAGGCATCCAGTCTTTGCAATTTCTGGTCTCCCAGTGAACCCCTCAGTTCCCTGCACCTCCATATCAACGTTTCTGAGATCCGAATATGAATATACTCACTTGCTATAGCAGCAGAAGACAAGATCAGAGCCAGAGCTGCCAGAGTCGACCTCATCGTCTTCAAGTATGACCCCCACCCAACAAGTCTGCAGTCCCCCGTCCACAATCCCTGAAACTCAGCCCGGCTGGAGACCCCTGAGGTGTGCCAAACCCTCTTTAAATGAGCCTGTCTATTCACCCGGAGCCCGCTCACAGCTCTGACATCACGCCCTGGCTCCTCCCTCTCCCTGAGGCGCAGCTCCAGAAGGATCCGGATAATCTCAGAGAGTTTAATATTCTTAGAAAGCCTCTAATAAATATTAGCGCCAGGTATCGGAGCGGATCAGGTTTGACTCCTGCGTTAAACGTGAGGAAAGGCTGGCTTTGGAATAAGCTAGCTGGGCTGGAGGGACGCTGTCTGGTTCCACGGCTTTGCCTGCACACAGGGTCTCTACAGAGGGCTCCTGCACCGTTCCTGGCCATCACATGACCGGGTGTGAGGAAACCTTAATCCCTCTTATGGGACCAAACACAGTGGTATCCAAACACTGTTAAAGCCTCACTCCTGTCATCCAGTGCATATAGGCCATAGGGGGACATCCTGCTTGGCACTGATTGTTTTTGTGATGTCACAAGGATTACAATTATCCACCCATTCAGCTCATAGCACTTTAGCCCCGCCCACTCAGTGGCTGAAGTTATAAGGAGTGTTTCAAAGCTGTGTGCTTTTTTAATGGTGCACAATACAAGGCAGCCAATCAGAACAGAACTCATTTGCATATGTTAGACATGAGCCCTGTATGCATGGTGCGATATACAGGGGGTGTCTCAAAATCAATATTCTGGGCGGGGGGTCCTCCATAACCACACATGCCTTCATTAGGGTTATGCGGTATAACAGATGTTCATGGTTGAGCCTGGTTGGCATTCTTTTCTGTGTGTGGCATTGGCATACTGGTGTTGGCATTCTTACCAGTGACTCAGCACTGGGCTGCCTCTAGGTGGCGCTGTGGCAAACTGGGTTACCCAGTTGGTGCTTCTTAGGTCCAGTTACTACTGTAAGTGATAACTTTACAGGAGAAGGAAAACTAAACTAGTACTCACGATTAAATTTAGCATGCTAAGTACATAGTTAGCATACCTAAAATACACACTTTCAGCACATCAACATAGAAAGATAAGATACAGCTCTGGAAATAAATCAGAGCCCACTCCAGGTTCTACTTTAATCAGCATCTCCACATGCACAGCAGGTTCTTAGCGAGGAACCGAAGGTTGGGTTCTAGCTTTACTGGCAGATACAGTGAGCGTCTGGTTCATAAGAACAAGGTCCAGCAGCAAACACACAGGACAACGCAGCTACAGACTGGCAGAGGGCCAAACCCACTCTCTACTGAATGTGATGAGCGCCCCCTCATTCCAATGTCCCTTACCCACCGTAAGATGACCTCGAGTGACCTACAGAGAGACTGGCGAGCGGTGGCTGGGGTGAAACGCACAGCGAGCATGGTTCTAAAAACAGGCTTCTGGAGGTCATTAGTGATTTTCTAAATACACAGATCTAATACAATATCTGATCTGGAGTTTGGGAGACATGGTTCCAGTAGTGTAGAGAATCAAACAGAACCAACACAAACCCAGAACCTGTACAACTAGAGACACTGATCATAATGAGGTGGGCTCTCAAATTTTTCCAGAGCTGTACATAGATAGATAGGTAGGTAGGTAGCTAGGTAGGTAGGTAAGTAGTTAGGTAGCTAGGTAGGTAGGTAGGTAATTAGGTAGGTAGGTGGGTAGGTAGCTAGGTAGTTAGGTAGGTAGGTAGGTAGGTAGGTAGGTATGTAGGTAGCTATGTAGGTAGGTAGGTACGTAGGTA
Source organism: Prochilodus magdalenae (assembly GCA_024036415.1). Taxonomy (NCBI): domain Eukaryota; kingdom Metazoa; phylum Chordata; class Actinopteri; order Characiformes; family Prochilodontidae; genus Prochilodus; species Prochilodus magdalenae. Next base: position 110,069 of record JAMWET010004282.1, read on the forward strand.
GGTAGGTAGGTAGCTAGGTAGGTACGTAGTTAGGTAAGTAGGTAGGTAGGTAGGTAGTTGGGTAGGTATGTAGGTAGTTAGGTAGGTAGGTAGCTAGGTAGGTACATAGTTAGGTAGGTAGGTAGTTAGGTAGGTATGTAGGTAGTTAGGTAGGTAGGTAGGTAGCTAGGTAGGTACATAGTTAGGTAGGTAGGTAGTTAAGTAGGTAGGTAGGTAGGTACATAGGTAGTTCGGTAGGTAGGTAGGTTGGTAGGTAGGTAGGTAGGTACGTAGGTTGGTAGGTAGGTAGGTTTTGTAGGTAGGTAGGTAGGTAGGTAGGTACGTAGGTTGGTAGGTAGGTAGGTAGGTAGGTTGGTAGGTAGGTAGGTACGTACGTAGGTTGGTAGGTAGGTAGGTAGTTAGGTAGGTAGGTAGTTAGGTAGTTAGGTAGTTAGGTAGGTAGGTAGGTAGGTAGGTATTTAGGTAGTTAGGTAGGTAGGTAGGTAGGTAGTTAGGTAGTTAGGTAGGTAGGTAGGTATTTAGGTAGTTAGGTAGGTATTTAGGTAGTTAGGTAGGTAGGTAGGTAGGTAGGTAGGTAGTTAGGTAGGTAGGTAGTTAGGTAGGTAGGTAGGTAGGTAGGTAGGTAGGTATTTAGGTAGTTAGTTAGGTAGGTAGGTATTTAGGTAGTTAGGTAGGTAGGTAGGTTGGTAGGTAGGTAGGTAGGTAGGTAGGTTGGTAGGTAGGTAGGTACGTACGTAGGTTGGTAGGTAGGTAGGTAGTTAGGTAGTTAGGTAGGTAGGTAGGTAGGTAGGTAGGTAGGTAGGTAGGTAGGTATTTAGGTAGTTAGGTAGGTAGGTAGGTAGGTAGGTAGGTAGGTAGTTAGGTAGGTAGGTAGGTAGGTAGGTAGGTAGTTAGGTTGGTAGGTAGGTAGGTAGGTAGTTAGGTAGGTAGGTAGGTACGTACGTAGGTTGGTAGGTAGGTAGGTAGTTAGGTAGGTAGGTAGTTAGGTAGTTAGGTAGGTAGGTAGTTAGGTAGGTAGGTAGGTAGGTAGGTAGGTAGGTAGGTAGGTAGGTAGGTATTTAGGTATTTAGGTAGTTAGGTAGGTAGGTAGGTAGGTAGGTATTTAGGTAGTTAGGTAGGTAGGTAGGTTGGTAGGTAGGTAGGTTTTGTAGGTAGGTAGGTAGGTAGGTAGGTACGTAGGTTGGTAGGTAGGTAGGTAGGTAGGTAGGTTGGTAGGTAGGTAGGTACGTACGTAGGTTGGTAGGTAGGTAGGTAGTTAGGTAGGTAGGTAGTTAGGTAGTTAGGTAGGTAGGTAGGTAGGTAGGTAGGTAGGTAGGTAGGTATTTAGGTATTTAGGTAGTTAGGTAGGTAGGTAGGTAGGTAGTTAGGTAGTTAGGTAGGTAGGTAGGTATTTAGGTAGTTAGGTAGGTATTTAGGTAGTTAGGTAGGTAGGTAGGTAGGTAGGTAGTTAGGTAGGTAGGTAGTTAGGTAGTTAGGTAGGTAGGTAGGTAGGTAGGTAGGTATTTAGGTAGTTAGTTAGGTAGGTAGGTATTTAGGTAGTTAGGTAGGTAGGTAGGTTGGTAGGTAGGTAGGTAGGTAGGTAGGTTGGTAGGTAGGTAGGTACGTACGTAGGTTGGTAGGTAGGTAGGTAGTTAGGTAGTTAGGTAGGTAGGTAGGTAGGTAGGTAGGTAGGTAGGTAGGTAGGTATTTAGGTAGTTAGGTAGGTAGGTAGGTAGGTAGGTAGGTAGGTAGTTAGGTAGGTAGGTAGGTAGGTAGGTAGGTAGTTAGGTAGGTAGGTAGGTAGGTAGTTAGGTAGGTAGGTGCCAATCCCTTTTTAGCCCTCTTAAATTATGTACATGTCAGATTAACCAGTAACATAATTTACATACTCAAACATATGTACATGAACATATGTATGCAAGAATGTGTGTACCATAATCCAGAGATTACGACTCAGCATCATGTGGTATGTTGTAATATTATGAGCAATACAATATTTTAATATTATCTTATTTTAGGAAAACTGCCATAGCATAAAAGCACACCACCATATACAGAGGTTCGCTAATGCTAACGCTAGGATTGAGCCCTTCTGCGTCCTGATTACAGGCCACATTCACTCAGCTCCGCCCACTCGCTCTAAAGTTATAAGGGTCGCTTCAGCCTGCACAGCTTTCGGAATGAGGCGCCACACAGGGCAGCCAATTAAAGCAGAGCTCGTTTGCATATATCAGTATTAAAGGCACGGTGACACGATTCCTGTACTGAAAGTGGAGTCGGATCGCTGGGGTCACAGGTTTGCTCGCTCTCTCCACAGACATGCAGGGAACCTGTGATGAAAGCTCATTAGGACTGTGAGTACAGTAAGCCGTGGCTTTGGGAAGAAAGGGGCCTTTATGGAGGGTCTGGAATGCGGGAGCCGTGTCTCCGGGTCATGCTGGTGTGAGAAGACGCCGTGAAAAGCCTCGGAGCTGAGTGGATGGGGGGTCACAAGATGAGAGTCTGTGGAGGCCCATCAATGATGTTCTTTCACCACGTTACATTTTACTCTGTGCCTGAGCCTCTCTCGTACGTCAGCCCCCGTCTCTGTCCTTCCTCAGGTCACGTCTTCTGTTACGACTCTCGGTTCCCTGTAGAACCTTTCAACATAGAGTACTTTAAAGGGGAACTCCACCAATTTCTCAAAGTTGGGCTTAACTGGAGGGTTAGGATGTATCACTCATTCCGAGAGGTTTAGTGTGCAGTGCTTCTGTTCACAGTGGTGCTGAATGGAACCAGACGTCTCACAGAAAGTTACTACATGAGGTGGTTATGAATACGCGGCCTGATGACTGAGATGCTGTCTTATAGTAGCCTTGAGAGGATGGCCTAAACCTAATAGGCATTATTAAATCCATTAATGGTGGATTTATTGTTTATGATTTTCTAGAAGTACCTGTGAATACACGGTGGAAACTGAATGATCTTTATGTGAAAAGTGTAAATAAATTTTATTATTGTTCCTCCACATGATGTAGAGGTTATACACCATTTACATTTATGACATTTAGCTGACGCTCTTATCCAGAGCGACTTACAAGGTTAATGATTACAGGTGGGCCAACGTAGCGTTAGGAGTCTAGCCCAAGGACTCTTATTGGTGTAGCTCAGCATAGTCACCCAGACTGTGATTCGAACCCCAGTCTCCCACACGTAGAGGTGGCACCCTGAGTAGTGATGGTACCCACTGAGCTACGCCAACCAGGAGCTCAACTACAACTTCTGAAGCTCCATTAACTCAGTTGCTGCTCATAACACGCCAAATATAAGCTATCATGGATGAATGACAGAAAATATAATTAATAAATCAATAAACACTATGGTGGCCCAGGTGGTTGCTATGGTGTTGCCATGGGGTCGCTATGGTATCTCAAGTGGTTGCTAAGGTGTTTCTAGGTGGTTGCTATGGTATCTCCAGTGACTGCTTAGGTGTTGCTATGGTATCTCAAGTGGTTACTAGGTGGTTGCTAAGGTATCTCATGTGGTTGCAAAGGTGTTGCTAGGTGGTTGCTATGTTATCTAAAGAGGTTGCTAAGGTGTTGCTAGGTGGTTCCTATGGCATCCGAGTGGGTTCAAGCTCATGGCTATAGATTCCCAGTGTTTGGTAAGGTGTTGGTAAGCACACATACAGACACACACACACACATACACACACACACACACACACACACACACACACACATACATACATACACACATACATACACACACACACACACACACACACACACACACACACACACACACACACACACACACATACAGCCACACACGCATACATACACACATACATACACACACACACACACACACACACACACACACACACACACACACACACACATACATACATACACACATACATACACACACACACACACACACACACACACACACACACATACAGCCACACACGCATACATACACACATACATACATACACACACACACACACACACACACACACACACACACATACACACACACACACACACATACAGCCACACACGCACACACACTTACAAAAACAGAGCCATTAGCAATGCATGTGACTGTTCATGTGCTGATCAGGACAGCGTTTCTTGCCCTCCCTGTTCACCCTGTGAAGCACCTGACTAACCGACCAGCCATGCAGCTCCGCACCCCTCACACAGAACAGCACTGCAGCTCAAATACCAGCGCATTCACACCGCACACACATTCATTCATAAACTACAGTACACTACACTACAGCACAGGGCCTAAACCAGACCTAACCTACCCACTCACACAGCCATCACTACAGCACAGGGGCTAAACCAGACTGAACCTACTCACTCACACAGCCATCACTACAGCACAGGCCTTAAACCAGACCTAACTTACCCACTCACACAGCCATCACTACAGCACAGGCCTAAACCAGACTGAACCTACTCACTCACACAGCCATCACTACAGCACAGGCCTTAAACCAGACCTAACCTACCCACTCACACAGCCATCACTACAGCACAGGCCTTAAACCAGACTGAACCTACTCACTCACACAGCCATCACTACAGCACAGGCCTTAAACCAGACTGAACCTACTCACTCACACAGCCATCACTACAGCACAGGCCTTAAACCAGACTGAACCTACTCACTCACACAGCCATCACTACAGCACAGGGGTTAAACCAGACTGAACCTACTCACTCACACAGCCATCACTACAGTACAGGCCTAAACCAGACTGAACCTACTCACTCACACAGCCATCACTACAGCACAGGGCCTAAACCAGACTGAACCTACTCACTCACACAGCCATCACTACAGCACAGGCCTAAACCAGACTGAACCTACTCACTCACACAGCCATCACTACAGCACAGGCCTTAAACCAGACTGAACCTGCTCACTCACACAGCCATCACTACAGCACAGGGCCTAAACCAGACTGAACCTACTCACTCACACAGCCATCACTACAGCACAGGCCTTAAACCAGACTGAACCTACTCACTCACACAGCCATCACTACAGCACAGGGGTTAAACCAGACTGAACCTACTCACTCACACAGCCGTCACTACAGCACAGGCCTTAAACCAGACTAAACCTACTCACTCACACAGCCATCACTACAGCACAGGGCCTAAACCAGACTGAACCTACTCACTCATACAGCCATCACTACAGCACAGGCCTTAAACCAGACTAAACCTGCTCACTCACACAGCCATCACTACAGCACAGGGCCTAAACCAGACTGAACCTACTCACTCACACAGCCATCACTACAGCACAGGCCTTAAACCAGACTGAACCTACTCACTCACACAGCCATCACTACAGCACAGGCCTTAAACCAGACTGAACCTACTCACTCACACAGCCATCACTACAGCACAGGCCTAAACCAGACTGAACCTACTCACTCACACAGCCATCACTACAGCACAGGCCCTAAACCAGACTGAACCTCCTCACTCACACAGCCATCACTACAGCACAGGGCCTCAACCAGACTAAACCTACTCACTCACACAGCCATCACTACAGCACAGGCCTTAAACCAGACTGAACCTGCTCACTCACACAGCCATCACTACAGCACAGGCCTAAACCAGACTAAACCTACTCACTCATACAGCCATCACTACAGCACAGGCCTTAAACCAGACTGAACCTACTCACCCACACAGCCATCACTACAGCACAGGCCTAAACCAGACTGAACCTACTCACTCACACAGCCATCACTACAGCACAGGCCTTAAACCAGACTGAACCTGCTCACTCACACAGCCATCACTACAGCACAGGGGCTAAACCAGACTGAACCTACTCACTCACACAGCCATCACTACAGCACAGGCCTTAAACCAGACTGAACCTGCTCACTCACACAGCCATCACTACAGCACAGGGGCTAAACCAGACTGAACCTACTCACTTACACAGCCATCACTACAGCACAGGGGTTAGACCAGACTGAACATACTCACTCACACAGCCATCACTACAGCACAGGGCCTAAACCAGACTGAACCTACTCACTCACACAGCCATCACTACAGCACAGGGCCTAAACCAGACTGAACATACTCACTCACACAGCCATCACTACAGCACAGGCCTAAACCAGACTGAACCTACTCACTCACACAGCCATCACTACAGCACAGGGCCTAAACCAGACTGAACCTCCTCACTCACACAGCCATCACTACAGCACAGGCCTAAACCAGACTGAACCTGCTCACTCACACAGCCATCACTACAGCACAGGCCTAAACCAGACTGAACCTCCTCACTCACACAGCCATCACTACAGCACAGGCCTAAACCAGACTGAACCTGCTCACTCACACAGCCATCACTACAGCACAGGCCTAAACCAGACTGAACCTGCTCACTCACACAGCCATCACTACAGCACAGGCCTAAACCGGACTGAACCTACTCACTCACACAGCCATCACTGCAGCACAGGCCTTAAACTAGACTGAACCTACTCACTCACACAGCCATCACTACAGCACAGGGGTAAAACCAGACTGAACCTACTCACTCACACAGCCATCACTACAGCACAGGCCTTAAACCAGACTAAACCTACTCACTCATACAGCCATCACTACAGCACAGGCCTAAACCAGACTGAACCTACTCACTCACACAGCCATCACTACAGCACAGGGCCTAAACCAGACTGAACCTACTCACTCACACAGCCATCACTACAGCACAGGCCTTAAACCAGACTGAACCTACTCACTCATACAGCCATCACTACAGCACAGGCCTTAAACCAGACTGAACCTGCTCACTCACACAGCCATCACTACAGCACAGGGCCTAAACCAGACTGAACCTCCTCACTCACACAGCCATCACTACAGCACAGGCCTTAAACCAGACTGAACCTACTCACTCACACAGCCATCACTACAGCACAGGCCCTAAACCAGACTGAACCTACTCACTCACACAGCCATCACTACAGCACAGGGCCTAAACCAGACTGAACCTACTCACTCACACAGCCATCACTACAGCACAGGCCTTAAACCAGACTGAACCTACTCACTCACACAGCCATCACTACAGCACAGGGCCTAAACCAGACTGAACCTACTCACTCACACAGCCATCACTACAGCACAGGGCCTAAACCAGACTGAACCTACTCACTCACAGCCATCACTACAGCACAGGCCTTAAACCAGACTGAACCTACTCACTCACACAGCCATCACTACAGCACAGGGGTTAAACCAGACTGAACCTACTCACTCACACAGCCATCACTACAGCACAGGCCTTAAACCAGACTGAACATACTCACTCACACAGCCATCACTACAGCACAGGGTCTTAACCAGACTGAACCTACTCACTCACACAGCCATCACTACAGCACAGGCCTTAAACCAGACTGAACCTACTCACTCACACAGCCATCACTACAGCACAGGGCCTAAACCAGACTGAACCTACTCACTCACACAGCCATCACTACAGCACAGGCCTTAAACCAGACTGAACCTGCTCACTCACACAGCCATCACTACAGCACAGGCCTAAACCAGACTGAACCTACTCACTCACACAGCCATCACTACAGCACAGGGCCTAAACCAGACTGAACCTACTCACTCACACAGCCATCACTACAGCACAGGCCTTAAACCAGACTGAACCTACTCACTCACACAGCCATCACTACAGCACAGGCCTAAACCAGACTGAACCTCCTCACTCACACAGCCATCACTACAGCACAGGCCTAAACCAGACTGAACCTCCTCACTCACACAGCCATCACTACAGCACAGGGGTTAAACCAGACTGAACCTACTCACTCATACAGCCATCACTACAGCACAGGCCTTAAACCGGACTGAACCTACTCACTCACACAGCCATCACTACAGCACAGGCCTTAAACCAGACTGAACCTGCTCACTCATACAGCCATCACTACAGCACAGGCCTTAAACCACACTGAACCTGCTCACTCACACAGCCATCACTACAGCACAGGCCTTAAACCAGACTGAACCTGCTCACTCACACAGCCATCACTACAGCACAGGCCTTAAACCAGACTGAACCTACACAGTCTTAACATTAGATCTAGTTAAGGCTAAAGAGTATGAGGAGTATTTCTCTAGAGTTGTGCTGCATGTACACTCAGTAGAAAAGAGTTCAGAGAGACTGCAGGGCAGTGAAATGCTTGGAATGTGTTCATTAGTATCAGCTGGACTGCTCAGTTCATTTCCCCAGAACACTCAACACAATCCCTCCTTACAGATCCCCTCTACTCTTAATCGCTTCGCTACAAATCCAGTTCATACGGCACCCAAACAGCCGCAGTCAGCCTTCAGATCTAACAGTAGCACTGAAAAACTCACAGTCAACACTGAATAATTCACAGTAGATAGTGAGTAATTCACAGTGGACACTGAATAATTCATAGTAGTTACTGAATAATTCATATTAGCTACTGAGTAATTCATAGTGGATACTGAATAATTCATAGTAGATACTGAATAATTAATAGTAAATACTGAGTAATTCATATTGGATACTGAATAATTCATAGTAGATACTGAGTAATTCATAGTGGATACTGAATAATTCACAGTGGACACTGAATAATTCATAGTAGTTACTGAATAATTCATATTAGCTACTGAGTAATTCATAGTGGATACTGAATAATTCATAGTGGATACTGAATAATTCATATTGGATACTGAATAATTCATAGTAGATACTGAATAATTAATAGTAAATACTGAGTAATTCATATTGGATACTGAATAATTCATAGTGGATACTAAATAATTCATAGTAGATACTGAGTAATTCATAGTGGATACTGAATAATTCACAGTGGATACTAAATAATTCATAGTAGATACTGAATAATTCATAGTGGACACTGAATAATTCATAGTAGTTACTGAATAATTTAAAGTACAGATATTAAATATTTTATAGATGATTCTCAATATTTCATATGATACACTGATTAATTCAGTAATTACTAAATAATTAACAGTAGAAATTTAAGTCCCCTTACTTTAATTTCTTTGGGGTTATTTTTTCTTTGAAACGTTGCTGTGTCTTTATTATTTCTGTGTTTTTGGTTACTGTACCTTTAAGGCTGATGAATGCAAATGACCCCTGGCTGACCCATTTCCCAGTACAAACAAGCAGGCCTGACAGAAACAGTACTTACGTTTGGGCTGAACCTCTGAGGTCTTCTCCCCTCTGACTCATTCACGCTAGTGGGTTGGTTCTGACTACAGAGGACTGCATGCTACTAAACAGAACTCTATGAGAAGCCTAGTAATTCTGAATTAGTCATCAGAGGGAATTAAGGCCAACGTATTGCAACACGGCATCGTTTACAAACATGTACTCACAGCCCGGCCTGGAATTCTGTGGGAACTCCAGGCCGGCCTGTGTGTAAATGTTTGTGGATGAAAAAAATTCATATGATAGAATTCAATGGTCAGGACCACCACACAGCAGGTATGATGTGGGGGGTGGATCATTCTCAGCACTGCAGTGACACTGACGTGGTGGTGGTGTGTTAGTGTGTGTGGTGCTGGTGTGAGTGGATCTGCTGGACCAACCAAAACTACGCAGCCAACAGCGTTCTGTGGGCGGCGTCCTGTGGCCAGCGTCTCAAACTGTCCATCTACAAGGTGGACCAGCAAGGTAGGAGTGTCTAATAGGGTGGACACACATGCTACCAGGTTTAGCATGTGTGTTAGAGCAGGAAACTCACCAAACTGTGCTGGAATTCTGCATCCTGGAGTCGAGCGCCCTCTGCTGGTCTCCAGACCTGTTTGAAAATTAGACACAGAGGAGTGAGGGTCAGTATGGCTGTGGATTAGACACATAGAGGTGTGAGGGTCTGTATGGCTGTGGATTAGACACATAGTGGAGTGAGGGTCTGTATGGCTGTGGATTAGACACACAGAGGAGTGAGGCTGTGGCAGTATGGCTGTGAATTAGACACATAGAGGAGTATGGGGCTGTGGATCAGACATAAAGGGGTTTGAAGTTATAGTATGTCAGGTGGCTACTAGGGTGTTGCTAGATACTTGCTACGGTATTTCAGATGGTTACTAACATGTTGCTAGGTGACTGCTTATGGTGTTCCAGGTGGCTGCTAGCATGATGCTAGGTGTTTGTTAATGGTCTCAAATGTGGTTGCTATGATGGTTTATTTCCATTGTTTGCTAAATGTGCCTTGGTGTTCCAGGACCAATATTGTAGGGTTTGGTCTCAAATGTGGTTGCTATGTTATCCCATTCATTCCAATGTGGACAGAATTGGCCATTTAACCAGGACGTCCAGAAACCAAATGTCTAATCAGAAAGGTGTATCCAAGCACGAAAGTCCTGATCAGACCAAACTGAGCACAGTTTGTTGACCTCCCTGCTCAAACACCTCCAATAAACCAGGCAATTTAATGAGACCAGAAAAACCAAAACATGACGTCTACACAACACTGCTCACTCCAAAATTAGAGTTCCTAGAGGGTTCCTTCTTCCAGTCAGTCTATTAATGCAAACGCATGCGCCAGTTTCACGTCCTCAGGATGCTTTATATGACTAAGTTGCACAAGGCAGTTCACACGCGCCTTCATTTAATACATCAACACTTTTGGCACCGAATTTAGGGCACAATTTAGCCTGAACAAATACTGACTCAGCGGAAGGCAGCGCACAGCAAACTGACGGATGACTAACCTAGCATCCTGTGTGTATACATCAGCATTACTGGTCAGCAGCACAGAGCAAAGCTTGGTCATCCCAACTTTTTGCGTAGTCATCTAAACCTCCCATTCCTCCCCACGTCAGTGACACTGAACACCTGAAGTGTAAAGCTGTTTATCTAGAACCGCTTCTAGCGAAGGTCTCCATGTAGGATGCAGATAACGGCCTTTCCCACTGTGCCCTGTGTGCAGCCATTGGTTCCACTGCCTTCTCAGAACACATGAAGTTGCAACATCCACGGGCCTATTAAAGGATTTCGCTGAGTCGGTATTTTGGGGCAGCTCTGCAGGCTTGTGACAGCTGTGTGACCTCACTCTGGCCTCATCTCTTTCACTCCTTCACTTCCAGAAACTTGTTGTTGGTCACCCTCAACTTCTCCAGGCATATCAGTCTTTTCCAAAAATCTGGTTCTTCTCGTAATGAGTGCCAAATCAAAGTTTCAGTTTGAATGTCTGGCCTTTGAGCAAGAAATGATTTCTTCAACGTCCTTTCAAATGTCTTCCTCAGCAAAGGCATCAACATTTTCTTGTGGCTGAGTTCAAGTAGAGACCCCCCAAGGTAAACAATCCTCCAGTGTCAGTTCCTCCCTATAGAACCTCCACTAGAGTAACAGTACTAAAGAATGTACCTCCAGATGTACTTAAGTATGGAGGGTAACAGTACTAAAGTATGTACCTTCAGATCTACTTAAGTATGGAGAGTAACAGTACTAAGAATGTACCTTCAGATGTACCTAAGTATGGAGAGTAACAGAACTAAAGTATGTACCTTCAGATGTACTTAAGTATGGAGAGTAACAGTACTAAAGTATGTACCTTCAGATCTACTTAAGTATGGAGAGTAACAGTACTAAGAATGTACCTTCAGATGTACCTAAGTATGGAGAGTAGCAGTACTAAAGTATCTATCTCCAGCTGTACTTAAGCATGGAGAGTAACAGTACTAAAGTATGCTCCTTCAGATGTACTTAAGTATGGAGGGTAACAGTACTAAAGTATGTACCTTCAGATGTACTTAAGTATGGAGAGTAACTGTACTAACGTATGTACCTTCAGATGTACTTAAGTATGGAGAGTAACAGTACTAAAGTATGTACCTTCAGATGTACTGAAGTATGGAGAGTAACAGTACTAAAGTATGTACCTTCAGATGTACTTAAGTATGGAGAGTAACAGTACTAAAGTATGTACCTTCAGATGTACTGAAGTATGGAGAGTAACAGTACTAAAGTATGTACCTTCAGATGTACTTAAGTATGGAGAGTAACAGGAGTATGGTTTATTACGGCTCTAATGTCCTATTATCATTTCTGGAACAGGACTCTTCATCAGCTCAGTGTAGGTGAAGAGACTCTAGTGTCTCTCAGTCCACCAGTCTTTACTAGAAGCTCATTCATTAGTCTGACACTGACGTCTATTCACATCATCATCAGCACAGAACACTGAAGGAGAACAGGTTCCATTAGCTAGAACCATAAAATAATGGTTTGCAAACAAGCAGAGTTTCGGTTTAAGATACTGTACTGCATCTGTAGTTCTCTGTTCATAAACATAAACCAGCCTTCCTCCTGGTGGTCCTTGGTCTGAAGTCCAGGTCTGAAATGGACATTTCCATTGATGCTAAGAATCTAAAATGCTAAGAAGCTAAAAACTTGGTGGGTAGGTTTGACATTGCGAGACATGCAAATGAGCTTCTCGCTCAGGCCATGCATAAAACATTAACAAGGACGGACCTTATCATCCTGTTGGTGCAGCACCATTGGCAAATGGCTGCACCACGCAGGACTACATGCACACAGACCGTTACCACGACGGTCCTTAACACCACGTCACCGTCACCAAAGACTGCAATGGTCTCGTGCCAGACACACCTGCAACCCCACACCTCCACAGTAGGAAACCCACAAAGACACGGGGAGAACATGTACACTCCACACAGAAAGGACCCCGGATACCCCAGCTGGGAATCAAACCTAAGCACTGGATCCAAGTTACTAATTTTTTAGAGGATAGTTCTAAAGAGATCTGATACACGATATTCAGAAAGGAGAATAAGTGATTACAGCCAAAGACAAAACAGGAATCATAGCAACCACCTGGAAGACCTGGTAGGCTCACAATCATTGTCCCATCAGACATTATCTCTGAGAGAGGACGTTATCAAACTTTACATCTGAGAACGTCCACAGGTGTTTCTGTCCTTTTCCATCCACTGTGAGAAGACACCTCCACACTACGGAGGTCCGAAAGGAGGTGTAGCTGTTCAAGAAGCTCCTCACTGAGGAAAGGAGACACACACATCCAACAAAGAAGCTGCAGGTGTTCTCAGAACAATGGACTGACCACCACAGAGTCCAGAACCTCAACACCACTGAATGTATTTGGGGTCGTTTGGATGGTAAGAAGTGAAAAACGCTTCTGCGGTAAAAATATCCTGCCAGATTTCTCTGAAGAACTGACACCTGCTTTCCTGTTGTTGCTCTAGCTGGACATTTTGTCATTATATGGGAAAACTGAATGAACTGCATGATGGCATACTCATAAACTCCAATACGCAAAGTGGTTCAGGGAAAGGATAAATCATGCTACTGTTTCTGGACAAAAGAATGAACTTCCTTTGTGGTTTGGAATGACTGTTTTCCTCTAGCAACAAAAGTTTCTGGTGTGGTGTGAGTCAGGAAAGTGGCCTTTTGGTTGATGGCGTGACCATATGGTTAATACGTCTCTTTCAAGGTTAGCGGCACTTAATTTTCCAACAACCAACCAAACAAACAACCAACCAAACAAACAAACAAAACCAATATACGATACTGTAGTCAGTCCTCACAGCCAACAAGATAGTCTAGCTCCCGATACACCAGGATCAAGCAGGACAGGTCCTGGGTAACTGCATTCAGTGAGTGGAAAAACATTTGGCAACATCAGCTGTGCTTCAGACCCACATTAATGGATACGTCTTTTTTCTGCAGGGATGATTTATGTGACATCATAAGCTCACCGGACAAAAACCGAGTCTCCTGTGACTGAACCGTCCCTACTAGCATCTAACACCTCCAGTATCAGCTGGGACTGGATTGGGCATGGACTGGACAAGTTTCTGGATGTAGCCACATCAGTGTTCAGACACTCTTACATCAAATAATCGGCCAGTTGGTTCCAGATGTGGTGGATGCCGTCCCTGGCACAGTTCCTAGGAAAATTCCCTGTAGACTGGGATTTTATCCACTGCTGGTAGACCCCTATGACCGTACGCTTCCATACACCTGCAGATTCAGCTACTTCCTTCACACTATGGTCTTTGGCCACGCCCACATGCAGTCCCTCCTTTTAGCCAATCATTAGCATCTGCTCTGGAGCCATTTTCCACACATGGACCGAGACATTCCCTGCACTGTAGCACCTCTTCCCAATCTATGGATCCCATCACTCACACCTCGTAGGTATTTATAGCCCCATCGTCCTGGTGCAGCGCCATCTGCAGGAGCCTGAAGGTACTACCATCTTAAACACGCAAGGGCACAGCCAATCGGTGAGTCTAGGCAGATTAACAAGTGGTCAAACTGAAAAGTCCCTTCCTCAGTATTCTCCCTCAGCATATGCCCATCATCTAAAGAACAGCTGCACCCAGAAGGAGGTGTGGGTGTGCGGTGCTGTTGGGAAGGAAGATAAAGGTGACCAGGATCAATAACTGATGATAAATTTAGACTGATATGATCAATATTTATTGAGCTACACATACAGAAGTCTGTCTCTCAGTATGGCGTCGGGCCGCCGTGTTCGCTAACCCAACACGCCAGACGTCTCGGTATGGAGCTGTAGAGGTTCCTAATGGTGTCCTGTGATAATCCATCCCATGCAGCTTGAACATCCTCACACAGTTCCTGCAGATGGTGCGGTAGGGGTGGAGGTGGAGGGACACCAGGTCTTCTGGACGTGTGACGACAAACCGTTCATCTTGGTGCTGAACACGGTGCCTCCACACACGGATTCGTTGGGCGTCTCCACCAAGACTAAAGCGGGACTCGTCACTGAAGATGACCCGCTGCCATTCTGAGTCACTCCATGACAGTCTGGTACGACACCACTGCAGTGTTTGGTGACGGTGACGTGGTGTTAAGGACAGTCGTGGTAACGGTCTGTGTGCATGTAGTCCTGCGTGGTACAACCGTCTGCCAATGGTGCTGCACTAACAGGATGACTCATGGAGGACACCACTGCTCGCTGGATGTCTGTAATGGTGGCTGTTGGGTCAGTCAGGTACAGGGATACGACCCGTCCTTGCTGATGTCACGTGTGCGGTCGGGTGTGAAAGTGGGTGCTCTGGTTTGATGTCGAGTGTGTAGTTAATGATAAAACTCTATTTCAGTATATTTACTTAAAGTGGATGAGAATAATGTGAATAATGGAACGTGAGTGGACCGAAAGCAGCTGGGCTTTTTTATGGTGCACATCACTTCCACCAGGTGGATCCGGTACTGGTGCTGCGGGTTCTCTACATGCCTGTTCACAGACAGAGGTTTAAAGAATAGCACCAGCCACATATGGAAGCCATTTAGCAAGGCTGCTTGGGTAATTTAGTTTGTTGAAATATGGGCTTTTTGCTTTAAACAAATCGTAAGAAGGTGCCTGATTTGCCGATTCCCCGTCCAAGGCTCGAGACCGGCTCTGGGCTTCACGGAAATTACAGCTTAGGAGACCAACTCAAACAAGACACGCGGAGGGAACTCCTTTTACTACCTGAAGTCTTCCCTGCACACCGTGGACAGGGCCTAGAGGGTAACTCCACCAAACTATCAAATTCACTTGACTGCTAAGACGTAAGCAACCCGTCTAGATGAACAGTGGTGGTGAATGGAACCAGACGTCCATCTCGAAGAGCGCCTGGTTATATGGCGGAGTTTTGGTCCTGATTTGATCTGACTGACTGAGCTGCCGTTGAACTAGCTGCACAGATATGACAGCTGTCCTAACAGATGCACCAAGAACCAAAGGTGCTTTCTAGTAGCCCTCGTTGTTTACCGCACAGGATATGCAGACATGCTACGGAATATTCCAAACCAGAGGAATGAAGGAAGGTTTACCCATCAGTCCCGGCATGTCTCTTCAAAGTGTCTTTGATTAGAAACCAGGTGTAGCTAGCAGAAATTAGTATGGTCACTGAGGTGGCTAGCAGAAATTAGCATAATCGTTGCAGGAGCTGGCAGAAATGAGCATGATTGTTGCAGCAGCTAGCAGAAATTAGCATGATCACTGCAGGAACTATCAAAACATTAGCATGTTCCCTGAGGTGGCTAGCAAAAATTAGCTTGATTGTTAATGTAGCTAGCAGAAATTAGCATGATTGTTTATATAGCTAGCAGAAATTTGCATGCTTGTTGATGTAGTTAGCAGAAATTAGCATGATTGTTGATTTAGCTAGCAGGAATTATCATGATTGTTGATGTAGCTAGCAGACATTAGCATGATTGTTGATGTAGCTAGCAGAAATTAGCATGTTTGTTGATGTAGCTAGCAGACATTAGCATGATTGTTGATGTAGCTAGCAGAAATTAGCATGATTGTTGATGTAGCTAGCAGACATTAGCATGATTGTTGATGTAGCTAGCAGAAATTAGCATGTTTGTTGATGTAGCTAGCAGAAATTATCATGATTGTTGATGTAGCTAGCAGACATTAGCATGATTGTTGATGTAGCTAGCAGACATTAGCATGATTGTTGATGTAGCTAGCAGACATTAGCATGATTGTTGATGTAGCTAGCAGACATTAGCATGATCATTGCAGGAACTATCAAAAAATGAGAATGTTCCCTGAGGTGGCTAGCAGAAATTAGCTTGATTGTTGATATAGCTAACTGATTGAAATTTGCATGATCGCTGATGTAGCTAGCAAAAATCATGATGATTGTTAAGATAGAAGTTATAAAAAAGATGAAATTAAGCCTGAGTGTCATATTTCAACTCCCTGGCCAGCAACTCTGTTTAGCATTATGCCAAGAGACGGCATGACTTAACTAGTGGTAAATAATAATTATGTAAAAATAAGGTAATATCTAATATATTAGTGAGGATTACTGCAAGTATGCCTTTATAAATAGCTATTAATAACTAATAACGCGTAAAACTACTGCCTAGCTAAGTTAGCTAGCATAAAAGTTTCAGCTTTGTTTGTCATTTGCACAACATGTCAGGACATTTATGCATTGTAATGCTTGTCTGTCAGCCGTAGCTGAAGCCTTTAGGAGACGGTAGCAGACACTAACTTTTACTCTTAAATGTTCAGTAATGCTGATACACAGCTCTATAGCTGGACGGGTGGAGTCCTCCTTTAAGGAGAGGACATTTGGACCTCTCGGGTTGGCGAAGGTTCTGACCTTTTCCACATTTCACCCAGTCATAACATGAGGACACAAACCCCAGTACATGTCCCTCAGGGCTCTTTGGTTGGTTTGGCCGCGAAGCGCGTTTGCAGTCAGCGGAGAGGACCCGCTCCGCCATGTGGTGTCTGAGGGCTGCGGGTTGGGTGCCAAGCTAGGAAAGAAAAACGGACCGTTTGCGTAAACCGATGGCGTAACGAGCGCTAAACGGCGGGGGACAGCACCTATAACCCGGCGCGTACAGTAGAGGGGCATTCAGGGGTTTCAGTAATCAGAGCAGCCGAGAGGAGGAGAAGTCCAGGAGATACAGCGGGGTGTGGAGGAGGCGCTGGGAGTTCCCTTTAACGCGGAGCAGCTGTTGGAGTGCTGCTCATCGGATGTGCATCATTTCGGCGCAGCCAGAGCGCAGATGACTCACTCCATTCCTTAACTTATAAAACTCGTGCAGGGACAAGCAGGAGCAGGGTCTGCAGGGCGTCTGAGCTTCAGTGCGTCCACTTTGAAGAAGTTAGTCGGCTTAAACTAAACAGGAGGCAGCATGGAAAACTTGCTGCAGCTCACAGTGTTCCTGGCTGCTGCGGCGCTGGCTGTGTCCACCTCTGTGATGGACAGAAGACGACAGTTCACAGAAGCTGTGGTAAGACCCTTTTTGGTGCTTATGGTGGTCTGTGCTGAGGAACATGGTGTGAATCCCCTCTGCTGCTATGTCCTTGCTGCGTGCAGGCGTACCTAAAGCAGTTTGGATACCTGGACACTTCCCTGGACCTGGAGGCACATGGACAATGGAGTGAGGAGGAATTGCAGGAAGCTCTCAGGTAGATAAGGCGTCTTTGCATGCAGGCTGTAAGCATACCAATAATGGAGTTTCATGGATCAAAGCTAGGCAGAGTGGCTTGATAGGAGAATTCCTAGGAACCAGATCTCTTAAAAATGGGAATTCTACCGGTATTTTAAAATTCCAGCATAAGTGAGACGTGAACAGTGTAATCCAGAGTGGCTTTAGTGGGAAATGGTACACTGCAGAGAATCACATGGTCTCCAACAACGCCTGGGAACAAGATGTCCTAAAAATGGGAATACCACCGGATGTTTTAAAATTCCGGCATAATTCAGATATCAACAGTGTAATCCAGAGTGGGATTGGTGGGAAATGTTTATAACACAAATTTAGACACTTTATTTACTATCTAAACCACCAGTGAATCTACACACGTCTTCCGAGTTTATGGAATATAGGCCTATGGAATGTTGATAATGGTAAAAGAGTCGGAAATCTACTTCCATGTATTCCTTTGCCATAATTAGATTAAAATCGATTCGTTAAAATGCATTTAGGCTGAAACAGTGTTTCAGAAATTAGGATGCCTTCTGACGCGTAGACATCTGGTTCCCATCACCACCACCTTGAATGATTCCGACACAGCTGGTTTTATGGAATGGAGCGTTCCATACCAGACTTCGTTTAGCATTTAATTAGTCTGATGTTTTTTGCATGGTTTTTGATGTATCTAGAAGAAGTTAGCATGATTGTTCAGGTGGCTAGCAAAAAATAGCACGGTCGCAGAAGTAGCTAGCAGGTGAATTTGGTGAAAATGAACCAAAAAAATCCCAAAATAATAAAATAAAGCCTGAGGAAGTGTGTCATATGTGTCTATATATAATATATGATATAATATAATGAGAATTACTGTGAGTTTGCCTTTATAAATAGCTACTGATAACTAACAAGGCTTGAAAAGGGCTGCCTAGCTAAGTTAGCTAGCATAAAACAAAGTCTGTCAGGAGTAGCTAAAGCCTTTAGGAGATATTAGCAGACACTCTGAGTAACCTTTACACTTAAATGTCCAGTAATGCTGATACACAGCTCTATATTTACACTCCTTTACCAGAAATCATCTGCTCGTTCTGGGATTAAAGCCTAGCTCATGCTAGCTAGCGGTTTGGCCAATATCGTCCTAATAGTTAGCTAGCTAAGCCAACCAAACCGGAACTAGATAGCTAGTTAATGACTCACTCCATTTCTTAACTTACAAAACTCGTGCAGGGACAAGCAGGAGCAGGGTCTGCAGGGCGTCCACTTTGAAGAAGTTAGTCGGCTTAAACTAAACCGGAGGCAGCATGGAAACTTGCTGCAGCTCAGCTCAGCTGCCTAGCTAAGTTAGCTAGCATAAAACATGGTCTGTCAGGAGTAGCTAAAGCCGTTAGGAGATATTAGCAGACACTCTGAGTAACCTTTACACTTAAATGTTCAGTAATGCTGATACACAGCTCTATATTTACACTGCTTTACCAGAAATCATCTGCTCGTTCTGGGATTAAAGCTGTTAGCTCATGCTAGCTAGCGATTTGGCCAGTATCGCCTAATAGTTAGCTAGCTAAACCAACCAAACCGGAACTAGATAGCTAGTTAATGACTCACTCCATTTCTTAACTTACAAAACTCGTGCAGGGACAAGCAGGAGCAGGGTCTGCAGGGCGTCTGAGCTTCAGTGCGTCCACTTTGAAGAAGTTAGTCGGCTTAAACTAAACCGGAGGCAGCATGGAAACTTGCTGCAGCTCAGCTCAGCTGCCTAGCTAAGTTAGCTAGCATAAAACATGGTCTGTCAGGAGTAGCTAAAGCCGTTAGAAGATATTAGCAGACACTTTGAGTAACCTTTACACTTAAATGTTCAGTAATGCTGATACACAGCTCTATATTTACCCTGCTTTACCAGAAATAATCTGCTCGTTCTGGGATTAAAGCTGTTAGCTCATGCTAGCTAGCGATTTGGCCAATATCGTCCTAATAGTTAGCTAGCTAAGCCAACCAAACCGGAACTAGATAGCTAGTTAATGCAGGATACGCTTTAACTCAGGGGTAGAGAAATCAGAGGAGGCAGCTAACGCTAGCTAAGCTAGGTAGCTAGCTAATGTTTTGAATTTTTAGAGTTCCTGTTAAAGCCTAAAATGACAAGTTATGTTGCCCAATGATGGAAAGATAATAGTGTGGGGCCAAACAGTCCCGATCATCCCACATTTGTCCTCACAATGTCTTTGTGTCCTAATACGGTAATAGAGTTGCATAAAAATGGAGCTAATGTCGCTTTATCCCCACTGCAATGGAATGTTTAACCGTCCAAACTTCCAAACCTATTCATATCTGTTGTGTAATTCCTTTCCTCCTCCTGTCAGCCTTTTCCAGAAAGTCTCGGGCTTGCCCATCACCGGGAGAATCGATGAAGCTACCATTACGACAATGAGGGAGCCACGTTGCGGTGTGGAGGACCCTTTCAACCAGAAGGCTATGAGATACAGGAGGTTCGGTGGTATGTAACACGCCTCCCACACTTTCAGTTGTCAGCTTGTTTTGCGTCCGGCCAGCCCTGTTATCTTTCATGCTGGTCGCGTACAAGTCAGTACATGAGCTAGCGAAGGTTCTCTAATCTTGGCAAGGCATGCAGAAAAGCTGTGGAAGGGGGATTTGTAGCCTGAGGTCTTGATTCCAGGAAGATGACTCATCTTGGACCCTGCACGTGTGACCGGTTGACTGTTTACTTTAACAAGGGCGAGAAACTGCCCTGCAGAAACTGTCGACTAGGAAACTGAAACAACACAACCATAATAATGTGGATATTTAGGGCTCAAAGGCGCATTGCCACACACTTTGTTCTTCCTTTGTTCTCCAGGAGTGTGGAGGAAGAGGAACCTCACTTACCGGATCTATAACTACACCCCCGACATGGGGAAGGCTGCGACACAGAGGGCCATCCGATTAGCATTCAAGTACTGGAGCGATGTGACTCCCTTAAGCTTCAAGGAGATCGAGTACAACCGTGCAGACATTAGAATCTCGTTCCATAATAGGCAGGGATGTCCTTCACCTTTCGATGGGCCAGGTGAGTCAGCCGCATGCAAAGCAGAGCAACCAAAACAGACACGGGCAAGACAGGGCATAAATACAGATACAGGCAAATCAAACACGAGGGAGGGGCAGGGTGAACGAGGGTCATACACGAGAATACAGCTCTGGAAATAAATCAGAGCCCACTCCAGGTTCTCCTTAAATCAGCATCTCCACATGTACAGCAGGTTCTCAGTGAGGAACCGAAGGTTGGGTTCTAGCTTTACTGGCAGATACAGTGAGCGTCTGGTTCATAAGAACAAGGCCAAGCAGCAAACACACAGGACAACACAGCTACAGACTGGCAGAGGGCCAAACCCACTCTCTACTGACCGTGATGAGCGCCACCTCATTCCAATGTCCCTTACCCACCGTAAGATGACCTCAGGTGACCTACAGAGGGACTGGCGAGCGGTGGCTGGGGTGAGACGCACAGCGAGCATGGTTCTAAAAACAGGCTTCTGGAGGTCATTAGTGATTTTCTAAATACACAGATCTAATACAATATCTGATCTGGAGTTTGGGAGACATGCTTCCAGTAGTGTAGGGAATCAAACAGAACCAACACAAACCCAGAACCTGGACACCTAGAGACACTGATCATAATGAGGTGGTCGCCTTCTTCTGTCTTAAATGATGGTTACCTGAGGCGTTAGACTGCCATCACTGCGGAGCCATTTAAGGTGGAACACGAAACTTAGGCTGAGTGTGAAAGTAATGGTTCACCTTTGCAGAGGTAGTTGTGAAGCACTGGGTCTAGCTACTGAGACGCAGTAAGGGGTGCTCAATCTAAACAGCTTCCGAATCCCGTGCCTAGGCAGCCACGGAAACTGACTTTGGATATCTTGTTTCACATCGTGTAGGTCGGTAGGAGCTTCAGATCCCTAAATGTACAAACACAAGAAGGGAAAATGGGTTTCATGGTATACAACCCCTTATAGACGAGTGCCATAACGACCAACAAAGCTACATGTGATATTAAACAGACTGGAAAGCTGCAGGGAAATGGGAATCGAGTTGATTCATCACGTATTCAAAGTCTATGTACTACAATAATATGTATCATCTATAACCTTTTTTTTTGTTAAATTATTATTTTTTTAATTTTAGGAAAACCATAAACTTTTGGGGAAGGGTATATATACATTTCGTCACTGTCCAAAGAAAAATAGCCATCTCCAAAATGGCAGCTTTACAGGAGAGACCAAAAACCTCATTTAATTTGAATGGAAGTCAATGGAACCAGACGTCTTTCCAAGCAGTTTTGGGGCCATTTCCGTAGGTCCGTTCTTCATGGAATCCCCACACCGTGTAAACAGCAGCTCAAATGAGGCATAAAAGTAAAAATCAACAAAAATGGAGATACTTTTCTTTGGACAGCGATGATACATATATACATATAACCTATTAATCCTTATTATATGATACTGATAAGAATAACAAATAACAATAAATAATAATAGAATAATAAAAAAGGGAGAAAGGGAGGACCTTTTTGGAGGAAGGTTTTTTTTAAGAAATAATGACAGGAAAAATGCAGAGAATATTTAGTTATTTCATAAAATGAGTTTATTTTACAAAGTCCCACAGCAGGGCTTTACTGAAGTAGACCTATATTATTTAAGCACTGGTTCTATATCATTCCAGACCCGGCAGGAAAGGCTTGGTCTTAATGGAAAGCTCTAAAGGTTTTTCTTTCCCTAAAAACCAATGTTCCTTAAACGATGAGCTCAGATCCCGAGGTACTGCCAGTGGGTAACCTCAGGAGAGCCTCTACTGAAATGCCAGGGACAACAGAGCAAAGACGTTTTACGGAAGCACAGTCTTAAATTATCTGTCCTGGGACCACAGCAGCGCTCACCAGCCTTGGTCCTGGACGTGTGCTGTAGTACTTTCATAGCCTTCATTGATGTGACGGCTGTTTACAGACCTTAGCATTCAGCTGACACTCCTATCTAGAGTGACGTACAAGCTAATCACATTACAGGGAGGCCCGTGTAGTGGTAGGAGTCTTGCCCAGGGACTCTTATTGGTGTAGCACAGTGTAGTCACCCAAACGGGAATTGAACCCCAGTCAACAGGGTGGTAGCTTCCTGGCAAGTAGTGGGGTTATCCACTGCAACACACCTGTCACCTGCTCCTAGTGGTATTCTGCTATCATGTGAATGTAATATATTTACATTTAAGGCGTTTAGCAGACGCTCTTATCCAAAGCGACTTACAGCCGTGCTTAGTCTTCCGTCTGATAATGTTTCCAGCTAGTACAGGAAGGGTAGAGTCTAAACTCGACATGAGCTCAGACCCTGCCCGAACAAGGGCCAGTGCTGGTACCTAGAGAGAACAATACACAGACAGATATAGCACAAGAGCACTACCTGGCAACCCAGCCCAGCACTCATACCTATAGAGAAGGAAGGTTATGGTCAGTATAAGTGCAGAAACAGTATTTCAACTTACACATATAACATACACATCTACTAGAGCTTAGTCACTTCAGTGAGTTACAAAGAGACGGGTCTTCAGTCTGCGTTTGAAGACCGTGAGAGACTTGCCTGTTTGGACAGCCAGTGGGAGTTCATCTCAGCATCTGGGAGACAGGACAGAGAAGAGTCTGGACACTTGTCTTCCATGCAGGAAGGGATGGTGGGTCAATTTGAGCTGTGATTGAAGCTGGAAGGGCTCGAGGTACAGATTGATTCTTGACCATTGCCATAAGGAGGGAGGTGCTGGTCCAGCCTTGGTTCTGTAGGCCTCAGAGTTTTAAATCTGATGCGGGCAACAACAGGAAGCCAGTGAAGGGAGCGCAGCAGTGGAGTCACATGGGTGACCTTGGGAAGACTGAAGATGAGTCGAGCTGCTGCGTTCTGGACCAGTTGCAGGGCCTGATGGTCCGTAGAGGAAGCTCAGCCGGGAGCAAGTTGTAGTAGCCTAGCCTTGAAATGACCAGAGACTGGACCAGCAGCTGGGTGGCCTCCTGAGAGAGGAAGGGTCGAATCCTCCGGATGTTCAGTCGGGCTGATCAAGGAGTTCCCAAATGAGATGGCAAGATCATGGTGAGGACCATGGTGAGGTTCCGTTCCAGAGACACTTGAGTCAGAGTTGGTTATTGTGGTGATAGCCAGTCTCTCTGTAGGTCACTCAGGGTCATCTTACGGTGGTTAAGGGACATTGGAATGAGGTGGCGCTCGTCACGGTCAGTAGAGAGTGGGTTTCGCCCTCTGCCAGTCTGTAGCTGTGTTGTCCTGTGTGTTTGCTGCTTGACATTGCCAGTAAAGCTAGAACCCAACCTTCGGTTCCTCACTAAGAACCTGCTGTACATATGGAGATGCTGAGTTAAGAAGAAGCTGGAGTGGGCTCTTATTTATTTCCAGGGCTGCATATATGTGGTGTAGACATGGAGACCCCTGGTTCCCATCACCACCACTATAAAGAACATCTGAACCACCTCACACTAAACCCGCTCTCAGTCTTGTCTGTAGTTGTGGAACACTACCTGTCTACCACCCCGTCTTTCTCACCCTGTTGAACCTCATCCTTTCCACAGGCCACGTACTCGCTCACGCTGAAGCACCTCCTTCAGGGATCGTTCACTTTGATGAGGATGAGTTCTGGACGGAGGGCAAGTACCACGGCTCCAACCTGCGCATCGTCGCCGCTCACGAGATAGGCCACGCCCTCGGCCTCGGCCACTCCCAATACAGAAGCGCTCTGATGGCTGCACACTACACCGGGTATCAACCCAACTTCAGACTGCACTCTGATGACATCAAAGGAATCCAGTCATTATATGGTAATTACATGGCATGGGGTGTCTGATGTTTGTGGGGTTTGTCGTGGGCAGGAGGTTAGCCAATCAGACTTGTGACCT
This sequence comes from Prochilodus magdalenae, assembly GCA_024036415.1. Classification (NCBI taxonomy): domain Eukaryota; kingdom Metazoa; phylum Chordata; class Actinopteri; order Characiformes; family Prochilodontidae; genus Prochilodus; species Prochilodus magdalenae. The sequence continues at coordinate 134,982 of JAMWET010004282.1, forward strand.
GAGGGGTCGCCGAAAGGTCCCTGAAAGGACAACCCACGACTGAAGTGCCCTTGAGCAAGGCACCCGGATAGGGCTGGCTACTGCTCTGGGCAACTGTGCTTACTGCCCCCTAGTGCGTGTGCGTTCACTAGAGTATGTGGGTGTTACGGGTGGGTTAAATGCGGAGGACAAATTCCTCTGTGTCTCCACTCAGAGAATGATTGGCTTCACCCTACAATCGTCCATCAGATTGCCAGACGGAGAACCGTGATTCGTCACTCCAGAGAACACGTCTCGTCTGTAGTGATTGACCCTGCGGAAAGTTGGCCACCTCGGCGCACAACGCCCCTCAGCATCCGCTGACCCCGATCTGTCATTGTACATGTCCGACCACTTTGTGGCTGAGCTGCTGTCGTTCCCAGTTGCTATGTCTTTAGAGGAACCGTTACACTAGATGCTGAAACATTGGTGTGAGGATTTGATTGCATTCACAAGAGCATTAGTGAGGTGAGGTACTGATGTTGGATGATCAGATCTGCATCACTAGAGCTCATCCCAAAGGCACTGGGCACACCAACCTAGTTAGCGCCTAGTTAGCATTTTGCTAGCATGTAAATGTAACCCATTTGATTGCGTTGTGAGTTATTGTGGTTCCATTTGATGAGATCTGGATCACTGGCCATCCATCCAGCACCTTTGGGATGAGTTCTAGTGATCCAGGACTTATGCCAAAGGGACTGGATGGAGGGCCATTACTTGTACACAGTTCCTAGCGCTCCGCATGCTTGGCAGTGGCCCTAATGACCTTAGGCTGCTCCGGAGCATCCCAGACTATTAGCAGTCCTTCACATCTGTGTCAGCACCTCGGTTCTCCAGTAACCTCTTACTCCACCCCTTCTTTCCATTCAGGTAAAAGAATCTCTAGTACGACCACAGACGAAAGCATTTCTACCACGTACCCTACAACCACATCACCTTTTCCAAGAGGAGAGGTTCCAGATCCGTGTGATGCCAAACTTGACGCTATAATGCTGGGTAAGGAAGCGAAACCGCGGCTCTCAGAAACGGAATAGCGCCGTGAGGTTTATTTGGAATAGAGTCACCATAAAAAAGATTGTTTTGATTTATAACAGGTCCTTGGCGCAAGACCTTCGCTTTCAGCGGGGACTACGTGTGGACCATAACTGATCTGGGCCATAACCCTCCCATAAAGATCAGCCAGCTGTGGAAGGGGCTGCCAGGGAACCTTAATGCAGCCGTGTACTCTCAGAGAACCAACAAGACCTACTTTCTTAAAGGTATTTCCATTCAAATGTGAGACAGACGTGTCAGCATATCCCAATAATCATAGGGAATATGAAAGATGCACAGCTGAGTCACATTATTATGACCACTTCATACTTTCAATGGCAGCAACATGTAGCTCATGAAGGAAGTTACATGTTAGTGGCACACTCTGGGCTCCACTCATCCATCTGGAAGGCCCCCTTAACCGATCCGGGGATATGAATCCATACTGCCAGATCACGTACACCCATTCGCGCTGATTGTCGTCCCTCCCTGGGGCGGGTGGGATCTTCCAGCAAGACAGCGCCACATGTTCACACGGCTAGAAATGTCCCACACTGGTTGGAAGAGCATATGACCAAGACTTTCCAGTACCGCCCCCTAATTCCCTAGACTTGAATCCAAATGAGCATCTGTGGGACATCGTGTTCTCTCTATAGACCCCCACACACCCTCTGGCAGTCAGCATAGCTCCAGATACCTGTGGCAACCTACCAGGAAGTTACGGAGTCACTCCCAGCCCGTCTAGCTGCTGTCCATGCTGCACAGCACGGCGGTGACTCTGGATAACTGGTGGTCATAATAATGTGACTGGACGGTGTTTATATGTGCAGTGTATATAATTCAGGAGTCATAATGGTTTATTTGGTCACTCGCACGTCTTCCATAAATGATGCTCGTCCGAATGCGTTCAGAGGGGAGGAAGTAGGACGAAGCGTCCTAGTTTTAACTGGACAGGAAGTGGCCTTATGCTATGATGCTTATGGAAAATATTAAAGCTCATTCGTCAAACAGCTGCATCCTCATCACGTGGCTTTTATGGGGCTGGTTTATGAGTAATAAACAGCTCATGGTGAGTCATTTTGTTTCTGGCCATTAAACTCAAAACACGATGTAATGACTCTCAGATTCGGCGTCCTAGAACATGTGGACGCATCGTAGAGTCACTGTCCATCTTTGCTTACATGTTAATGTGGATTTATGACCGGCGCACTTAAGAATGACCGCACAGAGTGAATGTAAACCACCGCTGCTACTCGGCAGCCCGTCCTCTCTAATTTACTCCAGCAGAAATATCTGTGGAACTAGAAGAATAAACACAAATGTCCCAACAGCAGGGCTCGTATACAAACCGGGACATTCCCCGAGGGCTAAGTGAATATGACTGGATGCAGAACGTCTGTCGTTTCGGATCTCCACTCACTGTCCACTTCAGCTCCACTGTCCATACAGGACACTCTGTAGGTGTACAGGTCCAGACTGAAGTCCATCTGTTTCTCTGTGTACTGTATTACCCTGTACTTCAATGCTCAGGACCCCCACAGGACCACCACAGAGCAGGTATGATGTGGGTGGTGGATCATTCTCAGCACTGCAGGGACACTGACGTGGTGCTGGTGTGAGTGGATCAGACACAGCAGTGCTGCTGGAGTGTTTAGACACTGTGTCCACTCACTGTCCACTCTATTAGACACTCCCACCTTGCTGGTCCACCTTGTAGATGGACAGTCAGAGACGATAGCTCATCTGCTGCTGCACAGTGCAGTGTTGGTCCTCCATCGGGACGCTGTTGGCCAGGTATTTTTGGTGGGTGGACTATTCTCAGTCCAGCAGTGACACTGAGGTGCGGATGAGACACAGCAGTGCTGCTGGGCTTTTTAAGCACCTTGGTGTCACTGCAGTGCTGAGAATGATCCACCACCTACATGATACCTGCTCTGTGGTGGTCCTGTGGGGGTCCTGACCATTGAAGAACAGGGTAATACAGTATACAGAGAAACAGATGGACTACAGTCTGGACCTGTACACCTACAGAGTGTCCTGTACGGCATAAGCTGTGGTTTTTGGAAAATTATTAACAGCCATCTATAAATAAACATTATTATTATTATTATTATTATTATTATTATTAATAGTAATAATAATAACAGTGTACAATATAACCACCTTCAGACACTTTCCCTCCTGCTAATCCTTAAATGCCTCTCTTTACTCGACTCCAGGAGACAAAGTATGGCGCTATACCAATTTCCGGCTCGACTATGGATACCCCAAGGAGCTGAGGAGAATCCCTGCCAACATCGATGCAGCCCTGTATTACGAGAAGAACAAGAAGATCTTCTTTTTTAAGGTACCCATGCTCCTGCAGCTTTTTCCACATGTACACACCGCAGCTTGGGACCACAAGGAGGCACTCATGCCACACCTAGGCTCCGGCTTCCGATCAGCCACTAATGATGAACTACCTCCGGCCGGTTATTTGGAGTCAGGAAGTTTACTAGGGTGCCACCAGCCAAGACATTCGCTTCTTCAGCTTAGCACTGGAGCTACGAGGCTAGCACGGCTAACGCAGGATATATACACCAGCTTATATACACCAGTTAGCATTGTGCTAACTGTGCAGTCCCATGCAGTTGTGTTTGGGTAGCCCCAGTGACATGTGCTAGTAAACCCACCCTCTAGCACACATTCTGCCCAGTTTAATGGAGAGGTACTTTAGAGTTGAGCATATTGCATAAAAATATTTTAGAATGGTATATTTTTTAGTTTATAGAAATATTTAAAATACTTAAAAATGTGGCCCGTGCAAAAGTTATGGCACATTTAATTAGATATGTGCATACAAAATTGCAGGAAGTGCCGTATTTAAGCGGGTTCTGTGTAAATGATGTTTTGGCTTATTGCCACTTAATCTTAAGATGATATATTAGCCTTCCCAGCTCTCATAATTTTAATTTTAAGGTTAGGAGGAAGAGATATTTTCAGGTCCTATTACCTATACACTCTTTAAACAGATGGTTTTTGGTTGTTTAGAACGTTTAGAACAATGATATATATATATAGATCTAATTCACACTCACATATATACAGTATATATATATATATATATATATATATATATATATATATATATATATATATATATCTTCCCTGTCCAAAGAAAAACAGGTATCTCCAAAAAAACAACTTTACAAGAGAGGCCAAAAACCTCATTTACTTTGAATGGAAGTCAATGGAACCAGACATCTTTCCAAGCAGTTCTGGGCCGTTTCTGTTGGTCCATTCTTTGTGGAATTCCTACACAGGGTATACTGCGGCTCATGTGATCAAATGAGGCATAAAAGTAAAAACCGACAAAAATGGAGATACATGTTTTTCTTTGGACAGCGATGATTATATATATATATATATATATATATATATATATATATATATATATATATATATATATATATCAATATTTCTTTCCATAGTAAAATGGTTCTTTTGATAAACTGGGAATCTGATGTGTATGGTTCTATACAGCACCGAAAAGTGTTGTTCTACTGTAATGATGTAAGCTTGTAGCTACAGAAGAACCCCTTTTGGTGCTGTTCTCTATAGGACCATATCCAACACATTTCCCACCAATCTGAAGAACCATTTCAGCAGGTTCCTACATAGAACCATTGCCCTTACCTCCCAAACCCTTGAAGAAGCACCTTTCTGAAGAGCGTATCCTCCATCTGGAAGCCTGGATTCTCGATGGTCCTTGGTGAAGGCCGTGCTTCCATGACTCAGCCTGGTAGCTCCAGCGCAGACCGCAGACCCCGACCATGACTTGACTGCATACGGGCTAAACCCTGACCCCCTTCTGTCTCTCTCTACAGGGTTCAGGTTACTGGCAGTGGGACGAAATAGCCTACAATGACCTCAGCATCTACCCCAAGCCCATCTCCCGCCTCTTCACAGGCGTCCCATCCAGGCTCGACGCAGCTCTCACGTGGACCAACGGAAAGATCTACTTCTTCAAAGGAGACAAGTACTGGCGCATGAGCGACCAGCTGATGGTTGAACCCGGGTATCCCCTCAGCAAACGCGAACGCTGGATGAGATGCAACCAGTGAAGCACTAGAGGGCGCCAAAGACCTTGCGAGAGTGCGGTGCTTCTGGTTGGCACTGACTCGGTCGCTGTACGTTCAGACTTTTTGGGTTTTAGGAATACCAGCTGCGTGATTACAGCTGGGAATGGTTGACGCTTCGGTTCCTCTCCTGCGGGCCTGAAGGATTCCTCTGCTCAGTTCTTGAAGTCTCGGTTCGGTCGTGTTACTACATGGTTGCTCATTTCAGGGAACGGACTTCAGCCATACCGTCTATGCACTGAGAAAGCGTTGAACACACTTGAGGAAGTTTGCCACTGTATTATAGCTTTCCTGTAGCTAGAACCGCCTGTCAGCTCTCAGGCCATTCTCAGGCATGTGGGGGGATGTTTGTTGTTTGTTGTTTGTTTGTTTGTTTGTTGCTGTGCACATCACTGAGGCCTCACTCACCTTGCTCAGTTGTTTTCAGTGGGTATGAATATTCTTATTCACCAGGTTACTCTACGGAAAGCAGATGATACGACTGCTGAAGCTCGACATCTTCTCTTAGGACAAACCAATCATGGATGGTATTGTTTTCTTGGCTCTGAGCCAGGTACCCAAGACTGTATGTTAGCAAGAGATTCTGGTACTGCACCAAAACTGTCTGCTTCCTGCAAAGCTCAATGTAGCATCATGATTTCTGTAAGACTTTTTTAAGTATCATAAAATAAATCTTATAAGTAATCATTTCAGATTTGCCTTGGTAAAAAAAAAAAAAAAAAGAACCAGGAACCCTGTGTTTTTAGATCTGGATTTAAAATAAAAATATAAAATATCATATATTGTAATATACTATTCCATGGTTTATTGATTCATCATCAAACGAATACTTGCATGTTGGATTGCCATACTTTAGACTGATATGATCAATATTTATTGAGCAACACATACAGAAGTCTGTCTCTCAGTATGGCGTCGGGCCGCCGTGTTCGCTAACCCAACACGCCAGACATCTCGGTATGGAGCTGTAGAGGTTCCTGATGGAGTCCTGTGATAATCCATCCCATGCAGCTTGAACATCCTCACACAGTTCCTGCAGATGGTGCGGTAGGGGTGGAGGTGGAGGGACACCAGGTCTTCTGGGCGTGTGACGACAAACCGTTCATCTCGGTGTTGACCACGGTGCCTCCGCACACGGATTCGTTGGGCGTCTCCACCAAGACTAAAGCGGGACTCGTCACTGAAGATGACCCGCTGCCATTCTGGGTCACTCCAGGACAGTCTGGTATGACACCACTGCAGTGTTTGGTGACGGTGACGTGGTGTTAAGGACAGTCATGGTAACGGTCTGTGTGCATGTAGTCCTGGGTGGTGCAGCCGTCTGCCAATGGTGCTGCAGTAACAGGATGACTCATGGAGGACACCACTCGCTGGATGTCTGTAATGGTGGCTGTTGGGTCAGTCAGGTACAGAGAGAAGGCCCGTCCTTGCCTACACACCAAGTTTCATTCCTCTGAGCAGAGTGCAGCTATTGTTTTGAATATGAGCGTATATTGACACCATTTTATTTTATATAATTTGGGTAGAATTTAAAGGGTTCCTATTTAAATGTGTATTTTTTTTCAATTTATATAAATTTTGCCAAAAATTCTGCATTAAAATCTGCAGTAAATGGATTTCAGTACAGACAGCTGCACCAAACTCCATTCTGCCCATATGAGCCAGTCTGTTAGAGACTACTGAACAACACCACAAGGTTTGGAGGCCGTGTTATCCTCGTCGCTCCATCACCAAGCTAAAGCAGCAGATTTCAAACCCCTGGCATGTCCTGTTTGATGGAACACATTCGGACTACCAGCACTAAACCATGTAGGCGAGCTTTCATTGTCAAACTAGTCCTTCAGCACCATCAGTTCTTATCCCATAATGGGACTTCATGGATTTAAAGGCTTCCCTTGTCTGAGCCGAACCCGGCCCATCCCTCCCAGAGACCCCAGATAGGGCCCGTATGATGTCACTGCTACGACTAATGAGAAACAGCTAGCATGAGCGAAACGCATGAGCTCAGATGAGATGCAAGCCACATGTTCAGGGATCACTCCACCAAACTCTCCGAGCAGCTTAGCCTCCTGCTACGCTATGGGTGTGAAGTAATAGGGGTGGGTTTGAGGCAGTGCAGGCCTACGGCAGCGTTTCAGCAAGGCATGGATTTGTCAGTGAACATGGAAGGTTCCTTTTTTGGGTTCTACTATGAACTATAAGCTGCAAATTTTTTTTTTGACCACATAGGCCGAGAGGCTGGAGGGCCAGTCTGACCCAGAAGTACCATGACATCTATAGGAACCATGTGGTGTTTGTAATAACAGAAGAACCCAGTTTGGTGCTATATAGAACCGTATAGAACCTCCTCTGAATATCGCTTTCACTATGTAAAGGGTTCCTTAAGTGTTACAAGCTTCACATCATAACTGTAGCAGAACACGTGTCCAATTTGGTTCCAGATACAACACGTTCTCCATCAGACTGAAGAACAGACCATGAATAGGTACCATGTCGAGCTTGTAATAATAGAAGAACCCTTACTGGTGCTCTGTAGAACCATATAAAGCACCGCCTCTGTCAAGCTGAAGAACCAGTTCACATAGGCCGAGAGGCTGGGGAGCCAGTCTGACCCAGAAGTACCATGACATCTATAGGAACCATGTGGTGTAATAACAGAAGAACCCAGTTTGGTGCTATATAGAACCATATAGAACCTCCTCTGTATATCGCTTTCACTATGTAAAGGGTTCCTTAAGTGTTACAAGCTTCACATCGTAACTGTAGCAGAACACGTGTCCAATTTGGTTCCAGATACAACACGTTCTCCATCAGACTGAAGAACAGACCATGAATAGGTACCATGTAGAGCTTGTAATAATAGAAGAACCCTTACTGGTGCTCTATAGAACCAAATAAAGCACCTCCTCGTTCACCCTGACAAGAACCCTTTAATCAGGCTAAGGGTTCTTTATGTGTCACAAGCTTCACTGAATCTTAACTGAAGCAGTACCAGTTTTTTCCAGTTACCATGTCCAGCTTGTAAGAACAGTAGAACCCTTATTGGTTCTCTCTAGAACCATATAAAACAGCTTCACCTCCAGTTCACCTGACTGCATGCCTGTGGGAGGAAACCGGAGCACCTGGAGGAGGAAACCCACACAGACCCAGACAGAACACCCACCCTGGATGTCCCAGCCGGGATGAACCGTCGCATGCCGCAGCGGCTCCTTCGAATGGGAGCGCAGCCCCTGCAGTCGCAACACTGAACCACAGACGCACCAAAGATCTCAGAAACACGTTTATGGAAATTCAGATTCATATCACGGCCTTGGGAACACACGACAGATGCTGAAGGAAAACAAGGCACTGAGGCGACACAGCTTTACACAGTACGGGTCTCTGCATCTCACAGAGCAGAACCAAACAGAACCAAAACAGAACCACACAGTCCTTCATCTTCACAACAAGGCACAGGGTAATACAGGTCTAAGTGCACTTCAGTCTGACGTCCAGCACTCCTAAGGCACTAGTGTACAGAGCGTGTTCAGTAGTGCGCAGCTGGGCACTTAACACAGCCCTATAGTGTAACACACAGAAAACGGGGTTAGAACAGCATTAGAACGTAGGAACACGCAACCTTCTGGAAAAGGGTTCTGCTATAGTTAATACACCAAGCTTGTAACTATAGGAGAACCCTGTTTGGTGCTGCATAGAACCACATAAAACACCTTCTGCAGAACACTTTCATCATGCCAAGAACCCTTTAACCATGCAAAGGTTCTTGGAGAACGTGTTGTACATGGAACCTTCTGGAAAATGGTTCCGCTATAGTTAATAGACCAAGCTTGTAACTATAGAAGAACCCTTTTTGGTGCTACATAGAACCACATAAAACACCTTCTGCAGAACGCTTTCATCATGCCAAGAACCCTTTAATCATGCAAAGGGTTCTTGGAGAATGTGTTGTATATGGAACCTTCTGGAAAAGGGTTCTGGTATAGTTAATACGCCAAGCCTGTAACTATAGAAGAACCCTTTTTGGTGCTACATAGAACCACATAAAACACCTTCTGCAGAACGCTTTCATCATGCCAAGAACCCTTTAATCATGCAAAGGGTTCTTGGAGAATGTGTTGTACATGGAACCTTCTGGAAAAGGGTTCTGCTATAGCTAAGACGCCAAGCTTGTAACTATAGCAGAACCCTTTTCCAGAAGGTTCCATGTACAACACATGGAACCTTCTGGAAAAGGGTTCTGCTATAGCTGAGACGCCAAGCCTGTAACTATAGGAGAACCCTGTTTGGTGCTGCATAGAACCACATAAAACACCTTCTGCAGAACGCTTTCATCATGCCAAGAACCCTGTAATCATGCAAAGGGTTCTTGGAGAACGTGTTGTATATGGAACCTTCTGGAGAATGGTTCTGGTATAGTTAATACGCCAAGCCTGTAACTATAGAAGAACCCTTCTTGGTGCATAGAACCACAAAAAACACCTTCTCGTCAATCCGCAGAACGCCTTCATCATGCCAAGAACCCTTTAGTCATGCAAAGGGTTCTCGAAGAATGTGTTATATATATAAAGAACCTTTTAGAAATGGGTTCTGCTATAGCTACCATGTAAAGCTTATGACAATATAAGAACCGGTGCTATATAGAGTCATATAGAACACCGCCTCCGTCTATCTGCAGAACCCTTCCACCGTGCTAAGAACACACGTCACACAACTACAGGTGAACAGACAGTCGGAATCAGCTCGCAGGATCCGTATACAAACCGGAACCCCGTACACACGGATCTGCCTGCGGGAACGCTACGGGCAGCGGGAATTCTATCACACAGATTTACAGCTCAGATACAAAGAACCTGGAAATAAAGACCCTCGTTCACACGTACACATCTTCACACTGTTCTCCGGAACACTGGACCCCAACAGCACAACCCCGCCCTCATCCCGAGAACCCACTCCCACTGATCAAGCACTGCAGGTCCGCTGCTCCAGCCGAGAGACGGACACCTCTAGGGTCAACACCGGTCACTTTCACCGGCCACACAAACCTTCACATCACACTCAGGAGCTCCTACACACCTAACACGGTTCTTTAGCAAGGAGGAAAGTACCTAGAACCCTCTGAGGTATTCAATATGACAGGGTTACTCAGACTGATGGAGAAGGTGTTGAATATGGAGCCTTCTGGAAAAGGGTTCTGCTATCGTCATCATGTCAAGCTTGCAATGATACGAGAACCTTTTTGGTGCTTTATAGAACCATATAAAACACCTTATCATCACCTTCATCGTGCCAAGAACCCTTTAATCATGCAAAAGGGTTCTTCAAATGTTACATCATAACCACAGCAGAACCCTGTACCAAAAGGTTCCATCTACAATAACAAACGTTCTCCACCAGACTGAGGAACCCTTTGAAATAAAAACCATTTTAATCATGCACAGGGTTCTTGGAGAATATGAGGAAAGGGTAACAACAGAAGAACCATTTCTGGTTCTATATAGAACCATATAAAACACCTTATCCATCAATCTGAAGAACCCGTTAATCACTGAAAGAGTTCTTGGAGAATGTGTTGATTATGGAGCCTACTGGAAAAGGGTTCTGGAATAGCAGAACATTAGAACCCTTTGTAGTGCTACATAGAACCACATAAAACACCTTCTCTGTTATTTTAAAGAATGCATTCATCATGCCTAGAACCCTTTAATCATGCAAGGGGTTTTTGGAGAGTGTGTTTCATATGGTGCCTTCTGTAATAGGGTTCTGCCATGGTTACGATGTCAAGCCTGTAACAATGGTAGAACCTTTTTGGTGCTATTTAGAACCATAAACAGCTTCTCCATCTATCTGAAGAACACTTTAATCATGCAGGGGGTTCTTCGACAGCGTGTTGCATATGGAGCCTTCTGGAATAGGGTTCTGCCATGGTTACAATGTCAAGCTTGTAACCATGTTAGAACCTTTTTGGTGCTATATAGAACCATATAAAACACCTTCCCTGTCAATCTGAAGAACACTTTCACTATGCAAAGAACATTTTAATCATCAAGTGATATAGAATCATATAGAACTATAGAGAACCCCTTCCTTACTAAAGAACCATGCTAGAACCATCCGTTTTTAAGAGTGTATGCTACATCCAAAAAAAAAAAAATTAAAGGGGAACTCCACCCATCTTTTAACATACTACACAGTCACATAGCTGAGATGTGAACAGAGTCATCCAGAGTGGGGCCGGTGTGAAACGCAGAACCGTTTACAGTGGTGGTGAATGGAACCAGACATCTCCATGCCAACGACGAGTCCAATGCTTCTAGATATCGTCACGGCAACATGTACTAGTACCCTAAGGGTGGAGGGACACATGCTGGTTGTTTCAAAGCAACGTAGTCTCCAGTAAAACCCAGCTTCCTCATCATAACACCATCGTACCTCCATCAACAGGCCATAAGAGTATAACCCACACCAGTGTTCCTCAGCCCTGGTCCTGGAGACTCCCTCCCCTGCACGTTTTAGAGCTTCCCCTGCTCTAGCACACCTGTTTCAACTCATCAGCCGAAAACGTTTAGGACAGGGACCCTCCAGGACCAGGGCTGAGGAACACTGGTGTAGGTTATACTCATATGGAATGCTGATGGTGGTAATGGTGGTCCAAAGGTGATGGATCTGAGAAACTGGATGTGTCCCTCTGTGCAGATCATCGCTGTCCAATTTTTACTTTTATGGATCATATGAACACATCAGCTGCTGTTTACACTGAGTGAGAACTGCAGGATGAATGGACCAACAGAAACGGCCCAAAACTGCTTGGAAAGACGTCTGGTTCCATTGACTTCCATTAAAGTTGAATGAGGTTTTTGGCCTCTCCTGTAAAGTTGCCATTTTGGAGATACTTGTTTTTCTTTGGACAGCGACGACGCGTCCCTCCATCATTAGTACCTCAGTAAAATCTGGTGGTGAAGCTGTAGCCGTAGTGAAGCCGTAGTGAAACAGTGTCGGAGGCATCCGGTAGAATATCATCTAGATGGCCACTTTACAGAAGAGACCCAAGACCTTATTTAATTCTAATGGAAGTCAATGGAACCAGACGTCTTTCCAAGCAGGTTTGGGCCATTTCTGATTGCAGTGTAAACAGCAGCTGCTGATGTTCAAACGATGTGGTTTAGTAAAGCCAGTACAATGGCTACGCCGGCACGGTCAACACTGCAACACCTGGTTTCTGGTTTCCACCAATTCCACTTCCGCACAAGCTCGCGTGAATGACCTGGTTCACATCAAGCGCTAAGTTACACTGAGTCGGAGTTTGGCCGACCTCCCCTGTACGAAGTCATAACAGGTCCGTTACACCTCGGCCCACGTTAGACATCTGAGGCCCGGTGTGGATTAGGTTCATAGTAAGAGTAAGGAGGCTACGTAACAGCGGCAGAGCAACACAACAATAAATACCAGCTGGTAGACGAACCGGGGTCACGCCTAACGTTAAGGCCTAACACACATATACACAGTCTACTCTGCTGTCAAGTTCTAGTGTTCTCAGACTCCCACAATATAGGCTAAATATATATTCTGATAAATGTCACTATCGCTGAATTCGTTTACTGTGACGTTCACAGCGACCGTGCTGCTACTGCGCGCGTGCTCCTCGTTCAGACGGCTAGTGCTGCAGTCTCCGACGACGCATCTCAGGAACGTGCTGGCGGCGTGGTGGCCGTGAGTGGTACCGTGGAGCCTGTCTCATAGTCAAAGTCAACCACGGTGTGGTTGGTTGTGCTCAGGCTGCTCAGAGACGTGCCTGTTCCCATCTGGCGGTCCCGAAGACTCTGCAGGTAGCTCTGTTACCAGAAGAGAAAGACAGAAAGCAACACGTTAGGTTCTGCTCGCTGCTTGTGTGGTTCAGCTGTCACTTAAAGGAGCAGTGTGTGAAATTTGGGGGGGGGGGTAGTCTATGATCATGAACAGAATACTGTATACAAGCCTGTAACTACACATTACTGGGTTATACGTTAGTTTATAACGAGCCTTCAGATCTAGGAGAGGCCCTTCTTCCAGCAGGAACTACCACCACCATGCTTCTACAGGAGCCCAGAACGGGCAAACCACACACACTGGCTCTCAAGCCGTTACGCTGAAGTGCTGACTTTGAGTTGGAGGTGGCGATGTAGCTCTGGCTGGAGGACGTAGAAAGAAGAACCCTTGTTGAAATGTTCCCCCGTAGCGCATATGTATCAGGAGCTCCGCCCATAAATCTCCGGGTAGGATTATTACCATCACTCCCTAGTTTAGTAAAACTTTGTGGCTGAAGTCAGAACCTTTCAGCAGTTACTATAACACCTCGGGTATAAAAACTGGAACAACAGTCTGATGGATGTTCTTCGTTAGAAAGGGTTCCCTGCAGTAGGAGAACACTGAGGATCTTGTAATGGTGGAAATCAGATTATCAGTAGGGATTATTAATCCGAGTCTGAACTGCATTAACATTAAGCACTGTACTAATGATATGAGCATGCTACGTGGAACTCCTCCGTGGGTATAAACTCTGGAGAACTGGAGAACCATTTTGTGTTGTGAGAAGTTTGAGAACCCAAATTTTGGCAAATGGATGATCCAACCTGTTATCTAGTACATGAAGCAGAAGAGATCATCTCTCTATCGTTTAATATCTGGTTATAGAGGCAGATTAAGAGCAAGCTGGTCACCATCCAAATGACCCCAAACACAATCAGAGGTGTTGAGGTTCTGGACTCTGGGGTGGTCAGTCCATTGTTCTGAGAACACCAGCAGCTTCTTTATTGGACGTGAGGCGAGTCCTCTCACAGTGGAAGGATGGTAATACGGAAGCACCTGTGGATGTTCTCGGGTCTGAGCCAAGGGTGGGGCTTGATGTTCTCCTTTCTCTGAGAGATGAAAGCTTTACGTGCTGTGTATCTGACAGGCACAGTGTTGGTGGGTCTAGCACGTCTCCCAGGTGGTTGTTAGGAGTCCCGTTTTCTCTGTAGCTTCTGATCACTCTTTCTAAGCTCCAGTTTTGGAAGCTCCTGTTTTTTTCCCCTCACACAATTTATTTTGTTAGATAAGAGAATTATCTTGTAGCTGATCTCTGAAAAAAATAAATTCTGAAGAAGACAGCACACGTAGGGTGGTCTCAGACCAGAGCGGTTCACAGTAGGTTCGGAATGCTTGGCGTGGTCTATGAAGACCCAGCGTACACCTGGATGGGACCATGTGAGAGATATTTTAAGGAGATAAAATCACCATTAAGCTCTTATGAAACTAACTGGTGCTAGAAGATCTCCAGCGTAGCGCTTTACAGGAGTTGGTTTACGACGGTATGTTCCCTCCTGACCTCCAGACAGCTGGAGCTTTTTAGCGTCCTTCTGCCGTATTCTCATGAGCTGGACTCTCTTCTGCCTTCTGCTGATGATAACTGAAACGGAGAGAATAGCAGACAATTAGTAAAGACGGGAATGTACCGGATACCAGCTAAAAAATCCCAAATCTGGGGTCGGAAAAATGAACTGAAGTCGTGAGCGCACTGAGCACTAGGAAATGGTATTTTAGGTGTGAGAAGTGAAGATTAACCTAGCGGTATCGACATCGAACAATTATGAGGCTCCTTCCAGCCTATTAAGCAGGTCCTCCTGGGGTAGCTCGTTCCTAGACTTGGGAAGCATACTAATAGCTAGTCCGCTCTAAGTGAGGTTAGCGCACCCAGCTGTGCACATGCCGAACTGTCTGCTATGCCCCCATCTTCCCTCCTCCAGGCCTTTATAGCCCAAATGCCCCTCCCCCATCTCAGAGCGCTCCATTCTATGAGTTATTGGAAAATGTTTTGGAGAAGAAAGAAATCAGATATAAGCCAATCCACCCTGTTCACACATAAAGCTGGTAATTAGGTAATAAAGGAGCCCAGGTGTAGAGCAGGTAAAATGTCACTGGCACCTTGACACCATCACAAACATGCTTGGTGTATTGTTTTTATTGATCATATTGCAGTACAAAATAGTTCCACGGTTGTAGATTAACTGTAATTCATTGAATGAGTGGTAAAAAAAAAAAAAAAATCAAATTTATTTAAATTTGAGGTGAAATTTGGGATTAAATTTTGTGTAATTTGAGGTGAAATTTAAGGAAGAATATCTGGGATAAAATTTTAGGTGAAATTTGGGATGAAATCTGAAGTAAATTTTAAGGTACATGTTAAAGTAGAATTTGAGGTGGAATGTTGAATAAAATTTAAGGTAGAATTTGGGATGAAATTTATGGTCAAATTTTTTAAGGTAATATTTAAGGTAGAATTTGTGGTAGAATTCTGGATGGAATTTCAGGTGGAATTTTGTATGAAATTTGAAATAAAATTTGGGATAAAATTTGAGGGGAAATTTATGATAAATTTAAGGTAAAATTTGAGGTGGAAGTTTGGATGGAATCTGAGGTGGAAGTTTGGATGGAATCTGAGGTGGAAGTTTGGATGGAATTTGATTAAATCTGAGGTGGAATTTGGGATGAGATTTCAGGTAGAATTTGAGGTGGAATTTTGTATGAAATTTGAAATAAAAGTTTGTATAAAATTTGAGGGGGACATTTATGGTAAAATTTGACTTTAAGGTGGATAGTCTTTTACTAAGAGCGGGATCGCCGTCTCGTTCCTGTACCTGTCTGTTGTGTGAAATTCCTTCAGCCGGATTTTCCACTGCACTAGCACGCCCATAAAGCTTAGAGGCTGTGGTAAGGGCCCAGATGCCGCAGGATGACCCAGCTTGTACCAGCAGTAGGGGCACGGGACCGGGAACCAGGCGGAGGCAGTCGTACACACATGAGTGGTGACCCATAGCCAAGCATCCTCCACAAAGTAGTCAGCACATCAACATACCCGTCATGATGGCTGCGATGGCTGCGCCGACAGACAAGCGGTGGAGACCACGGTGAAGAGCTTCTGGCCACTGGAAGGGGTTAGACAGCCGCCAGAGCATGCATGTGCCCAGCATAAGAGCACGGATCAACCACCGAGGAACCTGTTGGACAAGATAAAACCAGTAAACACTTTAACTGTGGCCAATAAGATTACTCCACTCTCATCAAAATTACTTACTCAATTACTAGTCTGTCACACCGAGCTGGCGAAATGCTTCGGCTGGCTGTCATAAATTCACAGTTTAAGCAGATTATCTGAGAAGCTATTAGCACACAGTCGCTTTTTTGTTCCCATCACAGTGCTGCTGGAGTGTCTGGACCTGTGTCACTCACTGTCCACTTCTATTAGACACTCCACCTTGCTCTCCACCTTGTAGATGGACAGTCCGAGACGATAGCTCATAGGCTGCTGCAACAGGTGCAGTGTTGGTCATTTCTACCTCTAGTCCTTCATCTTGGGCACAGGACATCGCCCCACAGGATGCTGCCCCACTGGACGCCGCCACCACGGGAACGCCAGCCCCACAGGACGCTGCCCCACGGACGCCGCCCCACAGGACGCTGCCCACCACAGGGACGCCGACCGGTGGACAGTTTTTTGTTGGTTGGATGTTCCAGCATCACTGCTGAGTCTGATGCCCCCACTCACACCAGCACCACAGGCACTACTCCACAAAGCCCGTAACCTCCACCCCGTCATGTCACTGTCAGTGCTGAGAATGATCCACCCCCACATCATACCATGCTCTGTGTGGTCCCTGCGGGGGTCCCTGACCATATGAAGAACAGGGTAATACAGTACAAAACAGATAGAAACAGCTTGGACTACAGTCTGGACCTGTACACCTACAGAGTGTCCTGTATGGTCAGTGGAAGCTGATAGAGTGGACAGTAAGTGTAGAATACGAGGAGGTGGACCCTGATGGAGTCTGGCGTTTATAACCAAATGACAAAGTGAACGGGGCTTTTTTAAAGAGGGCAAGAAAATCACAGGCCATCTGCCAAAGCCTCTGTGGTCATAATCTATCTGAAAGCTTTACTAAGTAAGTTCTATTTCTAATATCTCATAAAGAATGTCTTTGTTCTTTTTTTTCGACCCTTAATCCCTCTCAGAACAGGCAGGAAGGTGGTCTGCTAATGTTTGATTTTGATATCTGACTATATACTAACCCAACAGATCACTCCTGACTTGGCAGCGAGAACTACTGAAGCCAAGAGCTTGCCCGTACTCCAGTAAGAGCCTGGCCTGCGACTCCAACTTCGAGCTCCATCACAGATCCTGACGCACTCTGACAGTCCAGTCCATCACTTAGCTGTACACCTCGTCCCTCGAAAGAACAGCTCACCCAGAAGGAGGTGGTGGGAGTTGCGGTGGTGTTGGGAAGGAAGTTAAGGTGACCCAGGATATAACTATGATAAATTTTAGACTGATATGAATCAACTTTTATTTGAGTCCTAACACATAACAGAAGTAAGTCCAAGAGTATACTGTCCTCGTTTCTCATTATGTGGGCGTCGGGCCGCCATGTTTGCTAACCCAGACACGCCAGACGTCTCGGTATGGAGCTGTAGAGTTTTCCTGAATGGAGTCCTGTGATAATCCCTCCGGCATGGGCAGCTTGAAACATCCTCACACAGTTCCTGCCCCCCAGATGAGTTCGGTAGGGTGAGTGGAGGGACACCAGTCCCTTCTTGGACGTGTGACACACAGACCGTTCACAATCTTGGGTCTGACGCACGGTGCTCACCACAACGGATTCGTTGGGATGCGTACCCACCAAGACTAAGCGTGTGACTCGTCACTGAAAAGGATTCCCTCTGCCCCATTCTTAGTCACTCCATTAACAGCCCTTGTTCTAACACCACGGTTCATCTTTGGTTGGACGGTGACGTGGGTTGTTTAGGACGTCCGTCCGTGGTAACGGTCTGTGGTGCATGGTAAGTACGCTTGTGTGGTGCACTGTCAAAAAAAACGCTCCCCAGAACACCAAGTTCCATACCTGTGGGTTGATTCCTTCTGGGTGCAGCTATTTGTGCAACTATTCTTTTGGCAGCGAGTGTGTATTCACAAACATACCAGGACAACCTTAACACCACACCTGGTGATCTCATAATACGCATTTTGAACCGCACACGGCATTTTAAATAATGTTCTGCAAGTGCACCACTTTACTACCACAAAGGCAGCTTGGCCGGGGGGGCGGGCGGTGTAAAACTGGTGAGTGACGGCAAGCAGGCCCAGCGAGACGAGCAGGAAGACCCAGAAGAAGTGCCGGTCATAAAGAGGCGACCTGCGGACCAGCATTGTGACGCAGGCCACAAAAGCAGCCCTATGCCCAGACCAATCCCCACACTGTCCGTCGTACGCTCACTGCGTGTCCACATACCGCCTCTTTATGACAAAAAACAGAGCAGGAAGATTGATAAGACAGGAAGCCGAAAGCGAGTGAACATCACAGGGAGGGGACAACGGGGACAAGGGATGGATTATCATGACAGGCACCGGATGGTGGAAGGAACAGCAGCAAAAAACGTGCAAAGGGACAAAAAGTAAC